>OY804610.1:19394147-19525601 GCA_963680895.1 Fragum sueziense
CAGACATTGCTTTCCCATGTAACAAAACCTTAGAAATGATTGGCAAACGTAAAGTTTGAGCAATTTCTACCGGTGGCTCTGTCTTTGGCGGCTGGCTCTGTCTCTGGCGGCTGGCTCCGCTTTGAACTGTCGGTTAATTTTAGTTTTAAGCCCGTTGTGCAATATATGATGACTTATATAGGCCTAGGGTGTATCTTTTAAAGAGATTTCGCTAAATCATTACACACGCACTCAAATAAAACCATGTGACGCATTCGCTTTATGTACTGTTAGCCTAGTGACCACGTCCTCATTTTGAGCAATATTTAGTGTTTAGCTTGCACCACCCAACGAAGCAAAGGCTGAAAAATTTGCTAGTCGTTTCGGTTTATGCTTCGCAAATATTCTTTGTCGTTTTCTTAAACATGGTATACATTAGATTGATTGAGGAGTTTGTGTCAACATTAGAATAATGATTCACAAAGTGCAAACTTGTAACAAGTTTCAAGTACAAACTTTTAAATACAGCAGAACAGGCATATCAGCCTATTGTTTTAGTGCGTTGGAGTAGTTGAGAGATTCTGTGCGAACTAGCACGCCAGATGATGAACGAATTGACGATGGTGATGGTGGTGGTGGTGTGGCTGGCTGCAGATTAGAAATGTTTTAAGAAATAACCGCGTTTATATAATTGATATGCACTTTCTCACGAAAGCTTGGCATCAAGTATACAAAAAAAGCAAGTGAAACTATACATCGGATCCGGAATTTCTATGATGGGGTTCGAACATACAAAATGTGTATTCATTTTCCTCTATTACGCGTTTTTTTACTGAAATGCTTTATCATCCCAACCCCCCCCCCCCCCCCCACCCCCCCCCCCCCCCCCCCCCGTTTACATCAGGACTGCTCCAATTCGAAATGATGTCCAGACATGCAAGGATGCAGATGGGCGCCCCCCCCCCCCCCCATGACAGAGAAATGTATGTATCTGCGCATAGCTCGAAGTATCAAATATGTAATAGTTACCATTGAAATCTGTGAGAAAAAAATATGAAAATGCTGGTTATGAGCCATTTTCTTTTCTGGCAATGCACCAGAAAAATGTCTTGCTTGGGAAGGATTAAATGGAAAGATGTCGGATATATTGGTGCAAAATAAAAAAAAAAAAAAAAAAAAAACCAGGGACCAGTTTCATTTTTAAGACGTATTTTTTGTCTTACCGATGACTTACGACAAGTTTAGGACAAGAAACGCGTATCGCCAATTTATCAAGACCTGGGGCCCGTATTATCAACGCTCAATTTTTGCGTAGTTACTTGTAACAACAAACCTGATTGGTCCAATCTGATTTCTCGTGCACTCAGATGTTTTGTTACACATTTTATACAAAAACTTGGTAGTAAGATCGTTGAAAATACGAGCCCCTGGATTATGCGATTGTTGTTTTAACCGATATTTAAGACATCGTTAAGTCAAAATTACTTCTAAACTGTTTTGATGAAACAGGCCCCTGACTTTTCGGAAGCGTTCACACCGAAAAATCGTCTGCTTCAAGTCTGTTTTGTGTATTTTCTCAGCTAATACTCGACGGATTTTGACGAGATAAAGTGCACCGCACGCGCTTCATTGAGAGGGATATTCCCCGGTTCCAACTCACTCCGCATCAAATCCCATGGTTTCTCCAAACATTCAAAATGAATGTTTTTGGTTGCATTTTAATGAAACTATGGAATTCTATGCATAAAGAGGTTCAGGAATGACCTTCTCAAAGGCGCTTATGGTGCAATTTCTTTATCACAGGATGTTCGGTTCCGAGTCACATATTTACATAAATCGAAATCCCTCTTCCCCCGTCAATTCAGACTCGCTGATCTTTGATCATTCAAAGGACATTGTTTAATTGTAGCTTTCAAATTGAACAACGCTGAATGTTCGATGTTTTGCAAAGGGTTTAATCGGTGACTGAACCATTCGCCATACACAATATGATCTATTCAGTGTGTGAGTAAATTACTTCGACACGAATTTTGTGATAGATTTTTTTCACCAAGCACGCAGAGACAGAGCCAGTCACCGGAGACAGAGCCAGCCGCCAGAGACAGAGCCACCGATAGAAATTGCTCAAACTTTACGTTTGCCAATCATTTCTAAGGTTTTGTTACATGGGAAAGCAATGTCTGATCGAGATTATCCCTCGATTAGTATATCACATGTTTTGGCTGCAGCAATTGGCTATTTATCGTTGAAATGTACATGAAAACATGATGTAAACAAGAAAAAATCACATAGGGTCGACCCACGACGACAATGATCCTGTGAAAACCCTGCCGACTTTGACGCCCACAGAATTAGAACAGGCAGATAAATGGTCTTAGGGGAGCATGACATTCCCGGTTTTTCGATTTTAAGCACCAGAAGAAAATAAATGAACAACAAAGTTGAACACTCACCTGTTTTTGTCAAAAAATCGCGACCCCAGAGACAGAGCCACACATGGCCGGAAGCGCCCCAGAGGATTTAAGCGGCAGAGCCAATGGCTCTGTCTCTGTAGTTTCCGTACCGTGGTAATACAACCGCATGCGTTGTCCAATTTCTTCGGCAAAACGACAGTTTCTCTTTTTTATGATTCGTAAGGTCGGCCTATATAGCAAATAGTGTTTTTCTGTGTCATTTTGATCTATCTCCTTTAAAAATGAAAAGTGGTTTTGAAAATAACAGAATTTGCTCTATCTCCAAATAGAAATAATGATTTTTATCAAAAAATGCTCCATCGTTTCTTATTAAATTGAGCATGTGGATAGATAAGGTTATTTCTGACTGTCATGTAAAATTTGGGTCAATATCAAGCAAACATAAAAAAGTTATGAAGGTCTGAATCTTTAAAGTCGATTTTCTCGGAAAAGTGGTTTTGGTAGTTAGCGCAACCTTAAAACGAGGCGACGATATAGTTGTCTCTACTTTTTGATAAATATTGAAATATACAGTTGACACTTGTTATGTCGACATCGGATAAGTCGAATTTTCGCTTAAGTCGAAGTACAAATCTGGTCCTGTCCTCATCTGACATATTTTTTTTTCAAAACAAAATAATTTCGAACTGAATATAGCCATTGAAATATAGTAGGAAAGGGATAGAAATAGCTCGACACGAGCAATTTCTTTCCTTTTCCTTCTATATTTTAATAATATTCGTACTTGATAAGTTTCAAAAACGGTCAAATATCAAATATCTCGAAGCCGAACAAAATCGGATGAGTCAAACTCCGGATATGTCGAGGTATTTTGACGGCCCCTCCGACTTCGACACAACGAGTGTCGACTGTATGGACAAAATCTTTCATCTAATTTCAGAGAAAATGGAACAGTTAGCTTTTTGACAAAGGGAGATAATAATTCCGTAGATGATAGAGGGTTATACGCCCCTGGTCAACTCTGGTTACAGAAAAATGAGGTGGTCGGGAGAGCGAGAGGGTAGGTATAGCTCAAAATAAATGACCTGGTAAAGAGTCTCTAGCTAATAGCTAGAGATGCTCTGCCAGGTCATTTATTGAGACCTATACAAGGGTGAAGTTAACCCTTCCCTTTTAACAAAAAACAAAATTTTAGACTGGTCCAAATTTAAAGATGTTGCAGCCAACAATTTCATGTGAATGAAATTTAATTTGGGGGTTCTTATTGGTAGAAAACATGGGAAATGAAGAAATTGCTTGTCACAAGCAATTTCTTCTTTTTCCACGATGTTTTGAACTTTTCCAAAGCCATTAACTTGGGCATCAAAAGTCATCAATAATATATCGGAATGGGTTAATTTTACATAAACCCTTTCCCAAACAAGACATGGTTTTGATGTCCTTGATAGAATAGGCTTGGGAAAACATAGAGGCAAAGGAAGAAATGCTTATAATCAGCATATTTTCTATGCTGTATTTTACACATCCAATTTTCACTGACATCCATTTTGTTTTTGAATTAGACCATCCTAAAATTTTGCTGTTTGCAGCTTGCTAGATATTGGAAATACTAGTATTTTATCAACTGCTCCTTATCCCTTACCCAAACAAAACCTAGTTTTGTTGTTACAAATTTGAAAACTTGTAAAACATAGCTGCAAAAGAAGTAATTGCTGATAAACATCAATAGCCACAGTATTATCTATGCAATAACTTGCAGATTTTCTATTTCCTATTCCTTTAGAATCGTTATCTGCATCAGCTTTAACTTTGTCTCAAGTTTTGTCGCTTGGGAAAGGATTGAATAATTTATGTGTGTTTCTCCATTAGTCCAGTTGCATATTGTTATGGTACAGGTGAAAGTTTACTTGCTATACAAATATGTTGACCACTTACATCTTTCATCTTTTTCAGATTCGTGCCATATGTTGGAATAGTAACTATATTAATGAATGATTATCCAAAATTCAAAGTAAGTAGATTAGCAATTAAATTCTTTCAAAGAATAGGAAAACATGTAGCTACATTTAAAAGAGTTCATAACAGCTCTAGTAGAACAGGAAAGGATGGATTTGCGATATGTATTAGATGCTAGATATGAATAAAATGGGTAAAAAAATCACCAAAAAATTATTTCCAATTTGAAGAAAAACAAAATAACATGATTGTATACCCATTCCGTAAACTAGGATAAAAATTGTAGCAAGTAATAGTATTGATATAAGAAATTGTCATTTGTTGATTTAAATGAAAACCCACATTACTTGAAAACGACAGACTAGACAATAATTGACTTTTCACAATTTATGCATTAACCACTGTAATACGAATAATTGTTGAATTTGACATAAAATTCCACTTAACCTTTTCCCAAACCAGACCAGTGATAAAATAAGATTGGGAAACATTGAAATAAAAGAAGAAAATGATAGTAACCAGCATTTTCTCCTTTTGCCTCAATATTTTCTGAGCTATACTGTGCATAAATTCTTTATTTATTAGTCCCCCACCGGTTACCGGTTGGGGGACTATAGGTTTGCTCGATTCCGTCTGTCCGTCCGTCTGTCCGTCACACTTTTGTCCGGGTTATATCTTCTAAACCATATGTGCTAGCAACTTCAAACTTGGTACACTTATAGATCTCATTGAGGAGAAGTGTCATGTTCAAGAACCGTTACTCTGCCAGGCAAATTTTTGAGTTATTGCCCTTTGTTGTTTTTACCCTTACATTCTTGTCCGGAACATATCTCCTAAACTATGTGTGCTAGCAACTTCAAACTTTGTACACTTATAAATCTCATTGAGGAGAAGTGTCATGTTCAAGAACCATAACTCTGCCACGCCCACTTTTTGAGTTATTGCCCTTTGTTGTTAGCTCACCTGAGCACAAAGTGCTCAAGGTGAGGTATTGTGATCGGTCGTTGTCCGTTGTCCGTCCGTCCGGCTGTCTGTCCACAATTTCTTTATAGATCTTTTCCTCCCAAACCAGTGGGCCAATCTTTTTGAAACTTGGCAGGAATGATCCTTGGGTGAAGGGCTTTCAAAGTTGTTAAAAGAATTTGATTCTAACAAAGACTCTGGCTGCCGCGGCATGAGAAAAGGGGAAAATAGCCAAATCTTTTAAAAATCTTCTTCTGCCTAACCAGTTGGCCAATATTCTTGAAACTTCACATGAATGATCCTTGGGTGAAGGGCTTTCAAAGTTGTTAAAAGAATTTGATTCCATCAAAGACTCTGGCTGCCGCGTCATGAGAAAAGGGGAAAATAGCCAAATCTTTTAAAAATCATCTCCTGCCTAACCAGTTGGCCAATATTCTTGAAACTTCACATGAATGATCCTTATGTGAAGGGCTTTCATAGTTGTTAAAAGAATTTGATTCCATCAAAGACTCTGGCTGCCGCGGCATGAGAAAAGGGGAAAGTATAAGCCAAATCTTCTAAAAATTAAGTCTTTTTCTGCCTAACCAGTTGGCCAATATTCTTGAAAGTTCACATGAATGATCCTTTGGTGAAGGGCTTTCAAATTTGTTAGAAGAATTTTGTTAATATTTAAACTATTGCCTATTAGTGCAGCAGTATCAGAAAAAGCACAAAAGAGCAATACTTTTAAAAAAGGCTGAATATTTGTTACATTCATTTGAAAAACACATGAGAAAGGGCTTTATTGAAACATTTATTTTGCTGCTATTCAGGTCTAAGTGTTTGATTTCAACAAGGCAACAATTTTCAGGTGAGCGACCTAGGGCCATCATGGCCCTCTTGTTTTTAGCCTTACATTCTTGTCCGGATCATATCTCCTAAATTATAAGTGCTAGCAACTTCAAACTTTGTACACTGATAGATCTTCTCAAGGACAATTGTAATGTACAAGAACTGTTACTCTGCCATGTCCACCTTTTGAGTTATTGCCCTTTGTTGTTTTTAGTCTTACATTCTTGTCCGGATCATATCTCCTAAACTATTAGTGCTAGCAACTTCAAACTTTGTACACTTATAGATCTCATTGAGGACAAGTGTCATGTACATGAACTGTTACTTTGCCACACACACTTTTTGAGTTATTGCCCTTTGTTGTTTTTACCGTTACATTTTTGTCTGGAACATATCTTCTAAACCATAAGTGCTAGCAACTTCAAACTTGCTACACTTATAGCCGATAGGGAGGCATCATAAATTTGACTTGTCTGTCCGTCCATCTGTCCGTCCGTCATTCCGTCCAAAAACTTTAACATTGGCCATAACTTCCTTATTACTTAACATATTCGCTTCATACTTTACCACAACATTCCTTGGTACATTACCTTTCTGTATGCACATACTTTGGTGACCTTGACCCCTGGATGACCTTGACCTTGAACATAGATTGGCCATAATTTAAAATCAAAGCGGTGTCGGGGGCATTATCATCTTACAGTGACAGCTCTTGTTGAGTTATTGCCCTTTGTTGTTTCTATCCTTACATTTTTGTCCCGAACTTATCTCCTAAACCATAAGTCCTAGCAACTTCAAATTTTATACACTGGTAGATCTCATTGAGAAGAAGTGTAATGCACAAGAACTGTTACTCTGCCACATCCACTTTTTTAGTTATTGTCGGTTGTTGTTTTTTATCCTTACATTTTTGTGCGGACCATATCTCCTGAGCCATCAGTGCTAGCAACTTCAAACTTGGTACACTTATAGATCTCATTAAGGACAAGTGTCATGTACAAGAATCATTCTTCTCCGCCCACTTTTGGAGTTATTGCCCTTGGTTGTTTTTACCCTTATATTTTTGTTTGGGACATTTTGTCCAAAACCTAATGTGCTAGCAACTTCAAATTTTGTATACAGTTATAGATCTAGTAAGTAGGAGACATATTATAAGAAAGGATTTTTAGCGAGCCGGGACTTTATGTCCGGGGAGCTAATGTCACGGCCCTAGTGTCGGCGTCCCGTCCCGTCCCGTCCCGTCGCGTCGCGTCTTCACTTGAAAAACTTTAACCTGGTCTATATCTCAGGCACTATTAGAGATACAGCCTTGATATTTCATACATGGATACATCTCGACAAGACCTTTCATTTGGGACCATGACCTTTTACCTAGTGACCTTGACCTTGGAGTTTGACCTACTTTTGAAAAACTTTAACCTGGCCTATATCTCAGGCACTATTAGAGATACAGCCTTGATATTTCATACATGGATACATCTCGACAAGACCTTTCATTTGGGACCATGACCTTTGACCTAGTGACCTTGACCTTGGAGTTTGACCTACTTTTGAAAAACTTTAACCTGGCCTATATCTCAGGCACTATTAGAGATACAGCCTTGATATTTCATACATGGATGCATCTCGACAAGACCTTTCATTTGGGACCATGACCTTTGACCTAGTGACCTTGACCTTGGAGTTTGACCTACTTTTAAAAAATTAGCTGTTTTTGTGACAAGCTCCCGTATAGGCGAGCTACGTTGTCCGCGGACAACTCTTGTTTGTTATCAGGTGGGGGACTCCTGTATTGCATCGCAATACAACATGCACTTGTTGATATCAATTTTGTCATCTGCAGCAGCAGCTGCTTTCAAATTGGACCACACTAAAATATGTCAATTTTGGGAAAGTGTTTATTTATATTTTCTTCGTTTCATTTCAGTATGCCATATTAGCGTGTTTAGGACTGTTTGTTTTAATACATCGAGAATAGAAGCATCACCATTACAGACCGTTTACAGATATATTTGTGTCATCGTGAAATCTCAGTGAACTGTATAGGCTATGTACCCCCTTCCCAAAGAAGACCTGACCCTGGTTTCTCGAAAAAACTTAAGTATATTCTCAAGAGAACATGCTCAACTTCAAAGGGATACTCTCCAACATTGATGGGTATTCGAAGTTCACATGGATTCCGTGCGATTTGAGCACGGTGCTCAGATTTGAGCATGAAAATGAACTTAAGTTTTTTCAAGAAACTGGGGCCTGGTTTTGATGTCCCTGAAAAAATGCTTGGGAATGTAAAAGAAGAAAATGCTGATAATCAGCATATTCTCCTTTTGCCTCAATATTTTCTGGCTGTTTTGTACCCAAAGCCTATCTTTACTTAATCCCCAATGTCACCTGCAGCTGGATCACCCCAGGGTCCAACATTAACTTTTTGGGCTACCAGACAGTCGGGCTTGTTGCTGCCAGATGCTGCTAGCCCTGACCATACATGCACTGGTCCTGACCAAATATTTGGATAATAGGGAAAAGTTGTACACAACAATAATCCTTTCATAAGCTAAAAGACAAGTTTTGAATAAAAAAAATGAATGGAAATTTGAATGGCCCATGTTCTTGTTGTGTCACATATCCTGTGTTTTCATTATGGTAATAGTGACTTCAATTTGAAATTAGGCTGACCAGTTGGTCTTGCATCTTGGGGATCTAACTAGCCCTGACCAAGCAACAGGCAGTTAATGTCTGTCGGGCACAGGTTAATGTTGAACCCTGCACCCTAAAGTTTTATTGTTTGGGAAAGGGATATATTACCATAGACTTATAGCAGCAGATGAAGGGATATTACTGCATCCTAAATATAGGCTCTTAACATTCATATGTGGGGTAGGGCCTGAGCAAATTAGCCCCCTATCAAATTTGTAAAAAAAAAACACCAAAGGCTTATTAAAGCGATGTTTAAAGGAATTTTTCATGAGCAAATGCAGGCGGGCCCCCTCTGGAAAACACGGGCCCTCTATAGGAAAAAATTTCTGGATCGGCGCATGACATTACTATTTACTATGATATAGAGTTAGAGTAACCGAGAAGAGGGGATTACAGCATTCTTAACCCATTACCAAACGGAAAACTTTTGAACCATTCCAAATTCAAAGATGTTGCAGACGACAACTAAATTGAATGAAAAAGTACATTTTATTATCATTTTGTATGGAAAATATTGTGGGAAATGAAGAAATTGCTTGTCACAAGCAATTTCTTCATTTTCCACAATGTTTTCCATAGCCAGTTTTTTATGGGGAGTCAAAAAGAGTCACTGTGTGGTAATGGGTTAATCCTCTCCCAAACAAGACCTGGTTTTGACGTCCCAAATAGCAATGGCTTGGGAAAACATTGAAACAAAAGAAGAAACTGCTGATTACCATCAGTTTCTCCTTTTGTCTCAATATTTTCTTTGCCATATTTTACCCAAACTCTATCTTTAAAAACATATATTTTGTCATTTTTTACAGTTTTTGAAGTGGATCAACCTAAAAATTTAGCGTTTGGGAAAGGGTTAATTTGTCATTTCAAATCCAAACCCTATGTTGTGGGTAAGCATTGGAATCGTCTCAATGAGACATTTTCAATGAGTTCTCACAACATAAGGTTTTATAAATGATAAGTGATACATCTGATAATACAATGGGAATTGGGTTATCCCAATCCCAGAACGTGTTCAGATATATAATTGAGCCAGAATCTGGAAAAAGGTCTGTTAAGGCTTTTGAGTCCAACATGGATCCGGATCAGCCTGTGCATACGCACAGTCTGATCAGGACCCATGTTGTTCTCTAATAGCTTCTTCCTGACATGTAGAAACTATAGATAACAGCATGGATCCTGATCAGACTGAATTTAGACATAGGAAGATCTGGAAACTTGTTTGTCTCAAATGCTATAAGGGACATTTTTCCGGATCCTGGCTCATATCATTGTAAAATCTCATTGACCAAACAGTAAGGCTGTATAGGGATGATACATTTACAGCAAAGTTTTATGGTGTTCTAATTTAAAAACCAAAAACTGCTGCATAATCATGTCAAAATGGATGTTGATAAAGATTAGATTTGTGTACATTATAACACAGAAAATATTGAAAGAAAGGAGAAAATGCTGATTTTCAGCATTTTATTCTTTTGCCTCAATACTTTATTCCTTTGCCACAATATTTTCCCAAGCCTTTTCTATTAGGGGCATCAAAACCAGGTCATGTGAAACAGATTGATGGTGTTTTAAAATGAAAAAAAAAACAGGTTTGCTTGATAAAACCCTTTGTTTTGCGGTACACATTTATTAGAGCTGTCCTCATTGAGGACCTACAACATAGTTGAATTAGATACAACAGATTAACCCATTACCGCACAGTGACTCCTTTTGACTCCCCACAAGATAATGGCTTTGGAAAACATCATGGAAAATGAAGAAATTGCTTGTGACAAGCAATTTCTTCATTTCCCACAATATTCTCTACCTAAAAAAGTCATAAAATTTCGAAGTTTCTTCACATTGAAAATGTTGTCTGCAACTTCTTTGAAATTGGAACGGTCCAAAATCATACCGTTTGGTAATGGGTAAAGAAAGTGATCTGAAAAGGGGGTGTTTAAAGATTTCAGATCAACATAGGTTCTGATCAGCCTGTGCATGTTGTTATTCTGCTGTCCATCTGTCAATCTTAAAACTTAATTTGAAAACTTAACATCTTAGAGGCATTTGTGTTTGACCCTTTTCCAAACGGCAACATTTTAGGGTGATCCGGTTCAAAAACTGCTACAAGTGATAAAATGAATTTAATTAAAGATAAGATTTGTGTAAAATATGGCATTGAAAATGTTGAGACAAAAGGAGAAACTGCTGGTTATCAGCAGTTTCTTCTTTTGTCTCATTGTTTTCACAATCCATTTCTATTAGGGATGTTAAAACCCTGTCTTGTTTGGGAAAGGGTTAACTAACACATCTTATTCACTGACAATCCCCCTCCCGTGCATAAGTCTTGCTCAGGCCAACATGTTTCATAAAGCTTGTGTTCATTTTTGTATGGTTCAATAGTATGTGTGATAGTATGTGCCTTTTTGTATTGTATTTGTGTGTCTGCCTACATGAATTTGTTTGACCAGTAAATTGTTGGTCACATTTGAAGATGAGACAACTACAGCTCAGTGTTCCCCCCAGCCCAATAAGCTGTATGGGCCCCACTACAGCTTCATCTAAATCAGTGTAATGCCCCTACAGCTGCAAATCATGCACCCCACAGCTTAATTTCTTCAAAATGGTCACCAAATAGAGAAATTTGAGCTATTTCATGTCAAAAACTGATGAATCAAGGCATTTTGTACAATAGATATGCATAAAAACATTATGGGAAAAGAAGAAATTGCTCAACATGAGCAATTTCTTCTTTTCCCATTTTGTTTTTAATCACAATTATTTGCATGAGCACTATATTGTAAGCTTCCAACAATACTGCCACCACAGTTTCAAATTATTCTGGGGAGAACCCTGAGGCTTGAATAAGCTGTAGTCATGACATTTTCAAATGTAACAGACAAAGTTCAAGATTTATATTCCAATTCCTCAGTAGGTCAAGATCACAGCTGAAATTTCAAAATGAAATTTTCTTTCTTTAACTCAGAGCTACAGATAAGAGGAGGTGGCTGTTCAAAACGAGATGTTTCTCAAAATGTTTATCAAACCCTATGTTATGGGTACTCATTAGAATTGTCTTGTCAAGACGATTCTAATGAGTACCTATAACATAGTGTTTGGATTCGAAAAATAAATTTTAGAATTTCTACACCTCTTATCTGTTGCTCTGTTTTAATTCTTCCCAAAACAATACCTAATGCAGACAATCATTATGGAAAAATGTTGAAGGAAAAGAAGAGAATACTGATAGGTTTAACCACAATTTTCTTCTTTTCATTGAAAATTGTTTTGGTCAGAGAGTCTAAAATAAATATATATTTTCCATCCTGTGGAATGTAAAATCAATTTAACCCTTTCCCAAACGACAAAATTTAGGGGTGGTCAAAATGGAAAGCTGCTGCAGACGACAAATTCATTTTGATAAAGATGGGGTTTGTGTATGATACAGCTCAGAAAATTTTGAGACAAAAGGAGAAACTGCTGGTTATCAGCAGTTTCTTCTTTTGTTTCAATGTTTTCCCAAGCCTTTTCTATTAGGGACGTCATAACCAGGTCTTGTTAGGGAAAGGGTTAAAATTGTCATTCACACTAAACATGTCATCTGCAACTGCAATAGGACCAACCTAGATTTTGTTTATGGAAGATTCTTTGTATGTTGTCGTTTTTCTTCCGTATTCTCGTAACCACAGCTTGCTTCAAGCTGTAGCTGCAAGGTTTTTGAAAAAAAGGAATGATTTAACCCTTTCCCAAACAAGACCTGGTTTTGGCTCTCTTAAGAAAAAATGTCTTTGGAAAAAAAATGAGACAAAAGAAGAAAATGCTGACAATCAGCATTTTCTCCTTTTGTCTCAATATTTTCCATACTATGATATATATGTTTTTATACCCCCCACAACAAAGTTATGGGGGTATACTGGATTCAGGTTGTCCGTCCGTCCGTGGACATAATTTTGTGTCCTCTTCTCCTTCCACAGTTTTTGACCGATTTTGCTGAAATTTTAGCAGGTTGTTTCCTATCATATGAAGTTGTGCATTTGCAATTTTCAGGCTGTAGTTTCAGAGTTATGCCACTTTGAACTTTAGCACTTTTTCAGTGACAACGCGCTAGTGGGGGGTAGTTGTCCGCTTTGCGACAGTTCTAGTTTATCTTTGATATCATAGATTTTGTTTGATATCATAGATTTTGTCATCTGCAGCCGCTTTCAAATTGGCCCAGCCTAACATTTATCCATTTGGGAAAGGGTTAAACAATTTTACTAGTCTTTGTAAGTGTAATGTAATTACATGTACTTGTTTCATGACTTGAAGCATGAAATAAATTATAAATGTCAGTTCAGCTTTTCATTGCTTCTAAATTTCCTTCATTGTACACACCGGATTGTCCACAAAATAGCTTCAAGCTGTACATAGTCTGGAAGTATCATTGCACCAATATCACGGCGTTTAATCCCGTGACTTAGAATTTCCGACAATCTTCAACAACTTTGTCAATACTTGACCAATTTGAATTCGGTTTGAAGCAGAGAAGGCAGAAAAATGTCAGGAATAACCTAGATGTAGTAGATTTTTGAAAAATCAACTGATAAAAAAGTTATTGAAGATAAACCAAAATTTTGCTTTATCTTCAATAACTTTTTATCAGTTGATAATTAAAAAATCTGCCATGTCCTTCTAATGTGTGACGTCTGTCCACATTCTCTGCTTCAAACCGAATTCAAATCAGTTCAGTATTAACAAAATTATTGAAGATTTTCTGAAATTGTTGCATCACATGATTATCCACGGTGAATATGCATAATATGAAACATATTGGTGCATTTCAATAAAAACCTCGTAACTGTAGCTTGTTTAAAGTTGTAGTCAAGAGGTTTTTTGTTGACATGTGAGGATATCTTCAACTTGTTTATTCTTATGATCATGTATGAATACATTTTGACAAAATAAAAATTGCCAGAAATGAGCACTTTTTCCTTTTGTCAAAATGTCTAGTTTACCGGTGTTTAACCATGCAAGGGTCCAGAGGGAGGGGGGCGCCATTCACCCCTGTGTGCCACGACAAACTGTTGTTATGTTAAATCCTTCATGGTGTGACATGTATCTGCATGCACACATCCAGAGGGGATCCTAACACCCCCCCCCTGGAATTTGGAGAAAAAAGGGGGTTAAAGATCGGATGACACCCCCCCCCCACCCGAGAAAAATACCTGGATACGCGCTTGTTAACTGTATAAAATACCCCAAACCATTGCACCATTTGGATTTGAAAGACTGAGGAACTTTTGAATGTGTAGGAGCGTTATTTACCCGAGTGTGCAGTAGGGCCACTACAGTAATTATTTTACCCCTTTCCCAAATGACAAAAAATTAGGGTTGTCCAATTCAAAACCTGCCACAGATGACAAATAGATCTAAATAAAGATTGGAATTGTGTGTGATATAACCAAGAAAATCACAATTGTGTAATTTACTAGGAAACCGAACTCCCCAATTTGTATATTCGAACCCCCTCACAGAAATCCTGGATCCACCGCCGCTACTAACTTAATCCGAGTCTTCTCTGATGTAAATACGCTCTTTGATATTTTGATTTTTCGCTATTTACATCAGAGAGCGTTGCTCTTTGAAAAAATCAAGAAGTTCGCAACAAATTGTTGCGCATCGTTCACCGTCCGATCTTAAACGCTATTGTTAAAACCCCTGATGATATCGATAAATGAACCATTTATTGTTATGGCTGCTGAAAAAATTACGACCAAAAAGTATTTCTAAAAGGTTAATAGGCAATGTTTTGCAACAACCCTCACCTGAGCAGCCTTTGATTACCTTGACCTTCCATTCAAAACCAAAGGTTATACTCATCCAGCAGGCCGATTTGAAATGAAATTTTTGGTCAGGTATGACAAAAAATGATTTATTGATCTATACCCTACAGTGTTTTACCGAGTGATTCGATATGATACACAAAAACAAAGCTTCAAGTTACTTGTAACGTTACCGAACTTTCCGCTGTTTTCAAAGAGCAATGCTCTCTGATGTAAATAGCGAAAAATCAAAATATCAAAGAGCGTATTTACATCAGAGAAGACTCGGATTACTACTAACTGTGCCATGGCGGCTGCCATTGGGTCTCATTGACTTATTGTTGTATCATGGCTTTTCTTCAGAACCTTCATAACCACATCTTGATTTTATAAGACATGATTATCAGGGTGTCCCAAAACCCCCCAAATGAGGGTTTTTACCCCTTAAATGAATCTTGTACCCCCAGTTTTTCCAAGCAGCCTTCTTTGTCTCTTATAGAGGGGGTACAAGCATGCTGTAAAAGAATGGTTTGTACCCCCAGATTCGAAAGCCGATGGAAACCCTGATTATAATCATGGTATAATAATATTATATTATTATGCATCAATTTGAGGAAATAATGTGGAGATAGAGAAGCAATTACTCAAGTCATGCATTCAGTTGCGATCACTCAAAAGGCTATTAACCCTTCCTTAGTCCGCTAAATTTTACAGTGATCCAATTTTAAAGCTGCTGCAGGCAACATTATTGATTGATATGGTTTGTGTAAAATATATTTGAAAAATATTGAGGCAAAATGAGAAAATGCTGATTTTCAGCATTTTCTCCATTTGCCTTAAAGGGCGACGGTAACAGATGGTCTAATTGCAAAAAATGAAATTTTTTGAAAAAATATGCAAAACTTTTGTGTTGACCACCTCGGGATGGTTAATAATATGCGATTCAGACAGAGAATGAGCCGAAATTACAAGACAGATAGCTGAATTTAGGGAGAATCCAAGCCTAAATTCAACCCCATCACTGATGGGGTTAGAATTATTTTTAAATTGTTGCGCATACAGCGCGGCATGATTCAAACGAGATTCATACTTAAATTTCAATATGACGTCATCATGTATGTTGTGACGTCATTTAAGAAAGTCGCATGTCCTACTGTTTTGACCTACTTTCGACATCGCTTCATGAATTTGGTATCAAATTGCGAAAAAATGAGTCGTTGCTTCAATAGTTTCTCGTAATCATTTAATCAGGTCATATAAAGCTTAAGGGGGAATGCTCCAGTTTCCTAATTTTTTTCCCAATAATAGAATTTATTTATATTTTGTATGTTGAAATTACATGCTATTACCAATTGAAAAATGAAATAAAAATGGATGGTCAGCGATCTTGTTCGAATTTTATAGGCATTCGTATCACATACCCCTACATCGAAAAAATGCACAATTTCTTGCACCTGTCCAATGTCACTTAAATGCTAATAAAATGCGGTATATTCATCGTTTAGTCTCGAAAACGGATTTAAAGTAACACCTTACATTTGATAAGAACAGAAAACCCAAAATATGTGCTACTATAAACGCGTAAATGTATAAAACAGCTTACTCGCGTGTCCGGTAAGATCAACGAAGATGGAGTGTTTTATGCCAAAATTTGCGTATTTTTAGAAATATTTCAAGTTCTACATAATAGAATTTGATGAAACTCTCTCATTGTATTGAGCAACATGTCCTGGTAATAATTCAAAAAGAAAATGTATAGGTCAGCGCACTTATTAGCGAATTACAACATTTTTTATCAGCTACACAGGAATAAAATGACGCAAAACAGTGGTAACTGCATACACACTTACGACTGTCTTGCTTTAAATAATCGATTTCCATCTTGGGGAAATCAGTTTTGCATAAGAAATACACTTTTATCGTCAAAAATGGTAAATTTTAATAATGTGTTATTTTATTGAAAATATGGTAGCGAAACATATTGGTACGAAACATTTATTTTTCTACAGTAAAGACCGAGTGTTCCGAAAAACTGGAGCATTCCCCCTTAAAAAGTGTACATTTCGTTTGTATTTGACAATTTTTGGGTCCAAATCTGGGAAATAGTAGCTTTAAATGTTTGGGAAAGGCTTAAACTCCAATAAACACATGAACTCTGCAGGGAATCACATGATGCAATTTTAGAAAATCTTTAGTAATTATCTTGAAATGTGACAGATTTTAACCCTCTCCCAAACAAGACCTGGCCCCGGTTTCTCGAAAAAACTTAAGTATATTCTCATGAGTTCATGCTCAACTTCTATTCAATACCAATCAACGTTGATTGGTATTCAATTGAAGTTCACGTGGATTTCGTGCGATTTGAGCACGATGCTCAGATTTGAGCCTGAGAACATACTTAAGTTTTTTCGAGAAACCGGGGCCTGGTTTTGACGTGCTTAATAGGCTTGGGAAAACATTGAAACAAAAGAAGAAACTGCTGATAACCAGCAGTTTCTCCTTTTGTCTCAATATTTTCTGTGCCATATTTTACACAAATATTATCTTAAATAACTTCCGTTTTGTCATTTGTGGCAGTTTTTGAAGTGGATCACCCTAAAATTTTGCTATTTGGGAAAGGGATAAAATGGTTTGAAGCAGAGAAATCAAAGAGTATGTCAGTGATTTTATAAACATTGCACATCTTATATACACTGGTGGTGAACTGAAACAATTTTCGCTTCAACAAGGTATAGATATTTTGTGTTTAAGTGTGAGTTTATAGATTTTTTTTCTAATTACAATGAACTTGTTCTAAAAACAGACCGGGTTTACCGTTTTGTATTGACAAACTGTCGGTGTTGTTATAAAATCTCGTAACTACGGCTTCGATAAAGCCGTAGTTACGATATTTTGTAACAACACCGACGGAATACACAGATCGCGAAAAAACGTCCCTCGCTTTGGCTGAGTTCACCACCAGTGATAAAATCAGCTGATAAAAATGCTATTGGCAACCAAGTAAAATTTAAAATGAGTACATTACATCTAAT
Source organism: Fragum sueziense (assembly GCA_963680895.1). Taxonomy (NCBI): domain Eukaryota; kingdom Metazoa; phylum Mollusca; class Bivalvia; order Cardiida; family Cardiidae; genus Fragum; species Fragum sueziense. The sequence continues at coordinate 19,411,797 of OY804610.1, forward strand.
ACAACTGGAGGAAACTTGCCGTAAAAAAAGAAATAACTGCGAGAGAAAAAAAAAGAAAAAGGGTTCTAAGCAGCTTTTATGACACTCCATTTTATATGCACATTGGATCTGAGCCAGTCCCATATGGGTTTAGAAAAACCTTCTAAAGAGAACCTCTTAGAGAAGAGAATGCTGATAACCATATTATACTCTCGCCTTATTCCAAGGTTTTCTGTTCTATCACATGGATGTTTTTAACACAAGTTAGCATTTTTGGCCGCCTGGAACTCTTTTCAAAATCGACTATCCCAATCAACTTTATATTTGGAAAGGATTTGGATATAGATTCCAATTGTTTCATTTGGACAAATCAAGATCTAAGTAAAAACATGTTTTAAATTTTAATGCTTTCCTATGCACGAACAGGTTTTGACACCCCATGTGATAAAAGCTATGGGTAGTTCTAACATGGTCGACATAGACAGTTTCACAAATCCTATCTTTGACATTACAGTGGCATAGGAAGGTTTATAATATTGGGAGGACCAAATGTTAAAGTAATTGGAAATATGGGTGTATTATGGGGGGCAAAGGGGGGGGGGCATGTCCCTTTTCTAAATTATTGGGGGTCCCCCTCTTCCTACGCCTATGCATTATCCATCATTTTGTCTGCAGTAGCTCCCAAATAAGACGAGACCGAAATTAGACGACCCTGGTATTTTTTCTGCAGTTAGCTGTTATTTTTTTTTTTTTCTTTTCTTTTTTTTTTTTTTTTTTTTTTTTTGGGGGGGGGGGGGGTCATATTTTGATTGACAGTTAAAAGTTATTTTCTTTTGATTACAGATTAGAACACTTTTTAGAGACATATTCTTTATTTCGTCAGCATTAAGTTAAGGTAAAAAGGGCCTAATTAGCACCAAAAAGCCAGCGGCGAAATTTGAAAAGTGCCAGTAATTCCTAAACTGTGTTACATTTCCATTCCAAATACAAATATAAACATTTTGTACGGTTTAGAATTTTGAATTAATGCATATTTATGGAAATATTTGACAAAAATGTTCAAAATTACCTCCCTTGCATATGAATATAGAGTAAAATGATATTTGTAAATTATTTTCTTCTTGAAGCAAAATCTTGAAATCTGGCACGGTGAATCAACTTATGTGAAGTGTATTTACAAGTGTGTGTAATTTGATACATTTCGTATGGCTAGAAAGTGGTGTTTTTCATTAGGCACTTTATACCTTAAGTACATTTTATTATCGAGGATCTAATCTGAAACTATGTTTTTATGCTAAACTTGAAAATAGTTGAATTTCGATGTTTGTATATTTCACGAACCTATCTAGTTTTCATGCACCGCATGGTATGTTTCCAAAATATTGCGATTTTGCCTGTATATTTCTGGTTCTCGTTTTCGCCCTAGGTAGTGGTTGTGACCGGTTGGACTAAAACACGCAAAGGACCTATTTTGGCGCAAAGGACGCAAAGGACCTGAAGGCGACGCAAAGGAGATTTATATCATCCCAAACTCCTTATTTATGACTTTTAATCGCATTTAATTACAATATTGTATTTTACGATTAAATCTAGTCAATAATGTTTGTTTTGGGACATAAAGTGTCTGATTTTTTTGTTAATTCCGATTTTAATAGGCTACTCACGGACGTAAAGGAGCTGGCGGTGGCGCAAAGGAGATTTATATAAGCCCAAACTCCTTTATCGTGAATGTTTATCGCATTAAATTGCAATGTTCATGCATATTAAGATCATATCTAATCAATAATGTTTGTTTTTTAGAAAAAAATTGTCTGGTCTTTGTATAAATTCCGATATTCATATGCTACTCACAGACGAGAAGGAGCTGGGCGGCGCAAAGGAGATTTGTATCTGTATAAACTTTTCAATCATGAATTTTCGTCACATTAGATTGTAATACTTATGCATTGTTAGATCAGGACTATTCAATTATATATACATTTCTTTGAAAAAGTGTCTGGTTTTTGTACTGATCCCGATTTTCATAGGCTTTACTCACCATGGTCGAAAAAGAACTTGCGGTGGCGCGAAGGAGATTAAAATCAGCATTAACTCCTTAATCGTCAATTTTTATTGCATTAAATTGCTATTATTTATTACTAGTTAGTCAATAAAGATTGTTCTTTTTGAAAAGGTGTCTGCTATAATTTATTCCGATTGCTACTCACAGGCAAATATGAGCTGGTGGTGACGCAAAGGAGATTCATATCAGGCCAAACTTTTTACTCACGATTTTTCATCGCATTGAATCGTTATCCTCACGCATTTTAAGATTATGCCTAGACAATAACGAGAGTGAAAAAAAGGGGCCAGGTTTTTTGTGTTAATTCCGATTTTTATATGCTACTCGTGAGCGAAAAGAAGATGGCTGCGGCGCAAAGGAGAATATAAGTTTATTGTCGTCGAATTAGAAGGCTGCTGCAGACGACAACTTTTTTGTTGACGAATGTGTGTTAACCCTTTCCCAAACAAGACCTGGTTTTGACGTCCCTATGAGAACAGACTGGGGAATAAATTGCGACAAAAGAGGAAAATGCTAATAATCAACAGTCTCTCGTTTTGACTCAATATGCTTTATCATATGCTTTATCATTTACTAATCTTACATTTATTCAAATCGGATTGTCCTAAAATTCTGTCGATTGCGATAAGGTTAAACCACTGAAAATATTGAGAGAAAGGAAGAATTGCTGATTATCAGAAATTTCTTCTTTTCTCTCAATGTTTTCACAAACTATTTCTATTTTGCGCAACCATGTCTTGTTTAGAAATGTAACATTTCCTCATGTTCTTTAAATAAATTCAATGTAAACACATTCTTATACGTGCATTATATAAATTTACGTTTGCATCACCCTTCTAATTTGTAACAAAGAGGAATGAGAAAACAATGCCATAGAAAGAGCTAAGGGTGTGATGGACTTTCAAATTTGAGACAACTGGTCGTGGCTATTACAACATCGCTAACAAGCTACTGTTTATCAGAAAACAGAAGTTTGACACGCGATTTCAATGTCCCTTTCCCAAACAAAACGTCCCTAGTTTTTGCGTCACCAATAATGGTTTGGAAATTATTGAAAGAAAAGCAGAAATTGTCTATTTCTTATCTTCCTCAATAGTTTATGTGCTATCATATGTGCATTAATTTATTCTTTATTTCTATTCAACTTTAACACCAATATATTGCCGACTGTATCTCAATCTGTTCGGTAAAGAGTTAACCCTTTTTGCGCCGACGCCGGTTGCTTTTCGCCTGTGAGTTTTCTATTGCCTTTTTTCGCCTGTGAGAAGCCTACGAAAATTGCAATTAATACAAATATTGAAAGAATTCGTTCATAAAATGCATAGGAATCATCAGTAAATATAGTAATAACAATAGAAAAAATATTTGAAACAAATTATGATTTCGGACTCGAGGAATAAAATAATCTCCTTTTTTCTGTCGTCAGCTCCATTTGCGTAACCTTTGAAACCGTAATTAAGACAAAATCACGGAACATGTTTGTACTAAAACTAGTATGATTGACTAAATATGATTTTAAAAAAAGTATGGGTGTAACGATTTAAAGTGACATTTCAGAATTTTTTGTCATAAATTTTACTTTTATTTTTATCTGAAAGAGCATATTTCCTTATGAAAATTCTGAAAATTTCGAGCCAAAATATTGCGCCGTTTACGAGAAATTTATATTTTTGTGTTAAAATTGAACAAATTGTTGTGGACAACAGTTCGGATTTATATGCAATTTATCGATTATGTCTCAACTTTAAATGCGTGTTTCTCGCTTATTGGCAACAACTTTAAAAAAACAATGGTATTTATACTCATTAGAATAATCAATCTTGGCATAAAGATATACTTTAAAACATTGAAATTGGAATGAAATGTCCCTTTAATGTGATTAAATTCGTCATTAAGGAGTTTGGGGTGATATATATCTCCTTTGCCAGCTCCTTTTCGCATGTGAGTATCCTATGAAAATCGGAATTAACACAAAAACCAGACAATTTATGTACCAAAATAAACAGTATTGATTAGATGTGATCTCAAAGTACATGAATATAACAATTCAATACGATGAAAATTCATGATTAAGGAATTTGAGCTGATATGAATCTCCTTTGCGCTGTCGACGGCTTCTTTTTGCCCCTGAGTAGCCTATGAAAATCGGAATTTACACAAAAAAACAGACAATTTATGTGCCAAAATAAACATTAATGATTAGAAACGATATTGGCGTGCATGAATATAAAAAATTAATGCAATAAAAAAATCACCATTGAGGAGTTTGGGCTGATTTGAATCTCCTTTGCGCCACCGCCAGCTCCCGTTTTATCTCTTGAGTAGCCTATGAAAATCGGGATTAATACAAAAACCAGACAATACATGTCCAAAAATTAACATGATCAATTAGATCTAATCTTAAGATATATAAATATAACTATTTAGTGCAATACACATTCACGATAAAGGAATTTGTGCTGGTTTGAATCTCCTTTGCGCCACTGCAAGCTAAGTTTCGCCAGTGAGTAGCCTATGAAATTCGGAATTAACTCAAAAACATACTTTTTTGTTCAAAAATAAACATTATTGATAAGATATATTCTTAAAATACATGAGTATAACAATTTAATGCTATAAAAATTCACGATTAAAAAGTTTGGTCTGATATGAATCTCCTTTGCGCCATCCGCCAGCTCCTTTTCCCCAGTGAGTATCTAGCCTATGAAAATCGGAATTAGGCTAATAAAAAAACCAGACACTTTATCTCATAAACACACAATGACATTATGGATTAGATATGATCTTAGAATCAATGAATATAACAATTTAATGCGATAAAAATTCAAAATTAGGAAGTTATGGCTGATATGAATCTCCTTTGCGCCACCGCAAGCTCATTTTCGCACGTGAGTATAGCCTATGAAAATCGGAATTAATACAAAAACCAGACACTTTATGTCCCAACATAAACATCATTGATTAGATATTGTCTTAAAATACATTATTATAGCAATTTAATGCAATGAAAATTCATGATTTAGGAGTTTATGCTGATTTGAATCTCCTTTGCGCCACAGCAAGCTCCTTTACGCCCGTGAGTATAGCCTATGAAAATCAGAATTAATACAAAAATCAGACACTTTATGTCCAAATATAAACACCATTGATTAGATATTGTCTTAAAATACATTATTATAGCAATTTAATGCAATGAAAATTCATGATTTAGGAGTTTATGCTGATTTGAATCTCCTTTGCGCCACAGCCAGCTCCTTTACGCCCGTGAGTATAGCCTATGAAAATCGGAATTAATAATAAAAAAAACAGACACTTTTTCTAAAGAATACATATTATTTAATAGCTATGGTCTAATAATGCATAAGTATTACACTTTAATGTGATGAAAACCCATCATTAAAAAGTTTATACAGATACAAATCTCCTTTGCGCCGCCCAGCTCCTTCTCGTCTGTGAGTAGCATATGAACATCGGAATTTATACAGAAACCAGACATTTTTTGTCTTAAAAAACAAACATTATTGATAAGATATGATCTTAATATGCATGAACATTGCAATTAAATGCGATAAAAATTCACGATAAAGGAGTTTGGGCTTATATAAATCTCCTTTGCGCCACCGCCAGCTCCTTTACGTCCGTGAGTAGCCTATTAAAATCGGAATTAACACAAAAAAAATCAGACACTTTATGTCCCAAAACAAACATTATTGACTAGATTTAATCGTAAAATACAATATTATAACAATTAAATGCGATTAAAAGTCATAAATAAGGAGTTTGGGATGATATAAAGCTCCTTTGCGTCGCCTTCAGGTCCTTTGCGTCCTTTGCGCCAAAAACAGGTCCTTTGCGTGTTTTAGTCCAACCCGGTTGTGACGCAGAAAGCCAACTTTTTGATGCAGGCGCTTTACACACACAATTTAATAAGCGTCTACAACTTTTCTGGAAAACGTGGGTTTGTTGATTGAAAAATTGAAAACAATCATGGATGAACCGGAAAGAAACAAGGAAAAGAATAGCCTTGTGGCCGACAGATTGAAAGATCCCCGGATAAACAACCCAAAACACAAGACGAAGAAACAGAGGACACCGGCTCCAAAAAATGTAAGTTGTTGAATTATTTTTCCATCTGACATTCGTGCATTTCTGTAATTGAGGTATTTAAGTGCTGATTCTTACTTTACCTTGATCTGATTTGCCTATTGAAGAGTCTGAGAAAAGAAAACAGTGGTGGATCTAGAACTTGGGCAGAAGGGGTTCACCCCCCCCCCCCTTTCCCACTGCTGCCTAACCATAGAGTAAATTAGACTTTCAAGGAGAAAAAGTGCCCCTGACATGGGACTCGAACCCAGGAATCCTGTATTAGAAGTCGCACGCTCTAACAACTGAGCTAGCTGAGCACATGGTCATGATTCTACCTAGCTTCGATGCTGTAGCCACAAACTTGAAATGACGGGTATTGGTTTGTGGCTACGAGTCCACCCTATTCCTTCTTTGGAACAAGACAAAACAGTGGAAAACACAATTTCTTGCTTAATTTTTTGAATACTAACATATATTATCAGATGTGAATCCCTTAAAAAGATATTCCTTGGCACAAATTCAGTAAAAAGTATCAACAAGAATTATGGGAGGGTACTCCACTTCAAAGTTGAATTGAGTTTTATTTGAAAGTGATTTCAACATAAAACTATGCTGTTTGACAGAAAATGGTTAACCTGTTGTCAGATAACATTGTTACTACATTCTATAGCTTTATTTTGAAATTTGACTATGCCAAACTTGCTGGAATGAATCATTCCAGCACCTGCTCCATTGCGACGAATAGGAAGGAATTGTAACCGAAACCAAGATCAAAATTAAAAAAGGTTTCGGTTACAATATTGCAACTAGATTCTACCCAACGTCACTACAACCATTTCATTACAAGGCATAAAGAAATTCAGTTAAAGTTGTGTAATTATAGGACAATGATCTCCCTCCCCTATTTGTTTGTTCAAACCCCATACAGTGTCTCCTTTTCTGTCAATATTTATATTGAAGTTCTTATTCTCATTCATTCGTAACTAATTGTTGCCTTGTTTTATATCATGAGGAACATTCTTACTTAATCAGGGTTTCTCTTTTCTTTTTCAGCCAACTCAGTACCGAAAATGGAGACAACAACGTAAGTTTTTAACGTTTTCCCATATAAATTTTCCAATGATCCAATTGGAAAGCTGCAATAGACGACAATATTGTTTTTAAAAAGGAAATGATTTGCGTACAATATGGTAAAAGAAAATATTGAGGCAAAAGGAGAAAATGCTGATTATCAGCATTTTCTTCTGTTCAGGGTTTCCACTGACTTTCAAATCTGGGGGTACAAACCATACTTTTACAGCATGCTTGTACCCCCTCTAATAGAGACAAAGAAGGATTCTTGCAAAAACTGGGGGTACAAGATTTATTTTGGGGGTAAAAAACCCCCATTTGGGGGTTTTTGGACACCCTGTCTGTTGTCTCAATGTTTTCCCAAGCAATAGGCTAAGGGATGTTAAAAGCAGGTCTTTTCTATTTAATCCTTTCCTAAAGAAAATTGGGTTTTGATGTCCCTAATAGAAAAGGCTTGGGAAAACATTGAGGCAAAATGAGAAAATGCTGATATTTCAGGAGTTTCTCCTATTGCCTCAATGTTTTCTGGGGCTTCGTTTTACACAAATCCTATCTTCATCAACATGAAGTTTGTCATCTGCAATTTCTTTCAAATTGGACAAGTCCAAAACAAGAATTGTCTGGGACAACATAGCTCACCTATATAGGAGCTGTCACAGAATCAGGTGAATGTCAAAGTCCAGGGGTAAAAGTTTTCAGGCATATGCCTGAAGTTCAGGTTTTTGAGTATTCCAAAATGCCCCATTTTCTCGATTTTTACTATATAAATACAGACTTTTCCAGGTTTTCAGGTTTTTCAAAATTTTCAACTTTTACCCCTGAAAGTCATGAGGTCAAATGTCATAGATGGTCTCAAATGAGAGGCATAAGGAATCTATGTGTGAAATATCAAGGCTCTATCTTTTTAATAGTGGCCAAGATATGGGTCATGGTAAAGTTTTTGAAAAGACAGGGATAAAGACTAGCAGGGGCCCAGTCGCCCATGGCCCCTAGATTTTGGGCTGGGCCCTTAAATATTTAGAGAAAATGCCTATACCCTTAATGTTAAGTATTGAATTTTGCTATTCTGGGCCCCTAAGTTAAAATAGTAAGTCCTTTTCCCTGAAAGACGTGTCAAAATCCTAGGTCAAGGTCACTAAGTCAAATGTCATGGTTCCAAATGAAAGGTCTATAGATCTATCTCTCTATCTCATTTACGTTGTACTGTCATGTGCCATGGTAGGCATTTTAGACTTGTTAGCGCTGTCGAGCAAAATAATGATAGTAAGTAGAAAAAAAGATAAAGGTCGGAGACTAAGTGAAGGAGATTAAAGATGATAGGTAAAAAAGTGTTACAGAGTAGAGACAAAGGTTTAAAAGCAGGTTAAAAGCACAACAAGTGGATTAATCAAATTTAAGATTACACCATAATTACCATATAATTACCATATGTGGTATTGATTTATTCCATAGAAATTGCTGCAACAAAACAAAGGAAAGAGGAAAAGCTAATTCGACAAATGAAGAAACATAAGCAACATGAAGAGAGTCTTCTAGAAGGACAGAAACTGTTGGAGAAAGAGGAGAAAATCAGACAAGAGATAGGTACATATGCACTGCTACAGATAAGAAGGAGTGATGGTTTTTCGAAATGCAATTCTTTTATTATTGTGCATCAAACCCTATATTGTGTGTACTCATTTGAAGCATCTCGTCGAGACGATTCAAATGAGTTCACACAACATAGGGTTAGTATTTGAAATAATGAATCTAGAATGTTTTCACTGCCTCTTTTCTGTAGATCTACACATGGTGTCTGAAAATTGTGTTGTTTCAGGGCTTTTTATGGGAAAGGTGTTTTGGGAAAAGGTCCCTGACCCAATTAAAACTATCTCTACATAAAAGTATTCACTTTAAATACAGAACAATATAGACATGATTTGTGAAATTTATGGTAAACTGAACTTTTTCTCCTGTAAATTACGACAAAATTGTGTCCAGCAATACCTCCCTAATTGTTTCCCAGTCTTAGAATTTGTTGTCTAACCCACTCCCACACATTGACCCTTTTTGACTCCACAAAAGAGAAAAGGCTTTGGAAAACATCATGGAAAATGAAGAAATTACTTGTGACAAGCAATTTCTTCATTTCCCACAATGTTTTCTATACAAATAGACCAAATATATGTTAAATTTCCTTCACTTGAAATTGTTGTCTGCAGCATCCTTGAATGAGGACCAGCCTATAATTTTTCTGTTTGGTAATGGGTAAATTAACCCTTTCCCAAACAAGAAAAATTTAAGGTGATCCAATTTAAAAGCGTCTGTAGATGTCAAGATACTTGGTGCTAATTGTAAAATTTGTGAATAACACAGCTCAGAAAAGATTGATACAAAAGGAGAAACTGCTGGTTATCAGCAGTTTCTTCTTTTGTTTCAATGTTTTCACAAACCTATTCTATTAGGGACGTCAAAACCAGGTCTTGTTTTGTAATGGGTAAATTAAAATATTTCTGTTACAGGGCGGCAGTACACAGTGTCAATAGCAGTCCCTGGTTCAATCCTCGACAACGCACAATCCCCCGAACTTCGAACTTATCTAGCAGGACAGGTAAACACTGTTACAAGCCATAACCCTTTCCAAAACAATAAAAGAGCTCATTATTTTCAAAGCTATTTCGTTCATAAACCACCTCTTTGTCGACATATGTTCTGTCCTCTGCAGGAGTGTCTTGATTGGAAGAGTCCAAATTTCTGCCTTTTGGGAAAAGGGTGTAACTTAACTTATTAAAAAGTTTTGAAAAAAAATGACATGTAAATGATATTAAATGTAGTTGAATTTTAGATATCATGGTCAGGAATAGTGTTACACAATATGAAATTTCAGAAAATCGTCAATTATTTTGTAAATGATTGACCAATTAGATTTCGGTTTAACATAATTATTAAAGATCCTTTTTGAAGACTTTCTGCAATTGTTAAAAAGGCTAATGGTAATTCCATAGAAGTAGTAAAGCTTTGCTTTCCTCTTAAACTCTAATTCTTTTTACAGATAGGCAGGGCTGCTGTTGTATTCAATGTTGATGAGATAATTGTATTTAACGAAGACAGCTCTAAAGAAAGGTAAATAGGATTTTTATATACCATCTATGTGTCATACTCAGAACTTAATACAGTGGTCAAAAGCCTGCCACAGTAAAATAAAGGCTTTGGAAAACATTGTGGAACATGAAGAAATTGCTTGTGACAAGCAATTTCTTCATTTCCCACAATGTTTTCTACTATTTGTTCAATGGAACTTGTCGTCTGCAACACCTATGAGTTTGGAACTTTGGACTAGTCCAAAGTTTTGTTGTTTGGTAATGGGTTAAATATGCATATTGCTGCTTTTCAACAAAAATATTTTCATTGAAAAGCCATAATATACAATGTATTTGAGGGGGCATACATGTTTTACAAGCATCTCTTGTCTATTTATAGCACAACTGAGGGTGATTTTACTGGTGTGGGGAAGAAAGGCAATGCGTCTGTTTTGTTGGCTCGTATATTACAGTATCTGGAGTGTCCACAGTATTTGAGAAAATCATTCTTTCCTGCACACAGTGATCTTAGATATGCAGGTATGTTGTATTTGAGTCGAGATCTGGAAAAAAGATCTCTTTATAGCAATTGAGATGGCCAAGGTTAAAGATCAGCATATGTGGATAGATCTCATGGAGAAGTGCAGTGCATAAGAACCATACCTCTGTCCATCATATTTGTTGTGGTATTGCCTTTTGTTAGCTCACCTGAGCACAAGGTGCTCAAGTGAGCTATTAGTCCAGTCAGCGTAGCATCGGACCTAGACAAAATTGCAACAGAATTTCTTTTTGCACCATTTGGTAGATCTTGTATTGGTCATCACTCAGTAAAAAGTCCCAAAGTGTTCTCCTTGCAATAACATACGAATTTGAGTTTTAAGTTTGTTATTTTTCCGTGTTTTTCAAATGTCACGAATGACACACCATACAATGCTTGGATCAGGGTGTCCGATCACGTAGATATGTACGTGAATCACGTAATTTGAACAAAAATCACGTACTACTTTCTCACCCAAAACGTCTAAGAACGTACGCAAAATGAACCCGTATCAATTACAAAAATAAGATGACAATTATCCCCATTTTTTACGAAAAAACAAGTTTGATTGCCGAGTAATAAAACCGAAACTGCCAAATTCGGTCATTCTGATCCCTCTAACTTTTCCGCTAATTGTAGTTGGCCAAGATACTGCGTTTTTGGGATTCATTCAACCAAAACGCTGTATCATTGCGAGCGTCTGCATGATCATGGCATCTACTAAACAAACTGGATTTTAAAAAATTTGATCGGTCTTTAATTTCAATCAGAATCAACATAAGTTTAGGCGAAACGACAGAGAAAACACTCAGTCAGTACCATCGTCCACTGTTGAATCTAAAATCAAAATTCATGGCTCTGCCAGTTCGACTGGCTTTGTTCGGACGTAGAAAAGGGAACGATGCAGATATTTATTATTAGAGGCTCAGCTGTAAACGGAAACTGCTTCATAGAACTTACTTTGGCGTCTGAAAACATTCCAATCTTTAAGTTTTCAAATTTGATTGATTTGTAATTAAAAGAAAAAACGCTGAACAAAATGCCTCCAGTCCCTTTCCCAAACAATACCTAGAGTGAAGAACTGTTTAGATTTAGTGTTAATTTTCTTGTACCCCCAATTTATTTTTTGTACCCCCAACTTTAACCACCAAGAGGTACAAAAACCCCCAGTCAAAATTTTCAGTGGACACACTGTTGGATGACGTCATATAGAAACTTTACATAGATACGTCATCATAACAAAATGGCAGCGCCGTAGATCTCGTGAAGGTCGATGAAAGAAAATGACGTTTTAACATCTTCGCTACTATTTTACACACTTCAACTGGTCCAAACACTTTACATAAGGTAAGTACATTATGACCTGTTACACAAAAGGTTGTTAGAAGTTGAAAAATGATTAATATTCTGCAAATTCTGATTCGAGTCTTTCGATTTGTTCACATTTGATTTGACGGTGATAATTCATGACTATAGATTAAAACACACTGAAATTAATATTACGAATGGGTTTTTATTCGTTTTACTCGTTTGTGTACAATATATAAATATGACAACAAAAATGTTTTAATGATTTATTTAACTAATTGCTTGTCATATTTTTTTCTACGGAAGCCAATGGCGGCCATAAAACCGTATTTGGTTTATATTTTTATCCAGATATCTACATCGTTATTTCTTGCATGGATGAGGAAGATTGCGTATTATAGGCAATGTCTATGGATGATTATCATAATTCTTAGTAGAATAACACAAGACTTTTTGAAAATTGAAAGAAAGTGACTCTGATATTTGTTTCTATTAGGAGCTCTCTTCACCCCAATTATAAGTACTTTTAATATGATTTAGCGCCCAAAATTTGCGTAGATGAGCATTTAACATTATGAATATTTGGGACACTACAGCACTTCTCTATCTTTTTTATATTGAATAATCACTTGTCAACAATTATCTATAGGCAATGTTTAGTAATGACGGTCTATTGAATAGACCGCCCTGCACCCGGGAAGTGAATGTAATTACAATATAAACGTGAAGGTAACAATATTTTTTTTCCCAAAATTGTTGCTTTTGAATAAATGTATGCACCTGTAATATTGCATGGACTGAAAAGTTACTCTTACTTAATTCTTGTGTGCACGTTTTCATTATTTTTGGTTGGTTCAGCCACATGATTTGAAATTGATACCTTATCTTTCAGGGTGACAATTAGCTAAATGTTACAATGCACAACAACTGAGTGGAGTTCAAAACATATGGTAACTATTTTTATATAATTTATTAAGATTTGAGTCAAATCATAACTTCATTCAATATATAAATATAAATCGATTATCTCTAGTAGTGTCTGTTTACCAGGTAGGACTTACATTTAAAATCAAAGACAAATCGAAAAATACAACATCTGTGTATGTTTCAAATTTCCATTAACTTTCAAATCTGGGGGTAAAAAACCACACTTATACAGTACTTATGCTTGTACCCCCTCTGTTATAGACAAAGAAGGATTGCGAAAAATTGGGGTACAAAATTTATTTTGGGGGTAAAAAAACATTTGGATGTTTTTGGACACCCTGATGTTTAGACCAAGCAACACTGTTCCTCATTCCATAAATTAAACAATTTGTATAGAATGAATTCCTTGCAAAGTTTACAGTAAAGCACACTGCCACGTACTGTAAGATTTCAAAACTCGGGTCAGTAGTTATTATCACATCGTCTCTATGCACTATATCAAAAGATAGGGAACTTGTGTCATAAAATTCGATTTGTGATATATTACTATGCCACAATTTAGTGAGAAATTTGGAATATGTTTGCGTTCATATGTGGTAAACCAATTCTCTTGTACATTTTCAGATGAATTGATGAATCTGCAAAAAAACATCGGATTCTGACCCAACGTCCGTTCGTCTTAGTCAAAAGGGGTGTGAGAGTACCATCAGTACCAGCATTAAGAACGGTCATTAAGTCAATATAATAGCGGGTGATTTTGTCCATGGAAAGTGCCGTAAATTTTCTGTTTGACTTGATCCAAGTGGTTGTTTTGTTACTTTTGTGGTTTAGAAGCAAAGTGTTCTTTAAGAAAAAGATCACTTAATAATATATTTCCCGTGCGTAGTTTGGGCTTCCAAGCTTCTGTTATGGAAGCATGTGAAAAAAGGATAAACAAATGGGCTGGTGAAGTGCAAACACGTTTGACGCACGTAATTGATCTTCCGGCAGCAGATGCAATATTTCACCAATCATGCAGCGTTAACCACACAACTGAGAAAGGTGGTCCAAAACTATTTATAACCGAAGCAGCCAACATTGAATTAATGAAATCCCCAGGACGACCCGAAAATGATAAACAGATGGAAGCATTTCAAATGATTATCAAGTGCATTTAAAGTTGGGAAAGTTTTTTCCACTAATTACCTGCAAACAAAGATGTGCAACATGTGTAATTACGAAAACTATTATTCGTCAAAACATTTGAAACGGAACACCTTTAAGCACTTCGGCGATGCAGTGGTAGTGAGTAGCAATTAGGGGAAAACTGACACTAAAACAGAATGTTTCGACCATTATTCACAGCCTTTATAAAGCCTATAAAGACATTTTTAATGAAGAGAAGAAACAAGTATTATTGAAACAGCTACAAAGCTTATTAGGTGTGATGTTAAGGACATTGTTGAGCACAAAGACAGTTATCCTTCTCTTTCAGATGTTGCTTTATTACAAAGAAACATCGAATATTTGCCCTATGTAACTTGAAACACTTAGACAAACTTTTCGGAAGTAACAACAAGACAAAACAGCTGCAATCGGACAACGTGCAATTCAAGCCTGTTCAAGGGATTCATAGTACCACTACCACTTCAGCTAGACTTGGGTATTCAGCTACATCACCACTTCGGTCCTCGGTTTCTGATAGATCCATTGGACACCATGGGATTTTGTACTTCATACTGAGAAGTACAGAAATATGAGACCAATGCCGCAGCTGTATTCTAAGCCAAATTTCTAAACCAAGTAAATGTCAACACACCCGTGACCGCTTCTTCAATTTGTTGGAAATAATGATTATGTGGACCATAACATCCGTACTATAGTTGCATAGAATAGGAATCATTGCATCTTCAACACCAGGTACAGATTTGTCAGAGATCATTCTCAGGAAAGATATTTCACTGCAGGAAGTAGTAGCCCTTTGTAATATTGACATTAAATTCATTCTGTATATAGTACGCAGACAAAGCTTATGAAGCTGAAAAGCCGTGTTTAATCATGCTACCTGAAAAGTTATAGGTCGCCGTGGTTGACCCCAAGACATGTTGTGTAAAAACATTTAAGTTTGGCCTTTGAGACAGCACAGACAGTACTGGTCACAGTGGTCAGGCTTTATACAGATGCTTGTAACTCCGACCACGCCCTTTGATTTAAAATCGTCCATATCTTTCATTACCATGATTGACACCAAGTCACCGGTTTTAACCTTCGGCCAGCATATGTTTCAGAAAGCAACAGACATGTAGCATAGTAGTCCATTAAAGAAGATTATACTTCGCATTGGTGGTTTCCACAAGGATTTGAGCCTGTAAAATGGCCCGCGACTCGAAGAAATACAGTTGTAAGCATGGGCTTCAATGTTCGAGTTGTGAAGAGTTCCGAGGTGTTTAATGCTCTAAGTCAGCGACTTTGTGGACAATGGACAATCTCTTTGTGGTTGAAGTCAGTAAACCCGGTACATGGTATACAATGTTTCACAGAGTACTGGTTTTGGGCTTCTACAGTATAAGGCACGTGAAAACATTGTGGATTGGGAGAAATTGCACAAAAACACAATTTCCTCTTTTCCAACAATGTTTGAATTTTCTACACCATGAATTAGTGACACTTCCTTTAACCCTTTTCCAAACCGCAATATTTTGGGGTGATCAGTTTTGAAAGCTGTTGTAGGTGACAAAATTTGTGCTCAAACAGAAATATTTGTTGTACGATAAAGTTAAGAAAATATTGAGACAAAAGAAGAAAATGCTGATAATCAGCATTTTCTTCTATTGTCTCAATATTTTCCCAAGCCTATTCCACCAAGGATGTCAAAAACAGGTCTTGTTTGGGAAAGGGTTATTTTGTCAATTGACTTTGATGCTTGAACACTGGTCAAAATATTTTGCATGTTTGAAACGGTAAATGCATTTCCAACGTTTGCTGGTTTTGACGTCCTAAGCAGAAAAAAAAAGTTTTGTAAAGCATTGAGAGAAAAGAAAAAAATTACAATTGTTTTTCATTCGTTCTCATAGTTCTTCACGTTCTAATATGAAGATAGGTATGTGTATTCAAATACGCTTATTTTGCATCTTGTGACTGTTGGAAATTTGGACGAATTTTGATAAAAGTCTATAATTTTGTTGTTTGGTAAAGGGTTAAATGTATTATTAAAGGACGTATAATGACTACTTTTCTCGAATTGAATTAAACAAATAATATGACTTCTTTAAATAATACCATGACAAGACAATGTTTCGAGTGGTCACAGAATAATCACAAAATAACGGGAAACGTGCTCATCTACGCGTAGATCTACATACGTAAATTGGCGTAGTACTAATTGTTTTTAAGTCGCTTAGCGCTCGCGCTGCGACTTTTTGGGGCCGTACGAGTTTTTCTGGACTGGTCAAATAAGGTCAAAGACGGACCTCTTAACTTCTTCTGTATTTCTGTTTTGAGACAAAGTAGATCTCTGATTTCTTGTCCACACTTTGATTTTATATTGAAATTCGACTTTCTACAATTTCTAAACTGACATGCCAAATAATCATTGTAAAACGAGGAAATTATACGTTTTATGTAGAACTACTTTTTTGGCGGAGAAAATTTATCGCGCGCAATAATTCCGTTTTCTGAGGTATATTGGTCTAAGGGAAATAACCAGGTTTAAATTAGACAGTTTCATGAAAGAGTTACTTCCCTTAGATAGTGTAATATTCAATAGGCCTACTGTATATCTTCGGCTATAAGTCAAGGAAAAAAACTATTCAGAATTTGTGGGAAATAGACATCGACTTTATGACTCGGCGACAATAAACATACGACAACGACGGAATACTCATTTGCTTGATTCTTTTTATAATAATAAATTCCATTTTAACAAGGTGTCTTGCTTGATATGCATCGTTCTGCCATTTCAAGCGTGTAATCTCGCAATCAATATGCCCTAAATTAACACACGACATAATTGTACACAACAAACAGTCGTCACTTTTCTTCGAAAACCTCGTAACTGCATATTGTTTTAATCTGCAATTACTTGGTGATGACAATAGCTTAAAAAATCGTGTGATCACATTTGCCGAAAATTCGAAAAACTGTGCGGCTGAGAGTGATTTCGGCATCAGTGGAAAGCTAGTGAGAGACTGGCGAAAAAACAAGACAAAGATCTGCGATTGTCCAAAATCGCAGAAATGGAGGGTTATTCGGATCAGTCCCTATGAGCCACAGGAAAATGATCTGAATGATTGGATTTTGGAGTTACGGGCAAGTGGCTATGTTGTAAGTAGGATTTGGATTCGCGTCAAGGCCCTTCAACTCGACAAGGACCAAAATACAAAATCCAGGGCGAGTTCAAAGCTTCTTCTGGGTAGTGTTGCAGGTTCATGAATATTTAAGTCAATACCTGGAAGACCAGAAAAAAACATTTTATTAGCGAGCCGGGACTTTATGTCCGGGGAGCTAATGTCACAGCCCTAGTGTCGGCGTCGGCGTCGCGTCCCGTCCCGTCCCGTCGCGTCTTCACTTGAAAAACTTTAACCTGGTCTATATCTCAGGCACTATAAGAGATACAGCCTTGATATTTCATACATGGATACATCTTGTCAAGACCTTTCATTTGGGACCATGACCTTTGACCTCGTGACCTTGACCTTTGAGTTTGACCTACTTTTGAAAAACTTTAACCTGGCCTATATCTCAGGCACTATTAGAGATACAGCCTTGATATTTCATACATAGATACATCTTGACAAGACCTTTCATTTGGGACATGACCTTTGACCTTGTGACCTTGACCTTTGAGTTTGACCTACTTTTGAAAAACTTTAACCTGGCCTATATCTCAGGCACTATTAGAGATACAGCCTTGATATTTCATACATAGATACATCTCGACAAGACCTTTCATTTGAGACCATGACCTTTGACCTTGTGACCTTGACCTTGGAGTTTGTCCTACTTTTAAAAAAATGCTGTTTTTGTGACAAGCTCTCATAAAGGCGAGCTATGTTGTCCGCGGACAACTCTTGTTACACACCTGGCCAGCTTATCAATGGGAAAACCTACGGGACCACATCAAAGAAACGTGTTTGCTGAAAGTACGGATCTTTGCGATAATATCTTGGTACCATTAGGTCAGACATTTTGTGGGCCAGGACATGGGGTATAACTTTCAGGATGGCATTGCCTACAGATCAAGAAATGTCCGCTTACCTTCAGAATTACTGCCAATTTAACCCGATAGTCGCCATTTTTCCGTGTGATGAATCCAAACTTAAATCACGTGATTACCAACACTGACATAACTTACTTTAAAAAGAAACCGATTGAATTATAGCATGGAAAGTATTTATCGTGGGGACGGAGAAATGGCTGATTATCGATGATTTCTTCTTTTCTCTCAATGTTTCCTTATCTATTTATTCCATTGACGTCGAAATCAAGTCTTGTTTGTGAAAGGATTTAAAAGAGAGGTCGGCGAACGTCGGCAAGTATAAGCACGAGTCAGGTAGATCTGCATCTGCAAGAAATTTTCTTTTCACAAAAAAATCGACCTTTTGAATATCATTCTCATAGGCGTAGGAATAATTTAGAAAAGGGGCCTGCCCCCCCCCCCCCCCCCCCCTATGGCCCCCCCATAATACACCCATATTTCCAATTACTTTTACATTTGCCCCCCATATTATAAACCTTCCTACGCTACTGATTCTTCTTTTGAAAACTCTCCGTGAAATTAATTTTCTATTAAATCTGTCTACTCTTAGTCTCCATTCTGATTAATATTCTTAAGCGGTAACGGGTGATCGATTTAGAAAGAGACTCGGGGTAAATTTTCTTTGTCGACGATTGACTTCTAGATCTTTTACTAAACAATGCTTGTAAAACACAGATTGGTTGAAAAAGAGGATTGTCCCCGCCCATTCATTGACTTGCAAGTTGATTGACATGCTTCTCAGACAAATAAACACGTGGTACAGTCGGATTTCTCGTGTTAAAAAAACAGTATGACGTCATGATGACGTAGCGTCTACTCAATCTGGGCTTGAATAGTGACTTCAAAAACACCGCGAACACCTGCTCAGTTATTTCGGTGACTGTTTCATAGTACGTTGATTGGATTATTACCGTTGAAATTTTGGATAATAGACTAACAAGGTATCATTTTCTTCGTATCATAATGAAATTATCGCTTTCCGACCAAAATCTAAATAACCTAGATCTATTATTTTGCTTTAGCTGCAACTTTACACCAGAAAATCGGCATGATTTAGCGTTCAAATTAATCATCGACATGATCGAGTGTCCGTCGATGCAGTCGACGTTTCTGCGATGAAATCTCTTATTATTTATCACCGAAAAATTAACGTGAAATAAAAATAATCTTGTGGAGAGAGAAAGGGAGTTGATTCGTGAATAAAACGTTAATTGGAGAATCAAAGTCTTGATTTATCACGACTTTGTGTAATAACGAGCGTAAAAAGACCAAAGTTACACATTGGTTATCTTTGTGAGTTTTAAATATTACGTACATATTTCTGAACTGAAATGATATCAATTACGAGAAATATCCTCAAGAGGGGTGACAAAAGTGCAATTTCGGAAACTACGTGTACACAAAAGTAGTTAAAATACTATTATAAACATAAGAAAAAATATCACCGAAATCTTTTTGAATTTTGATCTGGGTTTCCAATACAAACCAATATCTGTCATCAAGTTTGTGGCTACGATATCGCAGCTAACACAAAAGCAGTGTTCAATGACTCGCAAGGACGGATCGAGGATTGTTTTCGGAGGGGGGGGGAGGGGCAGTCGTATTAACCTTTTACAAGATATTTTGAGATTATCAACTTCCAATAGTTATTCAAATATAGCTAAGTGTAGTTGCATTGATGTATCCGAAAAAAAAAATATCCAAACTTGATTTTCACAAATCAAGACTGATCTGTCAATGACTCAATGGTAGCAAAACCCTGAGATATGCGCACATTGAAAATTGTTGCCATGTCATACTAGAATCAACAATACTTATTTCAAAAATGAAAGAAAAAAACCCCAGTGCATCATATTGAGTTATAGTTTGAAACTGAATGATAAATGATCTGGAAAACTTGCACTAAAAGATGGTTGTATAGCGCCATGAACGCCTTCCTGTGTTTTTTAAAACGCTATATCTCGAGAGCTCCCGGGGGCCTCCGCCCCCTGGACCCCAGCTTTGAAGTTCAGTATTTTGAAACTTTCTAACTTTCACCCAATTATTGGTCTTCTTTAGGTAGATCTAATAATATTCACAGCTGTTTGAGGGTATTTCTAAAACCATTCATTGTTGTATGAACATTGAAAGAAGTTCTTCTATAAGATCTACCTGTTTACTGAATTTGAAAATTGTATTCTGACGATTTTCATGAATTGTATTCTGACATTTTCTTTGGATTAAAGTCAATTGCAGATCCACGCCCCCTCATGTAGCCTTTTTTCATACAGACATTCAATCACAAAATAGTGGAATTATCATCTAATCAAAGCCAAATGACTCCCCCCCCCCCCCCCCCCCAACCAGGACCTCTTGAAAATTTTGTTATCCTAGATTCATATTCTTATATCCTTGCACAGGAGTTTGAAATATGCTAGTATTCTGGAGTGATCCATAATTATTTTCTTCCTTGAATTTTGTCCTTACTCAGGAGTTTGAACCTCATCCTTATACAGGAGTTTGAAATATATATATTTCGTTACTTTCTTGAATTGTTGTTACACAGCAGTTTGAAATATTGTATTCCTTATGAATCTTAACTTGCAATTTTATTAATTTGTATACTTACACACAGGAAGTAGATATAAACACAGGAAGTAGATATAATTTGAACTGAACATTAGATTCTTAACTTGCATTTTTCTTGTTTAAATTAATCTGAATTTATTGGGTTCTAATCCTTAACCTTTTCCCAAACAAGACCTGGTTTTGACGTCCGTAATAGAAACGCATTGTGAAAACATTATTCTGGCATCAGCCTGTCTGTCCGTCCATGTACAAATCTTGTCTTGCGCATAGCTCAAATACTGATAAAGGTACATGTATAATTGTGACCCATCACACTAAAAGGGACCTTATCGGATGTGTGAAAAATATTGACCCTAGTCAGTCTGTGCAGTCCGCGCAGCCAGACTAGGGCCGACACTTTTCACTTTTATGTAATTTTCTAAATCTGGGGTGTTTACCCTATCTTACTCTGTATTCACTTTTCGCATACGGGATCTGGTTGTCCTGCGCTGGGTCTGACAAGTTTGTCGAAATTTGGAGTTCGGATAAGGTCCCTTTTAGCGTGACGGGTCACAATTTTGAAAAATCAAAAGTGCATAGAATTTATTGTGGAGAGGTGCAATGCAGAAGAACCATTACTCTGCTGCTCATAGACCTATTTTTTAAGAGACAAACTTCTCTTGTTATCTACAATTCAATATTAGTTTCATTTCCTTCAATACTTTTTAAAGCCTTCTCTGATAGGGTCATAAAAAGCAAGTCTTGTTTAACTAATACATCTGTTGAAGCGACTTTCAGGCCCTTCAGGGCTTTGATTTTCTTTAACGTCAGCCACATTTAGGTAGAAATGAGTTTACTTAGTTTTATCTAGTAATATTTTCTTTTTAAAACGCTATAAAAGCGGATAGTGTGATAAAAATATTGAAACTTTGGATTCATTTTTGCAATTTCCATATAACCATATTAAGAGAAGTGGGTGGGGTAAATGAATATCAAATTTTTTGCTTCAAACCAATGAAATGATTATAAAATTTATATATTTCTGTACAATTGGCTTCTAAATAATCATACATCTTCATAATATGACTGCAAAGTAATTATAACGCTATAAAAATAATTTTAAACTAAAAAATAACGAGTCATGTGATTTTTCAATAATTTTTACCGGGTAAATACCCGCCTCAGTCAAGGGCGATTTTTACAAAATTGGCAACTGCAACAGAGTGGGACTTTTTTCTGGGAATACTACATATATTTATGATGTGAAAAATGCAAAAATAAATTCTGTTGCAATTTTGTCTAGGTTAGGCATGTTTTTCGGCTAGGCTTACTGGACTATATTGTGATCACCTTTTGTCCGGCGTCCGTGCGTCGTCCGTCAACAATTTCTTTAAATGACATCTCCTAAACTACTTGGCCACTTTCAATCAAACTAGACAGGAATGTTCCTTAGGTGACCCCCTTTCAGAATTGCTAAAACAATTGAAATCCATAAAAAACTCTGGTAGCCATGGCAGCAGAAAAGGAGAAATTTGAATGAATCTCAATACTATCTTTGAACGACATCTTCTCCTAAACTACTGGGCCAATTTCAACCAAACTTGGCAGGAATGTTCCTTAGGTGACCCCCTTTCAGAATTGCTAAAACAATTGAAATCCATAAAAAACTCTGGTTGCTATGGCAACAGAAAAGGAGAAATTTGACTGAATCTCAATACTATCTTTGTACGACATCTCCTCCGACACTACTTGGCCAATTTCAACCAAACTTGGCAGGAATGTTCCTTAGGTGACCCCCTTTCAGAATTGCTAAAACAATTGAAATCCATAAAAAACTCTGGTTGCAATGGCAACAGAAAAGGAGAAATTTGACTGAATCTCAATACTATCTTTGAACGACATCTTTTCCTAAACTACTAGGCCAATTTCAATCAAACTTAGCAGGAATGTTTCTTAGATGACTGCCTTTCAGAATTGCGAAAAGAATTGAAATCCGTAAAAATCTATGGTTGCCATGGCAACTGAAAAGGAGAAATTTGACTGAATCTTAATACTATCTTTGAACGACATCTCCTCTTAAACTACCAGGCCAATTTCAACCAAACTTGGCAAAAAAATTCCCTAGGAGGTTCTCTTTAAGAATTGCTAAAAGAATTGAAATTGACTAAAACCTCAGGTTGCCATGGCACCAGAAAAGGAGAAATTTGACTAATTCTCAATAATTTCGTTGAACAACATCTCCTCCTTAACTACTCGGCCAATTTCAACCAAACTTGGCAGAAATATTTCTTAGGAGGTTCCTTTTAAAAATTGCTAAAAGAATTGAAATCCTTTGAAAGCTCTGGTAGCCATGGCAACAGAAAAGGAGATTTTCCACCAAATCTCAATGACATTGTTGAATGATATCTCCTCCTAAACTAGCAGGCTAATTTCCACCAAACTAGGCAGAAATATTCCTTAGGAGGTCACATTTAAAAAATCGCTTATAGAATTGCAATTTATAAAAACAACAACAACTCAAGTTGCCATGGCAACAGAAAAAGAGATATTACACGAAATCTGTCAGAAGCAATTTTTCAATAACCGCAGAGCCAAATTTGACAAAACTTAGTATTTGCATTACTTATGATATTGCTAAGAGGTACTTTTCTTTGCTTTTCAATATGAAATCTTGTCACAGAAAAAGGGGACTTCTTGTAAAAATCTGCTTATCAAGGGCATAGCATCTACATTTATGCATAGATTTAAAAAAATATATGGGTAAATGTGTTCTTTATCATGAGCAGATGTTCTATTTGAAATATACATTTTGGTAGGTTCAAGGTCATAGATCTAGGTCAATTTGTAAATATCTGTTTGTTTGTCAGTCTGTATGTTTTATTGTAATTCCATCTGTCCAAAGTAATTTGTCCATAAACACATAGCCGAATTGGATGAAACTTCATATTTGAGTTACATATGATATTGCACTGAGGTAGTTTTCTGGGTTTTCTATGGTTTCATAGCGGCGTTCATATGATCTTTGACCCTTTATTGCATTACCTGTAAGAAGTCTGATCTGTTATCGCAGGTGAGCGACCTAGGGCCAACGGCCCTCTTGTTGAATTTCATACTCGATAAAATACTACCATTAGACTGCTTCAATTGTTAGATTGCTTATAATCAAAGGTAGGCCTTTGTGGGGACATATATGTTTTACAAACATCTCTTGTTTTGCTTATTTCAGGTTTATTAAATCCGCTTGATTCTCCACACCATATGAAGATTCACGATGTTGTGCAATATAGAGAAGGCGTGGTTATGGATAAACAAATCTCAAAAAGGGGCGGATCTTATGTAAATGTGGGACTATATAAAGTAAGTACCAGTAAATTATTATTTTCCCATACATGCATATAAATTCTTGTTTTGATGACTCTTGTGTGATGCACTTTTAAAATATTAGAGAGAAAAGAAGAAAATGCTGATCACCAGCATTTTCTTCTTTTCCCTCAATGTTTTCCATGTAGTTTAGTAAGACACACGATGTTGTGCAATATAGAGTATATTAAGATTCACGATGTCGTTCAATATAAAGGCGTGGTTATGGATAAACAAATCTCAAAAAGGGGCGGGTCTTATGTAAATGTAGGACTATACAAAGTGAGTAAATTATGATATGCAATATAGAGAAGGCGTGGTTATGGATAAACAAATCTCAAAAAGGGGCGGGTCTTATGTAAATGTAGGACTATACAAAGTGAGTATATTATGATATGCAATATAGAGAAGGCGTGGTTATGGATAAACAAATCTCAAAAAGGGGCGGGTCTTATGTAAATGTAGGACTATACAAAGTGAGTATATTATGATATGCAATATAGAGAAGGCGTGGTTATGGATAAACAAATCTCAAAGAGGGGCGGGTCTTATGTAAATGTGGGACTATATAAAGTGAGTAAATTATGTGTTACCCAGAGCAACAGATAAGATGGATTTAACCCTTTCCCAAACAAGACCTGGTTTTGATGTCCCTAATAGGAAATGCTTGGAAAAACATTGAGGCAAAAGGAGAAACTGCTGATGACCAGCAGTTTCTCCTTTTGCCTCAATATTTTCTGTGAACTATTTTACGCAAATTTAATCGTTACCAACATCTATAGTGTTGTTTAGAACGGCTTTCAAATTGGACCACCTTAAAATTTTGGGGTTTGGGAAAGGGTTAAACTATTCTAAATTTGTTGTGAAAATCCAAACCATATGATTTGGGTACTCATTTAAACCGTCTCAATGAGAAAATTATAATAAGTACCTACATCATATGGTTTGATGAACAATAAATGAAATTTTGCGTTTTGAAAAGCCTTCACTTCTTCTATTATCTTTTGCTCTGGTACAACCTGGTTTTGATTTTCTATGAGAGAGGAATTTTAAGAAACAAGGGAGAGGAAAGAAGAAAATGTTCAATACCATATCTCATCTCATCAATAGATAATACAAATTTTCTGATATCAGGGGCATCCATAAGGATAAGCATAACTCAAAAAGTATGCAAGGTAAAATCATTAAACTTCATAGGTCGAAGATAGAACTCATTATGGAGAAATGCAGTACTTAAGAGTCATAACTCTCTTGTTCATTTTAATGATATACTACTTGATAATTGGACTTCTTCAATTGTTAGATGTCTACATCAAAGGTAGGCCATGGCAATGAATTTTGTGCACAAAATAGACTGTGTTTACTGTTATGTTTTGATAAACCGTCGGTGTTGTTATAAAATCTCGCAACTACGGCTTGAATCAAGCTGTAGTTACGAGATTTTATAACAACACATACAAAATACTATTGTTTGTCCAAACTTATGTCACATTTAACTAAATGAAATCGTTCTCTATTGAGGGGGCATATATGTTTTACAAACATCTCTTACCGATATCATTCTCTATTGAGGGGGCATATATGTTTTACAAACATCTCTTACCGGTATCGTTCTCTATTGAGGGGGTATATATGTTTTACAAACATCTCTTACCGATATCATTCTCTATTGAGGGGGTATATATGTTTTACAAACATCTCTTACCGGTATCGTTCTCTATTGAGGGGGTATATATGTTTTACAAACATCTCTTACCGATATCATTCTCTATTGAGGGGGCATATATGTTTTACAAACATCTCTTACCGGTATCATTCTCTATTGAGGGGGCATATATGTTTTACAAACATCTTTTACTGGTATCGTTCTCTATTGAAGGGGCCTATATGTTTTGCAAACATCTCTCATCAGTATTTTATTTTTGTTCAGCCATTACAGATAGATAGACAGATTAAGCCTGGTGTTCGTGTAACAGTCAAAGTAGATTACAGCTATAAAGGTTTGATCTTTAGTTTCTCCTTTCATTACAGTGTTTTTATCGAGCCGGGACATTATGTCCGGGGAGCTAATGTCACAGCCCTAGTGTTGCAGGCAGCGTCATGTCGGGTCTTCAAAAACTTCAACCTGGTCTATATCTCAGGCACTATTAGAGATACAGCCATGATATTTCACACATGGATACTTCTTACCAAGACCTTTCATTTGGGACCTAGTGACCTTGACCTTGGAGTTTGACCTACTTTTAATAACTTTTAACCTGGCCTATATGTTAGCATTTATAATTCTTATATGGATACCTCATGCAATGATCTTGACCTTGAGACCATGGCCTCTGACTTAGTGACCTTGACCTTTGACCTTGGACTCCTTCTTTTGCGACAAGCTCTCGTGTAGGCAAGCTACTTTGTCCGCAGACAACTCTTGTTTTGAGCCCCAATAGCCAAGTCAATGACTATAAACGATCGATGTGGTCTTGTTCAATCATGGCTTGGCCAATATCCTTTCTTACATTTGACAGAAATCTTTTATTTGTAAGTAATAAAGGACTTTAAGGAATCAAAGTGTGGCTAATATGTTTCTTACACTTTAACAAAAGTTTTTGTATATTAATCTTATTCCCACATAATAACGCTTTTTGACACGCAACAAAATAAAAAGCGTTGGAAAACATTGTGAGAAATGCACCCTTTATTTTCCACAAGGTTTTCTACTTGAAAAGACCAAAAGAAGTAAAATTTCTTATTCTTGAAATTGTTTTCTGCATGATATTTGAATTTGGAACAGCCCAAAATTTTATTGTTTGGTAATGGAATAAGCAGTTAAGGCATTAAATCTGATTTTCCAGGTAAAAAGAAGTACCTAGGTAAAGTAGTAGCACCTTCAGAGAACCAAGAACACACAGAGGTTTATATTGGGGTTATACTGTACAACTTGCAAGTAGTCTTGTAATAACCGAAACACAAGTCTAAATTAGAAGCAATATAAATAGATTATTTCTGATTTGTCCAGGTAAAAAGAAGTACTTAGGTAAGGTAGTAGCACCTTCAGAACCAAGAACGCACAGAGGTTTATATTGGGGCTATACTGTACGGCTTGCAAGTAGTCTTATAATAACTGAATCGCAGGTCTAAATTTGAAGCAATATAAATAGATTATTTTTTATTTGTCCAGGTAAAAAGAAGTACTTAGGTAAGGTAGTAGCACCTTCAGAACCAAGAACACACAGAGGTTTATATTGGGGCTATACTGTTCGACTTGCAAGTAGTTTAAGCGCTGTATTAACAGAATCGCCGTTTAAAGAACCGTATGATCTCACGATCGGCACTTCAGAACGTGGTACAAGTGTGGACGATTTTTCACCACCTCCTACTTATAAGTAAGTTTAGTTTTATGGATAGACTTAGATAGATGCTCAGGGCATATAGTTTTTAGCTCGACTTTTCAAAGAAAATGAGAGCTTATACTGTCACCCGGGCGTCGGCGTTGCAACAAAGGTTAAAGTTTTTTCAAACATCAATGACTTCCATAGTATCAAAGGGATTCAACCCAAACTTGGAATACTTATTCACCATCACACCCTCTGCCTTACTACCAGGGCCCATGACCCTGGCTCCACTATCTTTGGAGTTATGCCCCCTTTATACTAAGCAACTTAGAAAGTCGAGCACGCTGTCTTCGGACAGCTTTTGTTATACCATGCAAACAAAGTTTGGGGGGGTATGTACATTGGTGTGAAGCAATTTCTTTGCTATCTGAGGTCAACCAAGCAAGATGATATGACTTTAGTCTGCAACAGTTCTTGTTAAAGGGACATGTCATTCCAATTTCAATTTTTTAAAGTATGTCTTGATGCCAAGATCGGTTATTCTAATGAGTATAAATACTATTAGTTTTTTGAAGTTGTTGCCAATAAGCGAGAAACACGCATTTAGAGTTGACACATAATCGATAAATTGCATATAAATCCGAACTGTTGTCCACAACAATTAGTTCAATTTTAACACAAAAATATAAATTTCTCGTAAACGGCGCAATATTTTGGCTTGAAATTTTCAGAATTTTCATAAGGAAATATGCTCTTTCAGATAAAAATAAAAGTATAATTTATGACAAAAAATTCTGAAATGTCACTTTAAATGCTGCCGTAGGAAGTAGTATATTGAATGTGTCATCTTTTCTATTTGTTTGTCAGTATATATGTATATCCAAATCTTAACATGACTCCTAAATTTATGGAGCTGCCGCGATATGACCATAGCAGATGAAAACAGCGTAAAACGCCAATAAACCTAAATTTATGGATGGATTCACAGAATGTTCCTAGTTCCATAATGATGCTCCTTTATGGAAATGAGGCGCTTAATAAATGTGTAATATTGCTGCTTGTCAACAAAAAACTCATAATTGCAGCTTTAAACAAGCTGCAGTTACGAGATTTTTGTTGAAAAGCTACGATATATTTTGACTTTGGCATTCTCATTGCTCTTTGCCTAACCCAGATAGCTAAGTCTGTAATGTCAAAGTCTATCAATGAAGGGGTCACAGGTTCAAACCTTAGCTGAGCAAATATTCTGTTCAATACTTGACTTTCATATGTCTCTCACAAATAGATAAATTATTTTATGAAACTTCTAAGATAAGCAGCTTGAGGCTGGGATTGGATGTTATGGTAATACGGGTGAGAAAATGCCAGGACTACATAATTAGATTCTCCAGCTGCTACTTAAAGCTGAAATTCATCTTCATTTTCATGTCAAATAAAATGAATTCATCTTAAAGAGAATTGTCTAAAAAAAAGATTAGCAAAAATTGCGATGAAAAAATCAACCCCTAACCCGAGTTATAACCTGATAAAGATACGTGATTTACAGGCGCGCGTAAAACGAAACTGAAATTTACCTGTGGACCAGATATGGATGATGACGTCAATTGTGCAATCCCATTATAGCCATGTTAACCTTTCATGTATAAACGGTCTACTTTAACTTCAAATTGCAGTGACGTTGCAAAAGCAAATTTATATATTAAATAAAAGCATTTAATGCTGTTTATCATTTGGCCATTAAAGTGGAGAAAAAATGTGACATTTTTTCGTGAATTTGAACAGTAAAATACAGTTATATTTACATGCCGTGGTCCAAAAATTCTCGAGTATTATACGCTATGATAGTGAAAATTTCCGGAAAAGTGCCTTTATATCGCTCTTTTAACCCATTCTCACACATTGACGCCTCATAAGCAGGGTGTCCACGGTCAGGGAAAAAGTCAGGGAAAAAAATATTTTTCAAGGTCAGGGAATTGTCAGGGAATTTTGGAATTGGTCAGGGAATTTTACAGTTTAAGCAAAAGTCAGGGAAAAGTCAGGGAATTTTGAAAAAATTGGTGTATGAATGATAAAAAGATTAAAAAAATAACCCTTTCGTTTGCAAGCGCACTTTCAAGCGCGGTTCAGGAACGCCTAAAACTGTTTAGGGGGGTATGGGCTTTTAAAAGCAATTTTTACACTCTTAAAGTTATTATGACACCGGAAATATTGCGCAATAGTGATGTTCTTGTGAAATGTGAAGAAAAACACACTTTTTGGGTTTGTATGAGCTGTTACGATGGTCAGGAGGGTTCAATATTCTGCAGAAGAGGTCCGGCGAATCACCATGTCAGTGCCGGACGATGATGATAGCAATTACCTTGATTTTTAGGTGGTAAAAAGGTGATTTGAACATTAGAAATATTTCGGAGACTTCGAATAGTGACTCCGACAGTGATTCCAATAACCCTAAACCGAATCCAGTCCCAAATCGTAGGGGTGGGGGTAGTCGGGGGTCGTGGCAGGGGGCCTGACAGGGGTCATGGGGCTAGAGGTTGAGATTTTGATGAGATGCAAATTTTCTATCAGTTACTTATCATAATGTTAAAGGAAATTAAATAACCTTTCCAATGATATATAGGTTTATGGGCATTCTGCTAGTAAAATCTATTTATTAAGCATGTGTATACACGAAGTGCTTGAAAATAGGGAAAAAGTCATTTCTGGGAAATAATTCTGCAAACGAAAGGGATAAAGGCTAAGGCAGTTTCTTCATGAATGGCTATATTGATAATACTGATAATAACAATAACATTAATAATAATATGGTAATAAGTATTTATTAATCCAAATTGTTTTTTGAGAAGAAACTGAAGGGACTAGCGCCCCTTACCTCCCCAGCTAATACTTCTTATTATGCCCCCTTTCGAAGAAAATGGGGGTATATTGTTTTGCAAGTGTCGGTCGGTCGGTCGGTCGGTCGGTCGGTCCGTAGGTCGGTCGGTCTGTCCGTAGACCAAACCTTGTCCGGAGCATAACTCAAAAAGTATTAAAGGTAGAATCATGAAACTTCACAGGTAGATAGATCTCATTATGGAGAGGTGCAGTGCACAAGAACCGTAACTCTGCCGATCAAATTTTTTGAGTTATTGCCCTTTGTTGATTTTATAACTTGATTCTTGTCCGGAGCATAACTCAAAAAGTATGTAAGGTACAATCATGAAACTTTACAGGTGAATAGATCTCATTATGGAGAGGTGCAGTGCACAAGAACCGTAACTCTGCTGATCAAATTTTTTGAGTTATTGCCCTTTGTTGATTTTCAAACTTGATTTTTGTCCGGAGCATAACTCAAAAACTATGTTAGGTAGAATCATGAAACTTAATAGGTGGATAGATCTCATTATGGAGAGGTGCAGTGCACAAGAACCGTAACTCTGCCGATCAAATTTTCTGAGTTATTGCCCTTTGTTGAGTTTATAAATTGATTCTTGTCCGGAGCACAACTCAAAACATATGTATGGTAGAATCATGAAACTTTACAGGTGAATAGATTTCATTGTGGAGAGATGCATTGCACAAGAACCGTAACTCTGCCAATCAAATTCTTGGAGTTATTGCCCTTTGTTGATTTTTACACTTAATTCTTAACCTTGCCTATATCTCATGTCCTTTAACACATACAGCCTTGATATCTCACACATAGATACCTCCTATCAACATCATTCAGATTTAACCATGACCTTGGACCTTGTGACCTTGACCTTGGAGTTTGACCTACTTTAAAAAATATTAAACCCGGCATATATCTCATGACCTTTTACAAATACAGCCTTGATATTTCACACATGGACACATCTTACCAAGACCTTTCACAATTGACCATGACCTTGGACTCTGTGACCTTGACCTTGGAGTTTGACCTACTCTTAAAAAACTTTAACTTGGCCGATATATCATGTCCTTTTACACATACAGCCTTGATATTTGACACATGGAAACCTCCGACCAAGACCTATCACATACGACTATGACCTTGGACCATGTGGCCTTGACCTTGGAGTTTGACCTACTTTTAAAAAATTAAACTGGGCCTATATCTTATGTGCTATTAAACATACAGCCTTGGTATTTCACACATGGACACTTCTTACCAAGACCTTTCACATTTGACCATGACCTTGGACCTTGTGACCTTGACCTTGGACTTTGACCTACTTTAAAAAAAACTTTAATCTAGCCGATATATCATGTCCTTTTACACATACAGCCTTGGTATTTCACATATGGACACCTACGACCAAGACCTTTCACATTTGCACATGACCTTGGACCTTGTGACCTCGACCTTGGTGTTTGACCTACTTTAATAATACATTAACATGGCCTATATTTCATGTCATTTTACATATACAGCCTTGATATTTCACACGTGGTCACTTCCAACCAAGATATTTCACTTTTGACCATGACCTTGGACCTTGACCTTGGAGTTTGACCTACTTTTAAAAAACTTAAACTAGGCCTATATCTCATGTCCTGCTACCTATACAGTCTCAATAATTTACACATGGACACCTCCTACCAAGACTTTTCACATTTGACCATGACCTTGGCCTGTATGACCTTGACCTTTGATTTTTACATACTTTAAGAAATTTTTAACCTAGCCTTTATCTTATGTCCTATTACACCTACAGCCTTGATATTTCACACATAGACACCTCCAACCAAGACCTTTCCAATTTGACCATGACCTTGAATATTGCAACCTTGACCTTGGAGTTTGACCTACTTTTAAAAAGACTGAAACCAGGCATATATATCATGTCCTTTTACACCTACAGCCTTGATATTTCACACATGGACACCTCCAACCAAGACCTTTCATATTTGACCATGACCGTGACCTTGGCATTTGGCCTACTTTTAAAAACTTTAACCTTGCCTATGTTTCATTTTACTTTTACATATACAGCTTTGATATTTCACACATAGACACCTCCTACCAAGACCTTTCATATTTGACCATGACCGTGGACCTTGTTAACTTGACCTTTGACTTTGACCTACATCAAATGTAGGCCCTTGAGGGGGCATATATGTTTTACAAACATCTCTTGTTTAGAATGAGGGTTGGCTGTAGGGGTGGAGGAGGCAAACATTTTCATAAATTAACGTGCAAAATACGGTAAACGTAAGTCAGGGAAATTTGATTTTAGTCAGGGAAAAGTCAGGGAAAAGTCAGGGAATTTTGCTTTGCTCAAACTGTGGACACCCTGATAAGATAAAGGCTTTGGAAAACAGTGTGGAAATGAAAAAATTGCTTGTGACAAGCAATTTCTTCATTTTCCACAATGTTTTCTATCCCAAAAGTCAAACAATTTCAAGATTTTATCAAATTGAAAATATCGTCTGCAACTTCTTTCAATTTGGACGAGCTCAAATCTTTGCCGTCTTGTAAGGGGTTTACATGTAGATTTAGGATAAATGTTTCTTGTAAACCTCTTAAAAAATATATAATTATGTTGAGAAGTATTTTAGAAATGTCATTTTCTCCAATAACAAAGGAAATCCAACTCTTACATGAAATATTCCGTGAATTCTACCAATCTATCGTATGTCTTACACCTTGTATTATATTGGTTTTTTTTTGTGTGTGTGTTTTTTTTTATTATTTTTTTCATACTGAATTTTATTGGGTTGTTCAATTTGGGAAGACGCAATGTGGAGCGTTAAAATCTTGGGTAGGGACATTTTATATGCCGTGATGTGACTTGTACAATTTTCAACCGTTTCCCAAAGACAAACTTTAAGTCTATTAATATGCGGCCCATTGTAAAAAAAACCAGCGGGGAAATGTGAAGTTCTTGGTTATTTTTGTTTTATTATTATTATTATTATTTTCCTGACTGAATCAATGCAAAAACTTGTTTGAGAAAGGGTGTGGTGAGCTAGCACTTAATTGACATATTTGCATGCAAGTGTCAAATGTTTAATGTCCTGTCTAACAAACTGGTATGATATGAACTACCGGTATTTGTTTGATGGGATTATTCGTATCAAAGGATTACGTAATAAATGGACTTGGTTGGTATAACACACCACTTTGCAGGTGCGCTACTAGAACATAGTATCAAGAATACCAAAAAACCTTAGTTACGGCATTTTTGTCGCAATTTTTAACATGACTTACCATTTGCTTCTTGATCCTTTACCAGATCATTTCTCGGTGTTTTAAAAAAAAATCTCTGTTTGAAATATGGAAACATTAGGAAAAACCATTACCTCACTAATTCCCCTTACAATATGAAAATGCTGTATTAATTTACTCTTTCCCATCAGAGATCAGGTTTCGACATCCACATTAGAAATCGTTTGGGAAAAAATCATTGAAAGAAAAGAAGAAATTGATGACGGTAAAGAATTTCTCACTTTCCCTAAATATTGTCAGTACTAAACCAACCACATTTTCTTTTTTTAACATCAGTTACTTGTCGTCTTAAAGCATTTACTCAAAAATTAAAATACTTATGATTATCTGAATTCTTCCCAACATAATGTAACATAGTTAAATGTCATTTACTTCAATATTTGCGTACTAATTATATACTATTTATGCATGTATTAGGCCATTATTAGGCCTTTAAATTCTTTAACAAGTTTTTGCATTTTTTCATTCAGGAAAATAAAATACCGAAATAATTTCTAAACAAGAACTTCGCATTTCAACGCTGTTTTCTTTAAAATGGGCTGCATATTTTTTAGACTTATATTTTGTCCTTGGGAAACGGTTGAAAATTGTGCGAGTTACGTCAAGGGATATAAATTGTCCATACCCAAGGTTTTAATGTTATATATTGCAACTTCGCAAATGGAACAGTCTTACAAATTTTAGTTTGACAAAACAATATAATACAAGGCGTGAGACATTCAAAATATTAGTACAAATCACGGAATAATAAATGTAAGGATGGGATTTCCTTTGTTATTGGAGAAAACGACATTTCTACAATACTTCTCAACATGATTATATATCTTTTAATAGATTCACAAGAAACATTTATCCTAAATCTACAGATTAAAAAAGCATATTAATTGCACTATTCAGTAAATTCCCACTATCATAAAGCGTATAATACTAGAGAATTTTTGGACCACGGCATGTTAATATAACTGAATTTTACTGTTCAAATTCACGAAAAAATGTCACATTTTTTTCTCCACTTTAATGGCCAAATGATAAACACCATAAAATGCTTTTATTTAATATATTTGCTTTTGCAACGTCACCGCAATTTGAAGTTAAAGTTGACCGTTTATACATGTAAGGTTAACACAGCTATAATGGGATTGCACAATTGACGTCATCATCCATATCTGGTCCACAGGTAAATTTCAGTTTCGTTTTACGCGTGCCTGTAAATCACGTATCTTTATCAGGTTATAACTCGGGTTAGGGGTTGATTTTTTCATCGCAATTTTTGCTAATCTTTTTTTTAGAAAATTCCCTTTAATATGAATTCATCTTATTTGACATGAAAACGAAGATGGATTTCAGCTTTAAATGACAAAGTTTAAGGATATTGTTGTCAATTTCTGATAACAAGATTGGGACTTCTGGTGCAGTGTGCGCAATAAGTCATGTCTTTATAAGCTATTTTCTCTTTAATATTTTACTTTAATGTTTAACCAAGTTTTTTCCTCTAAAAAATTATCAACTTCGTTTGCATGCTTGCAGAATTGAGTTGTATTTCTTACATCTTAAATGTAAGATTGTTTTATGTCTACTTGTATTTGTATCTAAATTGGCGTTAAAAGCTCTTTAGAGCTTATAAATGTTATATGTTTTATATATGTTTTAATATGTACTGATTTTATGAATAAAATTGACTTGACTTGACGTGTGAACTTTGAGGTTTGGAGCCTTGAGTTGAAGATGACAATAAATTGAATATCGATAATCAGGCCATCTTATTCCAACATTATTCAATACTTTTCTAAGTGACAAAATTTAAAATTATTGTCTTTAATTTCAGACATATATTGATGATTTTTGGTGGTCTCTGAGGTCTTGAGGCATCTGTTGAAGATGCAAATGATTAGACCTCGACAGACCAGCATTACTTGACCCATGCCTTAATGACAAATTTAATACTACAATGCTTTTTTCAGACATAAATTTTATTGATAATTTTTGGTGGTCTCCGAAGTCTGGAGGCATGCATTAATGATGGAGATAAATTAGACCTTGATGACCCAGCCATGTTATTTCAACATTACTTAATCCTTTCCTAAATGACAAAATTTAAGGATACTGTCTTTAATTTCAGACATTTATTGATAGTTTTCGGTGGTCTTCGAGGTCTGTATTCAACATTATTTAACCCTTTCCTAAATGACAAATTTTAAGCATGTTGTTTTAATTTCAGGCATTTGTTGCTAGTTTTTGGTGGACTCCGAGGTTTGGAGGCGTGTGTCGAAGATGATGAGAAATTAGACATTGATGACCCAGCCATGTTATTTCAACATTACTTAAACACTTGTCCAGCACAAGGCAGTGGAACAATTAGGACAGAGGTAAGGAAATAAAGAATGTTTTTAGTTTTTCTTAAATAAAAATATTTTAGGCAATTCCAATTGGAAAGGAGTTTAAGCCAACAACATTAATGATTGTAGAGAAATCTTCTGGTTATAGCAGCAACTTTGAAAAATTGTGTAAATCTGTGCCATTTGGGAAAGGGTCAAACTGAATCAATCTTTATTCTCATTTCAGGAGGCCATACTGATCAGCTTAGCAGCTTTACGGCCTAAATTATTCACTTCAAATTCCAAAACAAACAGTGTGGCATCGGACAACTCGACGATTAATGACTCAAATTGTGACAACAGTGGTGACCAAATGGAATCTAACAGTGTAGACCAAGAAAATAGTGATACTGCAATGGACTCTTCAAATTCAACAGACCAGGATTCAGACTAATTGTTAACCCATTACCAGGCTGCAAAATTTTAGACTGTTCAAATTTGGAAGGTGTTGCAGACAACAACTTCAAGTTGATGAAAGTTTAAAGTCTTTCCCTTTTGGGTTAGAAAACATAGTGGAAAATAAAGAAATTGCTTGTTACAAGCAATTTCTTAATTTCCCACATTGAATTCCAAAGCTGTTACCTTGTGGGATGTCAAAAAACGTCAATATGCGGTAGTGGGTGGACTTTATTACAAAATAATAAAAGTGTAGACTGGTTTGAAAATGAAAGGAATTGCAGGCTGACTTTTATTGGGACTACAGCTTTCAAGCTTGCTCTGAAGCCACCATTGGGAACCAGCGCTCTTCTATCTATTAGATTCACCCCGTTCTGTTTCAGCCAATAAAAATCTTTGTTTACCTCGACACTGATTGGTCTGCTGTTTATCAGAGGAGCTCCAAAAGGCATAGTGGCTCGGATGGCCTAACCCCAAATTTTCTGATGGTCAGAATAGTATAGTATTGCATAAATGACATCAAATAGCTCGCACTATTAGTGTTTGTGAGCGATTCCTACAATGGTTCCATTTGGAACATCTCTGTTTAGAATTGTCCGAGGTGGTCCAAATGCAATATCCCAAGCTATAGTGCTATTCGAAGTAGGCCGCAGACAGCAAAAAAAAAGTTCATGGTAACAGTGACAACAGGTCATTATAGATTATATTAGATGTGGCAGATTACAAAATATGTTACCGAGTAGTCGGTGCTGTTTGTCAGTATTTGCTTCTTCAGTCCCAATTTCTCGAAGCCAAGACTTTGTTAATATGGGGCCAATTTGAATTCGGTTTGAAGCAGAGAATGTGGACAGACGTCACGCATTAGATGGATGTGGTAATGTTTTGAAAAATTAACTGATAAAAAGTTATTGAAGATGAAGCAAAATTTTGGTTGATCTTCAATAACTTTTTTATCAGTTGATATTTTAAAAATCCACCACACCCAGCTTATTCTGGGCATTTTTACTCCTTCTCTGCTTCAAACCAAATTCAAATTGGTCAATTATGAACAAAGTTATTGAAGATTTTCTGAAATTGTTGTATCATGCGATAACCACCGTTTTAAAGTGTCTGTGAGAGATTATCTATCCGTTTCCATTGTCTTGGCTTTCGAGAAATTGGGACATTCTGAGTCACGTGATTATCCACCGTGTTTAATGAGAAATGGATTTCCAATTCTTTACTATGTTTTCAACTTCAACCCATTGACCTCCTGACTTTAAAATTTGTTTCAAACAAATTGCCTATTTAAAAAACTTTTCAATAAGGTTTTTGCTACAATAATTGAGTTGAACAGGCATTATAGGCTAAGATCAGACTGCACATCTGTTTAGGCTGATCTTAATCTATATTGACGGCAAAAGTCACAAACGGAAATTGACGAGAACAGCGTGGAAAGGGTTAATGGAATGGATTTTATGAAAAACAAACTTAATTTATATATTAGCAGTAAATATATTATTTTATTTCCAACATTCAGGGTAAAATGTTAAAACATGCATTGATGTGATCTACCAGGATTAACCCTTGCCTAAACTTGAACAATCCCTGGTTTTCAGGTAGAAATGATAATGACTGATATACCTCACGAGACGGCACAATTTTAGACTGGCCGAAATTCAAAGATGTTGCAGACGACAATTTAAAGTGAATAGAATTTAACTTTTTTGGTCTTTCTTGGATGAAAACATTGTGGGAAATGAAGAAATTGCTTGTCACAAGCAATTTCTTCATTCTCCACTATCTTTTCCAAAGCCTTTACAGGAGTCGAAATGCATCACTGTGTAGGATTGATTTAATCTGAATGAAAATTGCCATCTTTTACTTCGTTATTTTCGTAAGTTAGGTGCGTAAAAAAGCCACAATGCTTGGGATAGGGTCAATCACAAAATGAATCACAAAATTATGTCCAATTTCATTTTAAACACTCAGAGAAAAATAAGCATGCATACATTGGAAAAACAGGAATTTTGCATATTTTTTTGTCCATACCAAATGTCATGTCACTTTTAGTATTTAAGATAAATCAAGACTGTCCTTAAACCTTTCTTAAACAAAATTTTAGGCTGTTCCAATATGAGTTATAGCATCATACATGGCAACTAAAATTCATGAGGGTACCCAGATTTTAAAACGTCAATTTCCGTTGCCACAGATGGGGCCAAAAGTTGCACAAACAGTATGGTATCTAATTAAAAGAGCTACCATTAAATAGCTGCATTCATTTATTCAGTGTGCTTGATGTATAAATGCCTGTATGAAATGGGACTGCAAAAAAAAAGAGAGTTAACAATAACACTAACTTGGTTGTCTGTAACAATTTTCAATTTTATTTGGACCAGTACTTTCCTGTGGTTAATGGTATATCTCACGATGCTCTGCCAGGTCATTTATCATGAGCTGTAGTACAAAACATTTTACAGATGCCTTGGTGACTGAAAAAGCTATTCTATTCTTCAGTCAAGCTAAAAATGTGAGCAAATGAAATAAACATTGCAACATCCAAACAAATCTTAAATACACATGCACTAAATCAACATACATAACATTGTAAATGTTTGAAAACGCCGCAACTACAGCTAGAATAAGCTGTAGTTTCAACATTTTGAACATTATCGACATTAATTGAGATGGGTTTTGAAAGGATGTCCTTTATGATGTTTGAGTCCAACATGGATCTAGATCAGCCAGGTATTTCTTATATCTTTTTAACCCATTACCACACAGTGACTTTTTAGCTCACCTGAGCACGAAGTGCTCAAGGTGAGCTATTGTGGTCACTTTTTGTCCGTCGTCCATCTGTCTGTCCGTCTGTCCGTCCGTTCACAATTTCATGTTTACACTCTAGCATCTACAAATATAAGCCAATCTTGACCAAACTTGGTCAAAACATGTATGGCCATAAGATCTCGGATGAGTTCGATTATGGGTCAGATCGAACTAGAAAGTCAGGAGTTATCTGCCCTTGAATGCGAAAAATACTTAGTTTTGACATTGTTTACACTCTAGCATCTACAATTATTGATCAATCAAGACAAATCTTGGACATAACATTGCAGACCATAAGATCTCGGATGAGTTCGATTTTCAGTCTGATCTGACCAGAAAGACAAGAGTTATGTGCCCTTGAATTTGACAAAATTGCTATTTTCGGCTGTTTTTGACCTTGTTTACACTCTAGAATCTACAATTATTCATCAATCAAGACAAAACTTTGACACAATGTTTGGGACCATGAGATCTCGGATGAGTATGATTTTCAGTCTGATCTAATCAGAAAGTCGAGAGTTACTTGCCCTTGAATTTGACAAAATTGTCATTTTTGGCTGTTTTCGACGATGTTTACACTCTAGAATCTACAATTATTGATCAATCAATCCAAAACTTGGACACAATATTGGGGATCATAAGATCTGGGATGAGTTTGATTTTCAGTCTTATCTGATCAGAAAGATGAGAGTTATGAGCCCTTGAATTTGACAAAATTGCCGTTTTTGACTGTTTTTGACCTTATTTACACTCTAGAATCTACAATTTTTGACCAATCAAGACAAATTTTGGACACAAGGTTGGAGACCATAAGATCTCATATGACTTTGATTTTCAGTCTGATCTGACTAGAAAGGTGAGAGTTATGTGCCCTTGAATTTGATAAAATTGCCGATTTTGGCTGTTTTTGACATTGCTTACACTCTATAATCTACTATTATTTATCAATTAAGACAAAACTTGAACACAATGTTTGAGACAATAAGATCTTGGATAAGTTTGATTTTCAGTCCAATCTGATAAAAAATGGAGAGTTATGTGCCCTTGAATTTGATAAAATTGCCAATTTCGGCTGTTTTTGACATTGTTTACACTCTATAATCTACTATTATTTATCAATTAAGACAAATCTTGGACACAATGTTGGATATCATAAGATCTCGGATGAGTTTGATTTTCAGCCTGATCTGACTAGAAAGTCGAGAGTTCTGTGCCCTTGAATTTGACAAAATTGATGTTTTCGGCTGTTTTTGACCTTGTTTATACTCCAGAATCTACAATTATTTATCAAACAAGACAAATCTTGGACAAATGTTGGGCACGATGAAATCTTGGATGAGTTCGATTTTCACAATGTTATTGACCATAAGTTCGTTTTCAGTCTTAAATCATTTTGGTTCAGGTGAGCGATATAGGACCATCATGGTCCTCTTGTTTTGACTACCCATAAGATAATGGCTTTGGAAAACCATGTGGAAAATGAAGAAATTGCCTGCGACAAGCAATTTCTTCATTTCCCACAATGTTTTCACGCCTACAACACCTTTGAATTTGGACAAGTCTAAAATTTTGTCTTTTGGTAATGGATTAACAAACAACTGTCTCGGACACAGCACCAGCTAGTATACCGCATGATAAATGAACAAGCAGAGTGTAGCTATCAGTTAGCTAGAGATGCTCTGCCAGGTCATTTGTCATGAGCTACAATAATTATTGACAAATGATAGCCATAAACAGACTAAACGTGGGAGAAGAAACTCAAAATTGCAGTCTGATCAGGTCCCGAAAATACCACATAGTTGAGACTGCTGATCTGTATCCATGCAATGATGTTGGTCTCAAATGCCATAGGGGCATCTTTTCTATAATTTCTATAATGTTTTCTGTGCTATATTATTCACAAATTTTACATTTAGTTACATTTCATTTTGTAGTCTGCATCAGCTTTCCGAGAATAATGTTCAAATTCAACATCACAAAACAATAAGGTTAATAACATTAGAAGGAAATAAGAATATGTATATTTTCCATTTGGCATAGAATCCAAATGAAGTCAGCCTGTGCCTTTAGACAATCTCATTGCTACCTGCTTCCTGCTCAATTGTATGTATACCTCGCAATAAATGACCACGCATTTTCTATTTGGGACACCAAAACCAGGCCTTGTTTGGGAATGGGAAAGCAAAAGCCGATGCCAGAATGGCTGTAAAAGCTTTGAATATTCTTTGAATAGTAAAGCCTTATAGGCAAAAAGCCCTTCGCCCTATTTACAATTTCCCACAAATTTACAAAACAGCACATAATCTATACATATGTTTGGTTAAATTCAATTAATTTCCACACATGCAAAAATTTGGAGTATATCTGAAAGAAAGCCTTGGAAAACATCACAGGAAAAGAAGAAAATGTAGCATTGAAAAATGAGAGGAAGGAGAAAATGGTGGTAATCAGCATTTTTTCAATCCTCATCTTTTGCAGAAAAAAGTGAGCCTTATCAGTCTGCTGTCTTTTCCATTGCAGTTTTCCAAAACCTTACTCTATCGGAATTTCGGAAATGTCAAAACAAGGAAATATTTAACCCCTTCCCGAACGACAAAATTCATTGCCAGTCCAATTTGAAAGACGGCAAAATATTAGGGTGGTTCAACTAAAAAGCTGCTGAAGATAATTATGGTGTTAAGAAAAATATAATTTGTGTGAAATATAGCATAGAAAATATTGAGGCAAAAGATGAAAAATGCATTTTCTTCTATTGACTTAATGTTTACAAAAACTATTTCTTTGAGGGGCGTCAAAACCCGGCCATGTTTGGAATGGGTTTATCGAATATTTCAAGTCTCTATCGCAACATTATTTGTTTCAATTTGAGTCTCGTCCGGATCTGCAGATTTCTCAATTTCATCATTAAAATGTAACGTTTGTGCTTCTTTCACCCACGATAAAGTTCGATTTTCTTTATCCATACAATTTTTACCTTTCAAAGAAAGCGTACTTGTCGTTTCACCGTGTTTAATATCAATTTTAATTTTACAATTTTTGTCCGTAACAGTACTCCCGTCACCGGGGGTTCGAGAGGAATGGGTAGTTTTCGATGAATGCGTCGATAAGACATCTTCGCCGTTTTCTAGTGTTTTCGACGAATGTGTTGAAAGAATTTCATGTAAATCAAAATGATGAACAGAATCAATATATGGCAGATCACGGATAGTATCACAATCTTCGAGAGATTGGTCATTGTCGCTAATTTCTTCCGAAAATTCCTCTTCTTCTTCTTCCTTGCCAATGTCGTCCACAACTTCCGTGACATCGATATCACTAACGCGATCTAACATTTCACTTTCATCCTCGTCTGAAGAATTTTCAACAAAACTTTCGTTTTCGTCATTACCACTAACATTATTCACAAGTAACACATTTTCATTCACTAATTGCTTTCCTGATTCAAATTTTAAATGATTTTCTCCTGGTATACTATTAGAAGAATTACTCCGTAATCTTGATTGAACGTTTGAACCATTTTCTACCGGTGAATTATTCAATGATCTATTTGAACTAGTACTGATATGCTGTGATATATTATCCGACGTTCTTACATTATTGGTAAAACTAGAAGTCCGATTCGAACATTTTTTCGTTCCCCCACTTTCATCATCCGCTTCATAAGGATCCTTTTCGAATGAATTCTTATAACGAATAAATATAGCAGAGAAAATATTGTGGCAAAAGAAGAAAATGCTGATTAGCAGCATTTTCTTCTTTTGCCTCAATGTTTTCCCAAGCCTATTCTGTAGTAGACATCAAAACCAGGTCTTGTTGTGAAAGGGTTGAGAAAAGGTTTTTATGTTGTTTTGTTGCATAATGAGAGCTCGACGTCCGAGGGCAAACACACACGGCACCCGTTGCTCGTTGCAAAGATCACCTAGAGATGCGTGGATAAGACATCTGCTCCAGTAGCACTTATTTTTTGGTAAAGACAGATATTTCTCTCTCTCTCTCTCTAAATTTGCCATTGAATGAGTTGACAGCTTTCGTCATGCAAGAAAGGGGGGGTGTGGTGGTCTTGGTGTGAGAGTAATTTTCACAGATAAGCGATGTTTAGGATGAGCGTGGGTGTTTATATATGGAAACTCCGGTGATACTAAAAAGGCTAATTCTGATTGGACATGAAGAGCTGAACGGCTACGGTAAATATAGAAAGGTGACTTCTCATTGGACAATTTAAGATTGGAATTGAAAAGCGTTTATCTGTTTTTGACTGATCATAGTCTATATTCGAGTGAAAAGCTAAGAATCCGTGATTTTGAATCGTGCTTGCATTTATTCTGGCTTCTATTTCTCGACTTGTATCTAGTCTAAAAATAGAACATAATGGAAGTTAAAATTTATAAACCCTAAAAATTGTCTCTTTCATGTAAACAGGTCTTTCCCATTGACCACA
Source organism: Fragum sueziense (assembly GCA_963680895.1). Lineage (NCBI taxonomy): Eukaryota > Metazoa > Mollusca > Bivalvia > Cardiida > Cardiidae > Fragum > Fragum sueziense. The sequence continues at coordinate 19,455,506 of OY804610.1, forward strand.
CTGGTGCTTTCCATATTGCCTAAGTTAAGCAACGTCCATCACGGTTAGTACTTGGATGGGTGACCGCCCGGTAAATCCGGGTGCTGTAGACTTCTTTATCTTCGTTTTGTCGGATATTATATTCTCTCAATCTGTCACATTTTTATTCGTTTATATTGCCATAATAGTCTTCTTTCTCTTCTTCTTCTTTTCCTGTCTTCTTCTTTTCCTGTCTTCTTCTTCTCCTTCTTCTTCTTCTTCTACCTGTACAATTGACCTTGATTTTAGAGCTTGATTCAAAAGATAAATGAGATTTGGGCGTGTTTTATTGCAACACGGACATGGGCAGTGGCAGTTAATTTTGTGCTGAAAATAGACTTGATTTACCGTTATGCTTTGATAAACCGTCGGTGTTGTAATGAAATCACGTAACTACAGCTTGATTCAAGCCGTAGTTACGTGATTTTATAACAACACCTACAAAAATACTATTGCTAGTCCGAAATAACGTACCGAGGTCCATTTATACATGAGGAAATAGCACAACAAGTACAGAGCTTTGAACAAAAGTCCATATTCGCGGCGGGGAATCGCGTTGTGGCACAATGATTTCAGAAACTCGTCAATGATTGTGTTTTAAAAAAAGACTTGACACCTAGCCAGATGTAGAGAAAATTGCTAGTTTACTGAGCTCGATTCGTAGCTGAGAAAATGGCACAACAAGTACACAGCTTTGAACAAATCTCTTTATTTGCGGCATGGAATCGCGTGGTCCTATGATTTCAGAAACTCGGCAAAGGTTTTGTCAAAACTTGACACCCAGCCGAATGTAGCGAAAATTGCTAATAAACTGAGCTCTATTCATACGTGAGAAAATAGCAAAGCAAGAACAAGGCCTTATTCGCGGCGGGGAATCACGTGGCACAATGGGTCTTGGAAAAGCGCCAATGATTTTGTTAAAACTTAACACCCAGCTAAAATGTAGAGAAAATTGCTTCTTTACTGAGCTCCATTTATACACGAGGAAATATATTGCACAGCAGGTACAGGGTTTTGAACAAAATTCCATGTTCGCGAAGGGGAATCGCGTGACACAGTAATTTCTAATTTGTAATAATACATGTTATTAATAACTATTAGTCCAGTCATATTGATCAGAATACACTGGCTCTCATCCGGCTACCACAGTAAAGCAGTTGCTGTTGCTGCTGTTGCTGTTGTTTTTCCTTCTGTTGTTAATGTTCCTGCTGTTGTTGTCGTCGTCCTTGTTATTGTGACTGCTATTGTTGTTATTGCTATTGTTGTTATTGATGTTGTTGTTGATTATGATGCTGTTGTTGTTGTTGTTGTTATTGCGGCTGCTGTTGATGTTATTGCTGTTGTTGTTGTTGATGATGTTGCTGTTGTTGTTATTGCGGCTGCTGTTGATGTTATTGCTGTTGTTGTTGATGATGATGTTGCTGTTGTTGTTGTTGCAATTGTTGTCGTTTGTTGTTATTGTTGTTGTTGTTTCTGCTGCTTTTGTTGTTGTTGTCGTTGTTTCTGTTGAGATTGCTGGTGTCACTGTCGATGTTCCTTCTGTTGTTAATGTTACTGCTGCTGTTGTTGTCGTCGTTGTTATTGCGGCTGCTATTGTTGTTATTGCTGTTGTTATTGATGATGATGTTGTAGCTGTTGTTGTTGGCGGTGTTGACACTGCTGTTGATGTTATTGCTGTTCTTGTTGATGATGTTGTAGCTGTTGTTGTTGGTGTTGTTGCAATTGTTGTCATTTTGTTGTTATTGCCGTTGTTATTGTTGTTGTTGCTGTTTTTGTTATTCATGATGTTGATGTTTTGCTGTTGTTGTTATTATTGCTACTGTTGTTGTTATTATTGCTACTGTTGTTGTTATTGCTGCTACATATTTTGTCGCCGTTGTTATTTAATGTTGTTGTTGATGTTTCTGTTGATATTGCTGCTGTCGTTGTTTTTGTTGTTGTTGTTATTGTTATTGTGGCTGCTGTTGATGTTATTGCAGATGTTGTTGGTGTTGTTGCAATTGTTGTCGTTTTGTTGTTATTGCTGCTGTTATTGTCGTTATTGTTGTTGTTGTTGTTGCTGCTGCTGTTGCTGTTTTTGTTATTTTTGTTGCTGCTGTTGTTCTTGTTCTTGTTCCTGATGTTGATGTTTTGCTGCTGTTGTTGTTATTATTGCTACTGTTGTTGTTATTATTGCTACTGTTGTTGTTATTGTTGCTTCTAATATTGTCGCTGTTGTTTTTGTTGTTTCTGCTGCTTTTTGTTGTTGTTGTTTTTGTTGTTTCTGTTGAGATTGCTGTTGTTGCTGTTGTTGTTCCTTCTGTTGTTAATGTTCCTGCTGTTGCTGCTGTTGTTGTCGTCGTTGTTGTTTTTAAGGTTGCTATTGTTGTTATTGCTGTTGTTTTTGACGCTGTTGTTGTTGTCATTGTTGTTATTGAGGCTGCTGTTGATGTTATTGCTGTTGTTGTTGATGATGTTGTTGCTGCTGCTGTTGTTGTTGATATTGCTGCTGCTGTTTTTTGGTGTTGTTGCAATTGTTGTCGTGTTTTTGTTATTGCTGTTGTTATTGCCGTTGTTGTTGTTGTTGTTGTTGTTGTTGTTGTTGTTGTTGTTGTTGTTGTTTCAAATCTTCAAGAGATTGGTCATTGTTACTATTTTCTTCCGAAAATTCTGCTGCTTTCTGCTGCTTTTTGTTGTTGTTGTTGATGATGTAATTGTTGTTGTTGTTGTTGTTTCTGTTGTTGTTGTTTCTGTTGTTGTTGTTTCTGTTGAGATTGCTGAGAAGCCAAGACAACGGAAACAGATCTAGACGATCTCTCACAGAAAGTTTATCAACTTATATGAGGAATGGATTTCCAATTCTTTATAGTAGGGATGGGAACGAGTACTCGATTAATCGAGTACTCGATCGAACGTTCGAGTATCGATTACCAATTTCACTAATCGAGTAATCGGAAAGAAAAAATAATTTCAAAAGAAAAATGAAAATTTGTTTCCAAACTCAAGTTTTCTGAAAATATCGATCGCTCTTTTCCAACACTGTACCGTGCAAAGGGTAGAGTATGTAACACCTGGTCCTCTGCCGATTATCTAATCCCTCGATATTGTCATAATTTACAATCAAGTGCCAACAACTATTGTTCTCGCTGTCAAACAATGTCATAAATTTTCGCACCTTCGGCGATCTTTACCCTGATGTCAGGGATGCATTTCAATTGGACGTCCGTAAGATTTACCTTTGAGTTGATTGGATTCATTAGCCGATTAAGGGATCATTGTTTAGATTTCATTCTATATTGCTTTATTTGTTACCCGAAGAAAAATCATTTCAGTCCCGATTACACACATATAAATTCAAGAAAGTCCAACAATCCATCCCCTAAAGTCTAAAGTGACCTGTGTATATTTCACAACATGTATAGATATTACAGACTAATATGGAGATAAAGAACAACAACTTTGCGGATTTTTTAATTCTTTTACGAGTTTATTACACTTTCTGTAATTCTCATCACATATCCAACAATTGTCCGTTTTTCTCAAATAAAGCACTGATCAAATGTCATCCAAAGAGACAAATTGACCGAAGATATGCTTCATAATCCGCATACGAACATGTCGGAAAACACCGATACTATAACCAAAAGACGACGTTTCTTTCCGAGTACTCGAGTACTCGATCGGAAGGGTGACCGAGTACTCGATTAGTAAAATTGGTACTCGTTACCATCCCTACTTTATAGTGTAACAGCTTTAATAAAATGGATTTTATATAAAAAAAAAAAACTCAATATATATATTAGCAGTAAATATATTATTTTATTTCCAACATTCAGGGTAAAATGTTAAAAACATACATTCATGTGATTCACCAGGATTAATCCTTGCCTAAACTAACCAACCCCTTGTTTTCTTCTTGTTAACCTATTACCAAGCGGCAAATTTTTACGCTGGTTGAAATTCAAAGATGTTGCCGACAACAATTTCAAGTGATAGTTTGGTATTTTATTGTAGAAAACATTGTGGGAAATGAAGAAATTGCTTGTCACAAGCAATTTCTTCATTGTCCACAATGTTTTCCAAAGCCTTTAAATTTATGGGGTGTCAAAGGGCATCACAGTGACACTGTGTTGGAATGGGTTTACAGTGGAAACTTTGATACAAGGAAAAGATGGCTGATACAAATACGACACCTGAAAATAAATCTGAATGTCAGAACAAAAATAATAAGCTTTTCCTTCCTTTATCTCATTAATTACGTAATTTTAAACACTTAAGTGTGTAAAGATAATGACATTGTTTGGGAAAGGGTCAAGCTTGATGAATCACAAAATTATGTCCAATTTCATGTTAAACATTCAGAGAAAAATAAACATGCATACATTGGAAAAACAGGAATTTTGCATAATTTTTTGTCCATACCAAATATCATGTCACTTTTAGTAATTAAGATAAATCAAGACTGTCCTTTAAACCTTTCTTAAACAAAATTTTAGGCTGTTCCAATATGAGTTATAGCATCATACATGGCTACTAAAATTCATGAGGGTACCCAGATTTTAAAATGGATAATCTCGTCAATTTCCGTTGCCACAGATGGGGCCCAAAGTTGCACAAACTGTTTGGTATCTAATTAAAAGAGCTTCCATTAAATAGCTGCATTCATTTATTCAGTGTGCTTGATGTATAAATGCTTGTATGAAATGGGACTGCAAAAAAAGAGTTAAAGATAACACTAACTTTGTTGTCTGTAACAATTTTCAATTTTATTTGGACCAGTACTTTCCTGTGGTTAATGGTATATCTCACGATGCTCTGCCAGGTCATTTATCATGAGCTGTAGTACAAAACATTTTACAGATGCCTTGGTGATTGAAAAAGCTATTCTATTCTTCAAACAGTCAAGCTAAAAATGTGAGCAAATGAAATAAACATTGCAACATCCAAACAAATCTTAAATACACATGCACTAAATCAACATACATAACATTGTAAATGTTTGAAAACGCCGCAACTACAGCTAGAATAAGCTGTAGTTACAACATTTTGAACATTATCGACATTAATTGAGATAGCTTTTGAATGGATGTCCTTTATGGTGTTTGAGACCAACATGGATCTAGATCAGCCAGGTATTTCTTATATCTTTTTAACAAACAACTGTCTCAGACACAGCACCAGCTAGTATACCGCATGATAAATGAACAAGCAGAGTGTAGCTATCAGTTAGCTAGAGATGCTCTGCCAGGTCATTTGTCATGAGCTACAATAATCATTGACAAATGATAGCCATAAACAGACTAAACGTGGGAGAAGAAACTCAAAATTGCAGTCTGATCAGGTCCCGAAAACACCACATAGTTGAGACTGCTGATCTGTATCCATGCAATGATGTTGGTCTCAAATGCCATAGGGGCATCTTTTCTATAATTTCTATAATGTTTTCTGTGCTATATTATTCACAAATTTTACATTTAGTTACATTTCATTTTGTAGTCTGCATCAGCTTTCCGAGAATAATGTTCAAATTCAACATCACAAAATAATAAGGTTAATAAAATTAGAAGAAAATAAGAATTTGCATATTTTCCATTTGGCATAGAATCCAAATGAAGTCAGCCTGTGCCTTTAGACAATCTCATTGCTACCTGCTTCCTGCTCAATTGTATGTATACCTCGCAATAAATGACCTGGCAGAGCATCTCGATCGATTAGCTACAGATGCTCTGCCAGGTCATTTATCATAAACTATAGATTATATTTATTGCCTTATAGACATACCAAAAACAAACATTGCGAACAAACAACAAGCATATCTGTGATTTAAAATTAAAACATTAAAATAATTCATTCAACAACAAATAATAGCTATCTAGTTGGAGGATAGCTTTCTTACCTATTAAGTGAATGATAGCACAAATATTGTGGCAAAAAGAGAAAATGCTAGTTAACAGTATTTTCTTCTTGTGTTTTCCCAAGCATTTTCTATTTGGGACGCCAAAACCAGGCCTTGTTTGGGAATGGGAAAGCAAAAGCCGATGCCAGAATGGCTGTTAAAGCTTTGAATATTCTTTGAATAGTAAAGCTTAATAGGCAAAAAGCCCTTCGCCCTATTTACAATTTCCCACAAATTTACAAAACAGCACATAATCTATACATATGTTTGGTTAAATTCAATTAATTTCCACACATGCAAAAATTTGGAGTATATCTGAAAGAAAGCCTTGGAAAACATCACAGGAAAAGAAGAAAATGTAGCATTGAAAAATGAGAGGAAGGAGAAAATGGTGGTAATCAGCATTTTTTCAATCCTCATCTTTTGCAGAAAAAAGTGAGCCTTATCAGTCTGCTGTCTTTTCCATTGCAGTTTTCCAAAACCTTACTCTATCGGAATTTCGGAAATGTCAAAACAAGGAAATATTTAACCCCTTCCCGAACGACAAAATTCATTGCCAGTCCAATTTGAAAGACGGCAAAATATTAGGGTGGTTCAACTAAAAAGCTGCTGAAGATAATTATGGTGTTAAGAAAAATATAATTTGTGTGAAATATAGCATAGAAAATATTGAGGCAAAAGATGAAAAATGCATTTTCTTCTATTGACTTAATGTTTACAAAAACTATTTCTTTGAGGGGCGTCAAAACCCGGCCATGTTTGGAATGGGTTTATCGAATATTTCAAGTCTCTATCGCAACATTATTTGTTTCAATTTGAGTCTCGTCCGGATCTGCAGATTTCTCAATTTCATCATTAAAATGTAACGTTTGTGCTTCTTTCACCCACGATAAAGTTCGATTTTCTTTATCCATACAATTTTTACCTTTCAAAGAAAGCGTACTTGTCGTTTCACCGTGTTTAATATCAATTTTAATTTTACAATTTTTGTCCGTAACAGTACTCCCGTCACCGGGGGTTCGAGAGGAATGGGTAGTTTTCGATGAATGCGTCGATAAGACATCTTCGCCGTTTTCTAGTGTTTTCGACGAATGTGTTGAAAGAATTTCATGTAAATCAAAATGATGAACAGAATCAATATATGGCAGATCACGGATAGTATCACAATCTTCGAGAGATTGGTCATTGTCGCTAATTTCTTCCGAAAATTCCTCTTCTTCTTCTTCCTTGCCAATGTCGTCCACAACTTCCGTGACATCGATATCACTAACGCGATCTAACATTTCACTTTCATCCTCGTCTGAAGAATTTTCAACAAAACTTTCGTTTTCGTCATTACCACTAACATTATTCACAAGTAACACATTTTCATTCACTAATTGCTTTCCTGATTCAAATTTTAAATGATTTTCTCCTGGTATACTATTAGAAGAATTACTCCGTAATCTTGATTGAACGTTTGAACCATTTTCTACCGGTGAATTATTCAATGATCTATTTGAACTAGTACTGATATGCTGTGATATATTATCCGACGTTCTTACATTATTGGTAAAACTAGAAGTCCGATTCGAACATTTTTTCGTTCCCCCACTTTCATCATCCGCTTCATAAGGATCCTTTTCGAATGAATTCTTATAACGAATAAATATAGCAGAGAAAATATTGTGGCAAAAGAAGAAAATGCTGATTAGCAGCATTTTCTTCTTTTGCCTCAATGTTTTCCCAAGCCTATTCTGTAGTAGACATCAAAACCAGGTCTTGTTGTGAAAGGGTTGAGAAAAGGTTTTTATGTTGTTTTGTTGCATAATGAGAGCTCGACGTCCGAGGGCAAACACACACGGCACCCGTTGCTCGTTGCAAAGATCACCTAGAGATGCGTGGATAAGACATCTGCTCCAGTAGCACTTATTTTTTGGTAAAGACAGATATTTCTCTCTCTCTCTCTCTAAATTTGCCATTGAATGAGTTGACAGCTTTCGTCATGCAAGAAAGGGGGGGTGTGGTGGTCTTGGTGTGAGAGTAATTTTCACAGATAAGCGATGTTTAGGATGAGCGTGGGTGTTTATATATGGAAACTCCGGTGATACTAAAAAGGCTAATTCTGATTGGACATGAAGAGCTGAACGGCTACGGTAAATATAGAAAGGTGACTTCTCATTGGACAATTTAAGATTGGAATTGAAAAGCGTTTATCTGTTTTTGACTGATCATAGTCTATATTCGAGTGAAAAGCTAAGAATCCGTGATTTTGAATCGTGCTTGCATTTATTCTGGCTTCTATTTCTCGACTTGTATCTAGTCTAAAAATAGAACATAATGGAAGTTAAAATTTATAAACCCTAAAAATTGTCTCTTTCATGTAAACAGGTCTTTCCCATTGACCACACTGGTGCTTTCCATATTGCCTAAGTTAAGCAACGTCCATCACGGTTAGTACTTGGATGGGTGACCGCCCGGTAAATCCGGGTGCTGTAGACTTCTTTATCTTCGTTTTGTCGGATATTATATTCTCTCAATCTGTCACATTTTTATTCGTTTATATTGCCATAATAGTCTTCTTTCTCTTCTTCTTCTTTTCCTGTCTTCTTCTTTTCCTGTCTTCTTCTTCTCCTTCTTCTTCTTCTTCTACCTGTACAATTGACCTTGATTTTAGAGCTTGATTCAAAAGATAAATGAGATTTGGGCGTGTTTTATTGCAACACGGACATGGGCAGTGGCAGTTAATTTTGTGCTGAAAATAGACTTGATTTACCGTTATGCTTTGATAAACCGTCGGTGTTGTAATGAAATCACGTAACTACAGCTTGATTCAAGCCGTAGTTACGTGATTTTATAACAACACCTACAAAAATACTATTGCTAGTCCGAAATAACGTACCGAGGTCCATTTATACATGAGGAAATAGCACAACAAGTACAGAGCTTTGAACAAAAGTCCATATTCGCGGCGGGGAATCGCGTTGTGGCACAATGATTTCAGAAACTCGTCAATGATTGTGTTTTAAAAAAAGACTTGACACCTAGCCAGATGTAGAGAAAATTGCTAGTTTACTGAGCTCGATTCGTAGCTGAGAAAATGGCACAACAAGTACACAGCTTTGAACAAATCTCTTTATTTGCGGCATGGAATCGCGTGGTCCTATGATTTCAGAAACTCGGCAAAGGTTTTGTCAAAACTTGACACCCAGCCGAATGTAGCGAAAATTGCTAATAAACTGAGCTCTATTCATACGTGAGAAAATAGCAAAGCAAGAACAAGGCCTTATTCGCGGCGGGGAATCACGTGGCACAATGGGTCTTGGAAAAGCGCCAATGATTTTGTTAAAACTTAACACCCAGCTAAAATGTAGAGAAAATTGCTTCTTTACTGAGCTCCATTTATACACGAGGAAATATATTGCACAGCAGGTACAGGGTTTTGAACAAAATTCCATGTTCGCGAAGGGGAATCGCGTGACACAGTAATTTCTAATTTGTAATAATACATGTTATTAATAACTATTAGTCCAGTCATATTGATCAGAATACACTGGCTCTCATCCGGCTACCACAGTAAAGCAGTTGCTGTTGCTGCTGTTGCTGTTGTTTTTCCTTCTGTTGTTAATGTTCCTGCTGTTGTTGTCGTCGTCCTTGTTATTGTGACTGCTATTGTTGTTATTGCTATTGTTGTTATTGATGTTGTTGTTGATTATGATGCTGTTGTTGTTGTTGTTGTTATTGCGGCTGCTGTTGATGTTATTGCTGTTGTTGTTGTTGATGATGTTGCTGTTGTTGTTATTGCGGCTGCTGTTGATGTTATTGCTGTTGTTGTTGATGATGATGTTGCTGTTGTTGTTGTTGCAATTGTTGTCGTTTGTTGTTATTGTTGTTGTTGTTTCTGCTGCTTTTGTTGTTGTTGTCGTTGTTTCTGTTGAGATTGCTGGTGTCACTGTCGATGTTCCTTCTGTTGTTAATGTTACTGCTGCTGTTGTTGTCGTCGTTGTTATTGCGGCTGCTATTGTTGTTATTGCTGTTGTTATTGATGATGATGTTGTAGCTGTTGTTGTTGGCGGTGTTGACACTGCTGTTGATGTTATTGCTGTTCTTGTTGATGATGTTGTAGCTGTTGTTGTTGGTGTTGTTGCAATTGTTGTCATTTTGTTGTTATTGCCGTTGTTATTGTTGTTGTTGCTGTTTTTGTTATTCATGATGTTGATGTTTTGCTGTTGTTGTTATTATTGCTACTGTTGTTGTTATTATTGCTACTGTTGTTGTTATTGCTGCTACATATTTTGTCGCCGTTGTTATTTAATGTTGTTGTTGATGTTTCTGTTGATATTGCTGCTGTCGTTGTTTTTGTTGTTGTTGTTATTGTTATTGTGGCTGCTGTTGATGTTATTGCAGATGTTGTTGGTGTTGTTGCAATTGTTGTCGTTTTGTTGTTATTGCTGCTGTTATTGTCGTTATTGTTGTTGTTGTTGTTGCTGCTGCTGTTGCTGTTTTTGTTATTTTTGTTGCTGCTGTTGTTCTTGTTCTTGTTCCTGATGTTGATGTTTTGCTGCTGTTGTTGTTATTATTGCTACTGTTGTTGTTATTATTGCTACTGTTGTTGTTATTGTTGCTTCTAATATTGTCGCTGTTGTTTTTGTTGTTTCTGCTGCTTTTTGTTGTTGTTGTTTTTGTTGTTTCTGTTGAGATTGCTGTTGTTGCTGTTGTTGTTCCTTCTGTTGTTAATGTTCCTGCTGTTGCTGCTGTTGTTGTCGTCGTTGTTGTTTTTAAGGTTGCTATTGTTGTTATTGCTGTTGTTTTTGACGCTGTTGTTGTTGTCATTGTTGTTATTGAGGCTGCTGTTGATGTTATTGCTGTTGTTGTTGATGATGTTGTTGCTGCTGCTGTTGTTGTTGATATTGCTGCTGCTGTTTTTTGGTGTTGTTGCAATTGTTGTCGTGTTTTTGTTATTGCTGTTGTTATTGCCGTTGTTGTTGTTGTTGTTGTTGTTGTTGTTGTTGTTTCAAATCTTCAAGAGATTGGTCATTGTTACTATTTTCTTCCGAAAATTCTGCTGCTTTCTGCTGCTTTTTGTTGTTGTTGTTGATGATGTAATTGTTGTTGTTGTTGTTGTTTCTGTTGTTGTTGTTTCTGTTGTTGTTGTTTCTGTTGAGATTGCTGAGAAGCCAAGACAACGGAAACAGATCTAGACGATCTCTCACAGAAAGTTTATCAACTTATATGAGGAATGGATTTCCAATTCTTTATAGTGTAACAGCTTTAATAAAATGGATTTTATATAAAAAAAAAAAAACTCAATATATATATTAGCAGTAAATATATTATTTTATTTCCAACATTCAGGGTAAAATGTTAAAAACATACATTCATGTGATTCACCAGGATTAATCCTTGCCTAAACTAACCAACCCCTTGTTTTCTTCTTGTTAACCTATTACCAAGCGGCAAATTTTTACGCTGGTTGAAATTCAAAGATGTTGCCGACAACAATTTCAAGTGATAGTTTGGTATTTTATTGTAGAAAACATTGTGGGAAATGAAGAAATTGCTTGTCACAAGCAATTTCTTCATTGTCCACAATGTTTTCCAAAGCCTTTAAATTTATGGGGTGTCAAAGGGCATCACAGTGACACTGTGTTGGAATGGGTTTACAGTGGAAACTTTGATACAAGGAAAAGATGGCTGATACAAATACGACACCTGAAAATAAATCTGAATGTCAGAACAAAAATAATAAGCTTTTCCTTCCTTTATCTCATTAATTACGTAATTTTAAACACTTAAGTGTGTAAAGATAATGACATTGTTTGGGAAAGGGTCAAGCTTGATGAATCACAAAATTATGTCCAATTTCATGTTAAACATTCAGAGAAAAATAAACATGCATACATTGGAAAAACAGGAATTTTGCATAATTTTTTGTCCATACCAAATATCATGTCACTTTTAGTAATTAAGATAAATCAAGACTGTCCTTTAAACCTTTCTTAAACAAAATTTTAGGCTGTTCCAATATGAGTTATAGCATCATACATGGCTACTAAAATTCATGAGGGTACCCAGATTTTAAAATGGATAATCTCGTCAATTTCCGTTGCCACAGATGGGGCCCAAAGTTGCACAAACTGTTTGGTATCTAATTAAAAGAGCTTCCATTAAATAGCTGCATTCATTTATTCAGTGTGCTTGATGTATAAATGCTTGTATGAAATGGGACTGCAAAAAAAGAGTTAAAGATAACACTAACTTTGTTGTCTGTAACAATTTTCAATTTTATTTGGACCAGTACTTTCCTGTGGTTAATGGTATATCTCACGATGCTCTGCCAGGTCATTTATCATGAGCTGTAGTACAAAACATTTTACAGATGCCTTGGTGATTGAAAAAGCTATTCTATTCTTCAAACAGTCAAGCTAAAAATGTGAGCAAATGAAATAAACATTGCAACATCCAAACAAATCTTAAATACACATGCACTAAATCAACATACATAACATTGTAAATGTTTGAAAACGCCGCAACTACAGCTAGAATAAGCTGTAGTTACAACATTTTGAACATTATCGACATTAATTGAGATAGCTTTTGAATGGATGTCCTTTATGGTGTTTGAGACCAACATGGATCTAGATCAGCCAGGTATTTCTTATATCTTTTTAACAAACAACTGTCTCAGACACAGCACCAGCTAGTATACCGCATGATAAATGAACAAGCAGAGTGTAGCTATCAGTTAGCTAGAGATGCTCTGCCAGGTCATTTGTCATGAGCTACAATAATCATTGACAAATGATAGCCATAAACAGACTAAACGTGGGAGAAGAAACTCAAAATTGCAGTCTGATCAGGTCCCGAAAACACCACATAGTTGAGACTGCTGATCTGTATCCATGCAATGATGTTGGTCTCAAATGCCATAGGGGCATCTTTTCTATAATTTCTATAATGTTTTCTGTGCTATATTATTCACAAATTTTACATTTAGTTACATTTCATTTTGTAGTCTGCATCAGCTTTCCGAGAATAATGTTCAAATTCAACATCACAAAATAATAAGGTTAATAAAATTAGAAGAAAATAAGAATTTGCATATTTTCCATTTGGCATAGAATCCAAATGAAGTCAGCCTGTGCCTTTAGACAATCTCATTGCTACCTGCTTCCTGCTCAATTGTATGTATACCTCGCAATAAATGACCTGGCAGAGCATCTCGATCGATTAGCCACAGATGCTCTGCCAGGTCATTTATCATAAACTATAGATTATATTTATTGCCTTATAGACATACCAAAAACAAACATTGCGAACAAACAACAAGCATATCTGTGATTTAAAATTAAAACATTAAAATAATTCATTCAACAACAAATAATAGCTATCTAGTTGGAGGATAGCTTTCTTACCTATTAAGTGAATGATAGCACAAATATTGTGGCAAAAAGAGAAAATGCTAGTTAACAGTATTTTCTTCTTGTGTTTTCCCAAGCATTTTCTATTTGGGACGCCAAAACCAGGCCTTGTTTGGGAATGGGAAAGCAAAAGCCGATGCCAGAATGGCTGTTAAAGCTTTGAATATTCTTTGAATAGTAAAGCTTAATAGGCAAAAAGCCCTTCGCCCTATTTACAATTTCCCACAAATTTACAAAACAGCACATAATCTATACATATGTTTGGTTAAATTCAATTAATTTCCACACATGCAAAAATTTGGAGTATATCTGAAAGAAAGCCTTGGAAAACATCACAGGAAAAGAAGAAAATGTAGCATTGAAAAATGAGAGGAAGGAGAAAATGGTGGTAATCAGCATTTTTTCAATCCTCATCTTTTGCAGAAAAAAGTGAGCCTTATCAGTCTGCTGTCTTTTCCATTGCAGTTTTCCAAAACCTTACTCTATCGGAATTTCGGAAATGTCAAAACAAGGAAATATTTAACCCCTTCCCGAACGACAAAATTCATTGCCAGTCCAATTTGAAAGACGGCAAAATATTAGGGTGGTTCAACTAAAAAGCTGCTGAAGATAATTATGGTGTTAAGAAAAATATAATTTGTGTGAAATATAGCATAGAAAATATTGAGGCAAAAGATGAAAAATGCATTTTCTTCTATTGACTTAATGTTTACAAAAACTATTTCTTTGAGGGGCGTCAAAACCCGGCCATGTTTGGAATGGGTTTATCGAATATTTCAAGTCTCTATCGCAACATTATTTGTTTCAATTTGAGTCTCGTCCGGATCTGCAGATTTCTCAATTTCATCATTAAAATGTAACGTTTGTGCTTCTTTCACCCACGATAAAGTTCGATTTTCTTTATCCATACAATTTTTACCTTTCAAAGAAAGCGTACTTGTCGTTTCACCGTGTTTAATATCAATTTTAATTTTACAATTTTTGTCCGTAACAGTACTCCCGTCACCGGGGGTTCGAGAGGAATGGGTAGTTTTCGATGAATGCGTCGATAAGACATCTTCGCCGTTTTCTAGTGTTTTCGACGAATGTGTTGAAAGAATTTCATGTAAATCAAAATGATGAACAGAATCAATATATGGCAGATCACGGATAGTATCACAATCTTCGAGAGATTGGTCATTGTCGCTAATTTCTTCCGAAAATTCCTCTTCTTCTTCTTCCTTGCCAATGTCGTCCACAACTTCCGTGACATCGATATCACTAACGCGATCTAACATTTCACTTTCATCCTCGTCTGAAGAATTTTCAACAAAACTTTCGTTTTCGTCATTACCACTAACATTATTCACAAGTAACACATTTTCATTCACTAATTGCTTTCCTGATTCAAATTTTAAATGATTTTCTCCTGGTATACTATTAGAAGAATTACTCCGTAATCTTGATTGAACGTTTGAACCATTTTCTACCGGTGAATTATTCAATGATCTATTTGAACTAGTACTGATATGCTGTGATATATTATCCGACGTCCTTACATTATTGGTAAAACTAGAAGTCCGATTCGAACATTTTTTCGTTCCCCCACTTTCATCATCCGCTTCATAAGGATCCTTTTCGAATGAATTCTTATAACGAATAAATATAGCAGAGAAAATATTGTGGCAAAAGAAGAAAATGCTGATTAGCAGCATTTTCTTCTTTTGCCTCAATGTTTTCCCAAGCCTATTCTGTAGTAGACATCAAAACCAGGTCTTGTTGTGAAAGGGTTGAGAAAAGGTTTTTATGTTGTTTTGTTGCATAATGAGAGCTCGACGTCCGAGGGCAAACACACACGGCACCCGTTGCTCGTTGCAAAGATCACCTAGAGATGCGTGGATAAGACATCTGCTCCAGTAGCACTTATTTTTTGGTAAAGACAGATATTTCTCTCTCTCTCTCTCTAAATTTGCCATTGAATGAGTTGACAGCTTTCGTCATGCAAGAAAGGGGGGGTGTGGTGGTCTTGGTGTGAGAGTAATTTTCACAGATAAGCGATGTTTAGGATGAGCGTGGGTGTTTATATATGGAAACTCCGGTGATACTAAAAAGGCTAATTCTGATTGGACATGAAGAGCTGAACGGCTACGGTAAATATAGAAAGGTGACTTCTCATTGGACAATTTAAGATTGGAATTGAAAAGCGTTTATCTGTTTTTGACTGATCATAGTCTATATTCGAGTGAAAAGCTAAGAATCCGTGATTTTGAATCGTGCTTGCATTTATTCTGGCTTCTATTTCTCGACTTGTATCTAGTCTAAAAATAGAACATAATGGAAGTTAAAATTTATAAACCCTAAAAATTGTCTCTTTCATGTAAACAGGTCTTTCCCATTGACCACACTGGTGCTTTCCATATTGCCTAAGTTAAGCAACGTCCATCACGGTTAGTACTTGGATGGGTGACCGCCCGGTAAATCCGGGTGCTGTAGACTTCTTTATCTTCGTTTTGTCGGATATTATATTCTCTCAATCTGTCACATTTTTATTCGTTTATATTGCCATAATAGTCTTCTTTCTCTTCTTCTTCTTTTCCTGTCTTCTTCTTTTCCTGTCTTCTTCTTCTCCTTCTTCTTCTTCTTCTACCTGTACAATTGACCTTGATTTTAGAGCTTGATTCAAAAGATAAATGAGATTTGGGCGTGTTTTATTGCAACACGGACATGGGCAGTGGCAGTTAATTTTGTGCTGAAAATAGACTTGATTTACCGTTATGCTTTGATAAACCGTCGGTGTTGTAATGAAATCACGTAACTACAGCTTGATTCAAGCCGTAGTTACGTGATTTTATAACAACACCTACAAAAATACTATTGCTAGTCCGAAATAACGTACCGAGGTCCATTTATACATGAGGAAATAGCACAACAAGTACAGAGCTTTGAACAAAAGTCCATATTCGCGGCGGGGAATCGCGTTGTGGCACAATGATTTCAGAAACTCGTCAATGATTGTGTTTTAAAAAAAGACTTGACACCTAGCCAGATGTAGAGAAAATTGCTAGTTTACTGAGCTCGATTCGTAGCTGAGAAAATGGCACAACAAGTACACAGCTTTGAACAAATCTCTTTATTTGCGGCATGGAATCGCGTGGTCCTATGATTTCAGAAACTCGGCAAAGGTTTTGTCAAAACTTGACACCCAGCCGAATGTAGCGAAAATTGCTAATAAACTGAGCTCTATTCATACGTGAGAAAATAGCAAAGCAAGAACAAGGCCTTATTCGCGGCGGGGAATCACGTGGCACAATGGGTCTTGGAAAAGCGCCAATGATTTTGTTAAAACTTAACACCCAGCTAAAATGTAGAGAAAATTGCTTCTTTACTGAGCTCCATTTATACACGAGGAAATATATTGCACAGCAGGTACAGGGTTTTGAACAAAATTCCATGTTCGCGAAGGGGAATCGCGTGACACAGTAATTTCTAATTTGTAATAATACATGTTATTAATAACTATTAGTCCAGTCATATTGATCAGAATACACTGGCTCTCATCCGGCTACCACAGTAAAGCAGTTGCTGTTGCTGCTGTTGCTGTTGTTTTTCCTTCTGTTGTTAATGTTCCTGCTGTTGTTGTCGTCGTCCTTGTTATTGTGACTGCTATTGTTGTTATTGCTATTGTTGTTATTGATGTTGTTGTTGATTATGATGCTGTTGTTGTTGTTATTGCGGCTGCTGTTGATGTTATTGCTGTTGTTGTTGTTGATGATGTTGCTGTTGTTGTTATTGCGGCTGCTGTTGATGTTATTGCTGTTGTTGTTGATGATGATGTTGCTGTTGTTGTTGTTGCAATTGTTGTCGTTTGTTGTTATTGTTGTTGTTGTTTCTGCTGCTTTTGTTGTTGTTGTCGTTGTTTCTGTTGAGATTGCTGGTGTCACTGTCGATGTTCCTTCTGTTGTTAATGTTACTGCTGCTGTTGTTGTCGTCGTTGTTATTGCGGCTGCTATTGTTGTTATTGCTGTTGTTATTGATGATGATGTTGTAGCTGTTGTTGTTGGCGGTGTTGACACTGCTGTTGATGTTATTGCTGTTCTTGTTGATGATGTTGTAGCTGTTGTTGTTGGTGTTGTTGCAATTGTTGTCATTTTGTTGTTATTGCCGTTGTTATTGTTGTTGTTGCTGTTTTTGTTATTCATGATGTTGATGTTTTGCTGTTGTTGTTATTATTGCTACTGTTGTTGTTATTATTGCTACTGTTGTTGTTATTGCTGCTACATATTTTGTCGCCGTTGTTATTTAATGTTGTTGTTGATGTTTCTGTTGATATTGCTGCTGTCGTTGTTTTTGTTGTTGTTGTTATTGTTATTGTGGCTGCTGTTGATGTTATTGCAGATGTTGTTGGTGTTGTTGCAATTGTTGTCGTTTTGTTGTTATTGCTGCTGTTATTGTCGTTATTGTTGTTGTTGTTGTTGCTGCTGCTGTTGCTGTTTTTGTTATTTTTGTTGCTGCTGTTGTTCTTGTTCTTGTTCCTGATGTTGATGTTTTGCTGCTGTTGTTGTTATTATTGCTACTGTTGTTGTTATTATTGCTACTGTTGTTGTTATTGTTGCTTCTAATATTGTCGCTGTTGTTTTTGTTGTTTCTGCTGCTTTTTGTTGTTGTTGTTTTTGTTGTTTCTGTTGAGATTGCTGTTGTTGCTGTTGTTGTTCCTTCTGTTGTTAATGTTCCTGCTGTTGCTGCTGTTGTTGTCGTCGTTGTTGTTTTTAAGGTTGCTATTGTTGTTATTGCTGTTGTTTTTGACGCTGTTGTTGTTGTCATTGTTGTTATTGAGGCTGCTGTTGATGTTATTGCTGTTGTTGTTGATGATGTTGTTGCTGCTGCTGTTGTTGTTGATATTGCTGCTGCTGTTTTTTGGTGTTGTTGCAATTGTTGTCGTGTTTTTGTTATTGCTGTTGTTATTGCCGTTGTTGTTGTTGTTGTTGTTGTTGTTGTTGTTGTTTCAAATCTTCAAGAGATTGGTCATTGTTACTATTTTCTTCCGAAAATTCTGCTGCTTTCTGCTGCTTTTTGTTGTTGTTGTTGATGATGTAATTGTTGTTGTTGTTGTTGTTTCTGTTGTTGTTGTTTCTGTTGTTGTTGTTTCTGTTGAGATTGCTGAGAAGCCAAGACAACGGAAACAGATCTAGACGATCTCTCACAGAAAGTTTATCAACTTATATGAGGAATGGATTTCCAATTCTTTATAGTGTAACAGCTTTAATAAAATGGATTTTATATAAAAAAAAAAAAACTCAATATATATATTAGCAGTAAATATATTATTTTATTTCCAACATTCAGGGTAAAATGTTAAAAACATACATTCATGTGATTCACCAGGATTAATCCTTGCCTAAACTAACCAACCCCTTGTTTTCTTCTTGTTAACCTATTACCAAGCGGCAAATTTTTACGCTGGTTGAAATTCAAAGATGTTGCCGACAACAATTTCAAGTGATAGTTTGGTATTTTATTGTAGAAAACATTGTGGGAAATGAAGAAATTGCTTGTCACAAGCAATTTCTTCATTGTCCACAATGTTTTCCAAAGCCTTTAAATTTATGGGGTGTCAAAGGGCATCACAGTGACACTGTGTTGGAATGGGTTTACAGTGGAAACTTTGATACAAGGAAAAGATGGCTGATACAAATACGACACCTGAAAATAAATCTGAATGTCAGAACAAAAATAATAAGCTTTTCCTTCCTTTATCTCATTAATTACGTAATTTTAAACACTTAAGTGTGTAAAGATAATGACATTGTTTGGGAAAGGGTCAAGCTTGATGAATCACAAAATTATGTCCAATTTCATGTTAAACATTCAGAGAAAAATAAACATGCATACATTGGAAAAACAGGAATTTTGCATAATTTTTTGTCCATACCAAATATCATGTCACTTTTAGTAATTAAGATAAATCAAGACTGTCCTTTAAACCTTTCTTAAACAAAATTTTAGGCTGTTCCAATATGAGTTATAGCATCATACATGGCTACTAAAATTCATGAGGGTACCCAGATTTTAAAATGGATAATCTCGTCAATTTCCGTTGCCACAGATGGGGCCCAAAGTTGCACAAACTGTTTGGTATCTAATTAAAAGAGCTTCCATTAAATAGCTGCATTCATTTATTCAGTGTGCTTGATGTATAAATGCTTGTATGAAATGGGACTGCAAAAAAAGAGTTAAAGATAACACTAACTTTGTTGTCTGTAACAATTTTCAATTTTATTTGGACCAGTACTTTCCTGTGGTTAATGGTATATCTCACGATGCTCTGCCAGGTCATTTATCATGAGCTGTAGTACAAAACATTTTACAGATGCCTTGGTGATTGAAAAAGCTATTCTATTCTTCAAACAGTCAAGCTAAAAATGTGAGCAAATGAAATAAACATTGCAACATCCAAACAAATCTTAAATACACATGCACTAAATCAACATACATAACATTGTAAATGTTTGAAAACGCCGCAACTACAGCTAGAATAAGCTGTAGTTACAACATTTTGAACATTATCGACATTAATTGAGATAGCTTTTGAATGGATGTCCTTTATGGTGTTTGAGACCAACATGGATCTAGATCAGCCAGGTATTTCTTATATCTTTTTAACAAACAACTGTCTCAGACACAGCACCAGCTAGTATACCGCATGATAAATGAACAAGCAGAGTGTAGCTATCAGTTAGCTAGAGATGCTCTGCCAGGTCATTTGTCATGAGCTACAATAATCATTGACAAATGATAGCCATAAACAGACTAAACGTGGGAGAAGAAACTCAAAATTGCAGTCTGATCAGGTCCCGAAAACACCACATAGTTGAGACTGCTGATCTGTATCCATGCAATGATGTTGGTCTCAAATGCCATAGGGGCATCTTTTCTATAATTTCTATAATGTTTTCTGTGCTATATTATTCACAAATTTTACATTTAGTTACATTTCATTTTGTAGTCTGCATCAGCTTTCCGAGAATAATGTTCAAATTCAACATCACAAAATAATAAGGTTAATAAAATTAGAAGAAAATAAGAATTTGCATATTTTCCATTTGGCATAGAATCCAAATGAAGTCAGCCTGTGCCTTTAGACAATCTCATTGCTACCTGCTTCCTGCTCAATTGTATGTATACCTCGCAATAAATGACCTGGCAGAGCATCTCGATCGATTAGCCACAGATGCTCTGCCAGGTCATTTATCATAAACTATAGATTATATTTATTGCCTTATAGACATACCAAAAACAAACATTGCGAACAAACAACAAGCATATCTGTGATTTAAAATTAAAACATTAAAATAATTCATTCAACAACAAATAATAGCTATCTAGTTGGAGGATAGCTTTCTTACCTATTAAGTGAATGATAGCACAAATATTGTGGCAAAAAGAGAAAATGCTAGTTAACAGTATTTTCTTCTTGTGTTTTCCCAAGCATTTTCTATTTGGGACGCCAAAACCAGGCCTTGTTTGGGAATGGGAAAGCAAAAGCCGATGCCAGAATGGCTGTTAAAGCTTTGAATATTCTTTGAATAGTAAAGCTTAATAGGCAAAAAGCCCTTCGCCCTATTTACAATTTCCCACAAATTTACAAAACAGCACATAATCTATACATATGTTTGGTTAAATTCAATTAATTTCCACACATGCAAAAATTTGGAGTATATCTGAAAGAAAGCCTTGGAAAACATCACAGGAAAAGAAGAAAATGTAGCATTGAAAAATGAGAGGAAGGAGAAAATGGTGGTAATCAGCATTTTTTCAATCCTCATCTTTTGCAGAAAAAAGTGAGCCTTATCAGTCTGCTGTCTTTTCCATTGCAGTTTTCCAAAACCTTACTCTATCGGAATTTCGGAAATGTCAAAACAAGGAAATATTTAACCCCTTCCCGAACGACAAAATTCATTGCCAGTCCAATTTGAAAGACGGCAAAATATTAGGGTGGTTCAACTAAAAAGCTGCTGAAGATAATTATGGTGTTAAGAAAAATATAATTTGTGTGAAATATAGCATAGAAAATATTGAGGCAAAAGATGAAAAATGCATTTTCTTCTATTGACTTAATGTTTACAAAAACTATTTCTTTGAGGGGCGTCAAAACCCGGCCATGTTTGGAATGGGTTTATCGAATATTTCAAGTCTCTATCGCAACATTATTTGTTTCAATTTGAGTCTCGTCCGGATCTGCAGATTTCTCAATTTCATCATTAAAATGTAACGTTTGTGCTTCTTTCACCCACGATAAAGTTCGATTTTCTTTATCCATACAATTTTTACCTTTCAAAGAAAGCGTACTTGTCGTTTCACCGTGTTTAATATCAATTTTAATTTTACAATTTTTGTCCGTAACAGTACTCCCGTCACCGGGGGTTCGAGAGGAATGGGTAGTTTTCGATGAATGCGTCGATAAGACATCTTCGCCGTTTTCTAGTGTTTTCGACGAATGTGTTGAAAGAATTTCATGTAAATCAAAATGATGAACAGAATCAATATATGGCAGATCACGGATAGTATCACAATCTTCGAGAGATTGGTCATTGTCGCTAATTTCTTCCGAAAATTCCTCTTCTTCTTCTTCCTTGCCAATGTCGTCCACAACTTCCGTGACATCGATATCACTAACGCGATCTAACATTTCACTTTCATCCTCGTCTGAAGAATTTTCAACAAAACTTTCGTTTTCGTCATTACCACTAACATTATTCACAAGTAACACATTTTCATTCACTAATTGCTTTCCTGATTCAAATTTTAAATGATTTTCTCCTGGTATACTATTAGAAGAATTACTCCGTAATCTTGATTGAACGTTTGAACCATTTTCTACCGGTGAATTATTCAATGATCTATTTGAACTAGTACTGATATGCTGTGATATATTATCCGACGTTCTTACATTATTGGTAAAACTAGAAGTCCGATTCGAACATTTTTTCGTTCCCCCACTTTCATCATCCGCTTCATAAGGATCCTTTTCGAATGAATTCTTATAACGAATAAATATAGCAGAGAAAATATTGTGGCAAAAGAAGAAAATGCTGATTAGCAGCATTTTCTTCTTTTGCCTCAATGTTTTCCCAAGCCTATTCTGTAGTAGACATCAAAACCAGGTCTTGTTGTGAAAGGGTTGAGAAAAGGTTTTTATGTTGTTTTGTTGCATAATGAGAGCTCGACGTCCGAGGGCAAACACACACGGCACCCGTTGCTCGTTGCAAAGATCACCTAGAGATGCGTGGATAAGACATCTGCTCCAGTAGCACTTATTTTTTGGTAAAGACAGATATTTCTCTCTCTCTCTCTCTAAATTTGCCATTGAATGAGTTGACAGCTTTCGTCATGCAAGAAAGGGGGGGTGTGGTGGTCTTGGTGTGAGAGTAATTTTCACAGATAAGCGATGTTTAGGATGAGCGTGGGTGTTTATATATGGAAACTCCGGTGATACTAAAAAGGCTAATTCTGATTGGACATGAAGAGCTGAACGGCTACGGTAAATATAGAAAGGTGACTTCTCATTGGACAATTTAAGATTGGAATTGAAAAGCGTTTATCTGTTTTTGACTGATCATAGTCTATATTCGAGTGAAAAGCTAAGAATCCGTGATTTTGAATCGTGCTTGCATTTATTCTGGCTTCTATTTCTCGACTTGTATCTAGTCTAAAAATAGAACATAATGGAAGTTAAAATTTATAAACCCTAAAAATTGTCTCTTTCATGTAAACAGGTCTTTCCCATTGACCACACTGGTGCTTTCCATATTGCCTAAGTTAAGCAACGTCCATCACGGTTAGTACTTGGATGGGTGACCGCCCGGTAAATCCGGGTGCTGTAGACTTCTTTATCTTCGTTTTGTCGGATATTATATTCTCTCAATCTGTCACATTTTTATTCGTTTATATTGCCATAATAGTCTTCTTTCTCTTCTTCTTCTTTTCCTGTCTTCTTCTTTTCCTGTCTTCTTCTTCTCCTTCTTCTTCTTCTTCTACCTGTACAATTGACCTTGATTTTAGAGCTTGATTCAAAAGATAAATGAGATTTGGGCGTGTTTTATTGCAACACGGACATGGGCAGTGGCAGTTAATTTTGTGCTGAAAATAGACTTGATTTACCGTTATGCTTTGATAAACCGTCGGTGTTGTAATGAAATCACGTAACTACAGCTTGATTCAAGCCGTAGTTACGTGATTTTATAACAACACCTACAAAAATACTATTGCTAGTCCGAAATAACGTACCGAGGTCCATTTATACATGAGGAAATAGCACAACAAGTACAGAGCTTTGAACAAAAGTCCATATTCGCGGCGGGGAATCGCGTTGTGGCACAATGATTTCAGAAACTCGTCAATGATTGTGTTTTAAAAAAAGACTTGACACCTAGCCAGATGTAGAGAAAATTGCTAGTTTACTGAGCTCGATTCGTAGCTGAGAAAATGGCACAACAAGTACACAGCTTTGAACAAATCTCTTTATTTGCGGCATGGAATCGCGTGGTCCTATGATTTCAGAAACTCGGCAAAGGTTTTGTCAAAACTTGACACCCAGCCGAATGTAGCGAAAATTGCTAATAAACTGAGCTCTATTCATACGTGAGAAAATAGCAAAGCAAGAACAAGGCCTTATTCGCGGCGGGGAATCACGTGGCACAATGGGTCTTGGAAAAGCGCCAATGATTTTGTTAAAACTTAACACCCAGCTAAAATGTAGAGAAAATTGCTTCTTTACTGAGCTCCATTTATACACGAGGAAATATATTGCACAGCAGGTACAGGGTTTTGAACAAAATTCCATGTTCGCGAAGGGGAATCGCGTGACACAGTAATTTCTAATTTGTAATAATACATGTTATTAATAACTATTAGTCCAGTCATATTGATCAGAATACACTGGCTCTCATCCGGCTACCACAGTAAAGCAGTTGCTGTTGCTGCTGTTGCTGTTGTTTTTCCTTCTGTTGTTAATGTTCCTGCTGTTGTTGTCGTCGTCCTTGTTATTGTGACTGCTATTGTTGTTATTGCTATTGTTGTTATTGATGTTGTTGTTGATTATGATGCTGTTGTTGTTGTTGTTGTTATTGCGGCTGCTGTTGATGTTATTGCTGTTGTTGTTGTTGATGATGTTGCTGTTGTTGTTATTGCGGCTGCTGTTGATGTTATTGCTGTTGTTGTTGATGATGATGTTGCTGTTGTTGTTGTTGCAATTGTTGTCGTTTGTTGTTATTGTTGTTGTTGTTTCTGCTGCTTTTGTTGTTGTTGTCGTTGTTTCTGTTGAGATTGCTGGTGTCACTGTCGATGTTCCTTCTGTTGTTAATGTTACTGCTGCTGTTGTTGTCGTCGTTGTTATTGCGGCTGCTATTGTTGTTATTGCTGTTGTTATTGATGATGATGTTGTAGCTGTTGTTGTTGGCGGTGTTGACACTGCTGTTGATGTTATTGCTGTTCTTGTTGATGATGTTGTAGCTGTTGTTGTTGGTGTTGTTGCAATTGTTGTCATTTTGTTGTTATTGCCGTTGTTATTGTTGTTGTTGCTGTTTTTGTTATTCATGATGTTGATGTTTTGCTGTTGTTGTTATTATTGCTACTGTTGTTGTTATTATTGCTACTGTTGTTGTTATTGCTGCTACATATTTTGTCGCCGTTGTTATTTAATGTTGTTGTTGATGTTTCTGTTGATATTGCTGCTGTCGTTGTTTTTGTTGTTGTTGTTATTGTTATTGTGGCTGCTGTTGATGTTATTGCAGATGTTGTTGGTGTTGTTGCAATTGTTGTCGTTTTGTTGTTATTGCTGCTGTTATTGTCGTTATTGTTGTTGTTGTTGTTGCTGCTGCTGTTGCTGTTTTTGTTATTTTTGTTGCTGCTGTTGTTCTTGTTCTTGTTCCTGATGTTGATGTTTTGCTGCTGTTGTTGTTATTATTGCTACTGTTGTTGTTATTATTGCTACTGTTGTTGTTATTGTTGCTTCTAATATTGTCGCTGTTGTTTTTGTTGTTTCTGCTGCTTTTTGTTGTTGTTGTTTTTGTTGTTTCTGTTGAGATTGCTGTTGTTGCTGTTGTTGTTCCTTCTGTTGTTAATGTTCCTGCTGTTGCTGCTGTTGTTGTCGTCGTTGTTGTTTTTAAGGTTGCTATTGTTGTTATTGCTGTTGTTTTTGACGCTGTTGTTGTTGTCATTGTTGTTATTGAGGCTGCTGTTGATGTTATTGCTGTTGTTGTTGATGATGTTGTTGCTGCTGCTGTTGTTGTTGATATTGCTGCTGCTGTTTTTTGGTGTTGTTGCAATTGTTGTCGTGTTTTTGTTATTGCTGTTGTTATTGCCGTTGTTGTTGTTGTTGTTGTTGTTGTTGTTGTTGTTGTTGTTGTTGTTGTTTCAAATCTTCAAGAGATTGGTCATTGTTACTATTTTCTTCCGAAAATTCTGCTGCTTTCTGCTGCTTTTTGTTGTTGTTGTTGATGATGTAATTGTTGTTGTTGTTGTTGTTTCTGTTGTTGTTGTTTCTGTTGTTGTTGTTTCTGTTGAGATTGCTGAGAAGCCAAGACAACGGAAACAGATCTAGACGATCTCTCACAGAAAGTTTATCAACTTATATGAGGAATGGATTTCCAATTCTTTATAGTGTAACAGCTTTAATAAAATGGATTTTATATATAAAAAAAAAACTCAATATATATATTAGCAGTAAATATATTATTTTATTTCCAACATTCAGGGTAAAATGTTAAAAACATACATTCATGTGATTCACCAGGATTAATCCTTGCCTAAACTAACCAACCCCTTGTTTTCTTCTTGTTAACCTATTACCAAGCGGCAAATTTTTACGCTGGTTGAAATTCAAAGATGTTGCCGACAACAATTTCAAGTGATAGTTTGGTATTTTATTGTAGAAAACATTGTGGGAAATGAAGAAATTGCTTGTCACAAGCAATTTCTTCATTGTCCACAATGTTTTCCAAAGCCTTTAAATTTATGGGGTGTCAAAGGGCATCACAGTGACACTGTGTTGGAATGGGTTTACAGTGGAAACTTTGATACAAGGAAAAGATGGCTGATACAAATACGACACCTGAAAATAAATCTGAATGTCAGAACAAAAATAATAAGCTTTTCCTTCCTTTATCTCATTAATTACGTAATTTTAAACACTTAAGTGTGTAAAGATAATGACATTGTTTGGGAAAGGGTCAAGCTTGATGAATCACAAAATTATGTCCAATTTCATGTTAAACATTCAGAGAAAAATAAACATGCATACATTGGAAAAACAGGAATTTTGCATAATTTTTTGTCCATACCAAATATCATGTCACTTTTAGTAATTAAGATAAATCAAGACTGTCCTTTAAACCTTTCTTAAACAAAATTTTAGGCTGTTCCAATATGAGTTATAGCATCATACATGGCTACTAAAATTCATGAGGGTACCCAGATTTTAAAATGGATAATCTCGTCAATTTCCGTTGCCACAGATGGGGCCCAAAGTTGCACAAACTGTTTGGTATCTAATTAAAAGAGCTTCCATTAAATAGCTGCATTCATTTATTCAGTGTGCTTGATGTATAAATGCTTGTATGAAATGGGACTGCAAAAAAAGAGTTAAAGATAACACTAACTTTGTTGTCTGTAACAATTTTCAATTTTATTTGGACCAGTACTTTCCTGTGGTTAATGGTATATCTCACGATGCTCTGCCAGGTCATTTATCATGAGCTGTAGTACAAAACATTTTACAGATGCCTTGGTGATTGAAAAAGCTATTCTATTCTTCAAACAGTCAAGCTAAAAATGTGAGCAAATGAAATAAACATTGCAACATCCAAACAAATCTTAAATACACATGCACTAAATCAACATACATAACATTGTAAATGTTTGAAAACGCCGCAACTACAGCTAGAATAAGCTGTAGTTACAACATTTTGAACATTATCGACATTAATTGAGATAGCTTTTGAATGGATGTCCTTTATGGTGTTTGAGACCAACATGGATCTAGATCAGCCAGGTATTTCTTATATCTTTTTAACAAACAACTGTCTCAGACACAGCACCAGCTAGTATACCGCATGATAAATGAACAAGCAGAGTGTAGCTATCAGTTAGCTAGAGATGCTCTGCCAGGTCATTTGTCATGAGCTACAATAATCATTGACAAATGATAGCCATAAACAGACTAAACGTGGGAGAAGAAACTCAAAATTGCAGTCTGATCAGGTCCCGAAAACACCACATAGTTGAGACTGCTGATCTGTATCCATGCAATGATGTTGGTCTCAAATGCCATAGGGGCATCTTTTCTATAATTTCTATAATGTTTTCTGTGCTATATTATTCACAAATTTTACATTTAGTTACATTTCATTTTGTAGTCTGCATCAGCTTTCCGAGAATAATGTTCAAATTCAACATCACAAAATAATAAGGTTAATAAAATTAGAAGAAAATAAGAATTTGCATATTTTCCATTTGGCATAGAATCCAAATGAAGTCAGCCTGTGCCTTTAGACAATCTCATTGCTACCTGCTTCCTGCTCAATTGTATGTATACCTCGCAATAAATGACCTGGCAGAGCATCTCGATCGATTAGCCACAGATGCTCTGCCAGGTCATTTATCATAAACTATAGATTATATTTATTGCCTTATAGACATACCAAAAACAAACATTGCGAACAAACAACAAGCATATCTGTGATTTAAAATTAAAACATTAAAATAATTCATTCAACAACAAATAATAGCTATCTAGTTGGAGGATAGCTTTCTTACCTATTAAGTGAATGATAGCACAAATATTGTGGCAAAAAGAGAAAATGCTAGTTAACAGTATTTTCTTCTTGTGTTTTCCCAAGCATTTTCTATTTGGGACGCCAAAACCAGGCCTTGTTTGGGAATGGGAAAGCAAAAGCCGATGCCAGAATGGCTGTTAAAGCTTTGAATATTCTTTGAATAGTAAAGCTTAATAGGCAAAAAGCCCTTCGCCCTATTTACAATTTCCCACAAATTTACAAAACAGCACATAATCTATACATATGTTTGGTTAAATTCAATTAATTTCCACACATGCAAAAATTTGGAGTATATCTGAAAGAAAGCCTTGGAAAACATCACAGGAAAAGAAGAAAATGTAGCATTGAAAAATGAGAGGAAGGAGAAAATGGTGGTAATCAGCATTTTTTCAATCCTCATCTTTTGCAGAAAAAAGTGAGCCTTATCAGTCTGCTGTCTTTTCCATTGCAGTTTTCCAAAACCTTACTCTATCGGAATTTCGGAAATGTCAAAACAAGGAAATATTTAACCCCTTCCCGAACGACAAAATTCATTGCCAGTCCAATTTGAAAGACGGCAAAATATTAGGGTGGTTCAACTAAAAAGCTGCTGAAGATAATTATGGTGTTAAGAAAAATATAATTTGTGTGAAATATAGCATAGAAAATATTGAGGCAAAAGATGAAAAATGCATTTTCTTCTATTGACTTAATGTTTACAAAAACTATTTCTTTGAGGGGCGTCAAAACCCGGCCATGTTTGGAATGGGTTTATCGAATATTTCAAGTCTCTATCGCAACATTATTTGTTTCAATTTGAGTCTCGTCCGGATCTGCAGATTTCTCAATTTCATCATTAAAATGTAACGTTTGTGCTTCTTTCACCCACGATAAAGTTCGATTTTCTTTATCCATACAATTTTTACCTTTCAAAGAAAGCGTACTTGTCGTTTCACCGTGTTTAATATCAATTTTAATTTTACAATTTTTGTCCGTAACAGTACTCCCGTCACCGGGGGTTCGAGAGGAATGGGTAGTTTTCGATGAATGCGTCGATAAGACATCTTCGCCGTTTTCTAGTGTTTTCGACGAATGTGTTGAAAGAATTTCATGTAAATCAAAATGATGAACAGAATCAATATATGGCAGATCACGGATAGTATCACAATCTTCGAGAGATTGGTCATTGTCGCTAATTTCTTCCGAAAATTCCTCTTCTTCTTCTTCCTTGCCAATGTCGTCCACAACTTCCGTGACATCGATATCACTAACGCGATCTAACATTTCACTTTCATCCTCGTCTGAAGAATTTTCAACAAAACTTTCGTTTTCGTCATTACCACTAACATTATTCACAAGTAACACATTTTCATTCACTAATTGCTTTCCTGATTCAAATTTTAAATGATTTTCTCCTGGTATACTATTAGAAGAATTACTCCGTAATCTTGATTGAACGTTTGAACCATTTTCTACCGGTGAATTATTCAATGATCTATTTGAACTAGTACTGATATGCTGTGATATATTATCCGACGTTCTTACATTATTGGTAAAACTAGAAGTCCGATTCGAACATTTTTTCGTTCCCCCACTTTCATCATCCGCTTCATAAGGATCCTTTTCGAATGAATTCTTATAACGAATAAATATAGCAGAGAAAATATTGTGGCAAAAGAAGAAAATGCTGATTAGCAGCATTTTCTTCTTTTGCCTCAATGTTTTCCCAAGCCTATTCTGTAGTAGACATCAAAACCAGGTCTTGTTGTGAAAGGGTTGAGAAAAGGTTTTTATGTTGTTTTGTTGCATAATGAGAGCTCGACGTCCGAGGGCAAACACACACGGCACCCGTTGCTCGTTGCAAAGATCACCTAGAGATGCGTGGATAAGACATCTGCTCCAGTAGCACTTATTTTTTGGTAAAGACAGATATTTCTCTCTCTCTCTCTCTAAATTTGCCATTGAATGAGTTGACAGCTTTCGTCATGCAAGAAAGGGGGGGTGTGGTGGTCTTGGTGTGAGAGTAATTTTCACAGATAAGCGATGTTTAGGATGAGCGTGGGTGTTTATATATGGAAACTCCGGTGATACTAAAAAGGCTAATTCTGATTGGACATGAAGAGCTGAACGGCTACGGTAAATATAGAAAGGTGACTTCTCATTGGACAATTTAAGATTGGAATTGAAAAGCGTTTATCTGTTTTTGACTGATCATAGTCTATATTCGAGTGAAAAGCTAAGAATCCGTGATTTTGAATCGTGCTTGCATTTATTCTGGCTTCTATTTCTCGACTTGTATCTAGTCTAAAAATAGAACATAATGGAAGTTAAAATTTATAAACCCTAAAAATTGTCTCTTTCATGTAAACAGGTCTTTCCCATTGACCACACTGGTGCTTTCCATATTGCCTAAGTTAAGCAACGTCCATCACGGTTAGTACTTGGATGGGTGACCGCCCGGTAAATCCGGGTGCTGTAGACTTCTTTATCTTCGTTTTGTCGGATATTATATTCTCTCAATCTGTCACATTTTTATTCGTTTATATTGCCATAATAGTCTTCTTTCTCTTCTTCTTCTTTTCCTGTCTTCTTCTTTTCCTGTCTTCTTCTTCTCCTTCTTCTTCTTCTTCTACCTGTACAATTGACCTTGATTTTAGAGCTTGATTCAAAAGATAAATGAGATTTGGGCGTGTTTTATTGCAACACGGACATGGGCAGTGGCAGTTAATTTTGTGCTGAAAATAGACTTGATTTACCGTTATGCTTTGATAAACCGTCGGTGTTGTAATGAAATCACGTAACTACAGCTTGATTCAAGCCGTAGTTACGTGATTTTATAACAACACCTACAAAAATACTATTGCTAGTCCGAAATAACGTACCGAGGTCCATTTATACATGAGGAAATAGCACAACAAGTACAGAGCTTTGAACAAAAGTCCATATTCGCGGCGGGGAATCGCGTTGTGGCACAATGATTTC
Organism: Fragum sueziense; assembly: GCA_963680895.1. Lineage (NCBI taxonomy): Eukaryota > Metazoa > Mollusca > Bivalvia > Cardiida > Cardiidae > Fragum > Fragum sueziense. Next base: position 19,486,570 of record OY804610.1, read on the forward strand.
AGAAACTCGTCAATGATTGTGTTTTAAAAAAAGACTTGACACCTAGCCAGATGTAGAGAAAATTGCTAGTTTACTGAGCTCGATTCGTAGCTGAGAAAATGGCACAACAAGTACACAGCTTTGAACAAATCTCTTTATTTGCGGCATGGAATCGCGTGGTCCTATGATTTCAGAAACTCGGCAAAGGTTTTGTCAAAACTTGACACCCAGCCGAATGTAGCGAAAATTGCTAATAAACTGAGCTCTATTCATACGTGAGAAAATAGCAAAGCAAGAACAAGGCCTTATTCGCGGCGGGGAATCACGTGGCACAATGGGTCTTGGAAAAGCGCCAATGATTTTGTTAAAACTTAACACCCAGCTAAAATGTAGAGAAAATTGCTTCTTTACTGAGCTCCATTTATACACGAGGAAATATATTGCACAGCAGGTACAGGGTTTTGAACAAAATTCCATGTTCGCGAAGGGGAATCGCGTGACACAGTAATTTCTAATTTGTAATAATACATGTTATTAATAACTATTAGTCCAGTCATATTGATCAGAATACACTGGCTCTCATCCGGCTACCACAGTAAAGCAGTTGCTGTTGCTGCTGTTGCTGTTGTTTTTCCTTCTGTTGTTAATGTTCCTGCTGTTGTTGTCGTCGTCCTTGTTATTGTGACTGCTATTGTTGTTATTGCTATTGTTGTTATTGATGTTGTTGTTGATTATGATGCTGTTGTTGTTGTTATTGCGGCTGCTGTTGATGTTATTGCTGTTGTTGTTGTTGATGATGTTGCTGTTGTTGTTATTGCGGCTGCTGTTGATGTTATTGCTGTTGTTGTTGATGATGATGTTGCTGTTGTTGTTGTTGCAATTGTTGTCGTTTGTTGTTATTGTTGTTGTTGTTTCTGCTGCTTTTGTTGTTGTTGTCGTTGTTTCTGTTGAGATTGCTGGTGTCACTGTCGATGTTCCTTCTGTTGTTAATGTTACTGCTGCTGTTGTTGTCGTCGTTGTTATTGCGGCTGCTATTGTTGTTATTGCTGTTGTTATTGATGATGATGTTGTAGCTGTTGTTGTTGGCGGTGTTGACACTGCTGTTGATGTTATTGCTGTTCTTGTTGATGATGTTGTAGCTGTTGTTGTTGGTGTTGTTGCAATTGTTGTCATTTTGTTGTTATTGCCGTTGTTATTGTTGTTGTTGCTGTTTTTGTTATTCATGATGTTGATGTTTTGCTGTTGTTGTTATTATTGCTACTGTTGTTGTTATTATTGCTACTGTTGTTGTTATTGCTGCTACATATTTTGTCGCCGTTGTTATTTAATGTTGTTGTTGATGTTTCTGTTGATATTGCTGCTGTCGTTGTTTTTGTTGTTGTTGTTATTGTTATTGTGGCTGCTGTTGATGTTATTGCAGATGTTGTTGGTGTTGTTGCAATTGTTGTCGTTTTGTTGTTATTGCTGCTGTTATTGTCGTTATTGTTGTTGTTGTTGTTGCTGCTGCTGTTGCTGTTTTTGTTATTTTTGTTGCTGCTGTTGTTCTTGTTCTTGTTCCTGATGTTGATGTTTTGCTGCTGTTGTTGTTATTATTGCTACTGTTGTTGTTATTATTGCTACTGTTGTTGTTATTGTTGCTTCTAATATTGTCGCTGTTGTTTTTGTTGTTTCTGCTGCTTTTTGTTGTTGTTGTTTTTGTTGTTTCTGTTGAGATTGCTGTTGTTGCTGTTGTTGTTCCTTCTGTTGTTAATGTTCCTGCTGTTGCTGCTGTTGTTGTCGTCGTTGTTGTTTTTAAGGTTGCTATTGTTGTTATTGCTGTTGTTTTTGACGCTGTTGTTGTTGTCATTGTTGTTATTGAGGCTGCTGTTGATGTTATTGCTGTTGTTGTTGATGATGTTGTTGCTGCTGCTGTTGTTGTTGATATTGCTGCTGCTGTTTTTTGGTGTTGTTGCAATTGTTGTCGTGTTTTTGTTATTGCTGTTGTTATTGCCGTTGTTGTTGTTGTTGTTGTTGTTGTTGTTGTTGTTTCAAATCTTCAAGAGATTGGTCATTGTTACTATTTTCTTCCGAAAATTCTGCTGCTTTCTGCTGCTTTTTGTTGTTGTTGTTGATGATGTAATTGTTGTTGTTGTTGTTGTTTCTGTTGTTGTTGTTTCTGTTGTTGTTGTTTCTGTTGAGATTGCTGAGAAGCCAAGACAACGGAAACAGATCTAGACGATCTCTCACAGAAAGTTTATCAACTTATATGAGGAATGGATTTCCAATTCTTTATAGTGTAACAGCTTTAATAAAATGGATTTTATATAAAAAAAAAAAAACTCAATATATATATTAGCAGTAAATATATTATTTTATTTCCAACATTCAGGGTAAAATGTTAAAAACATACATTCATGTGATTCACCAGGATTAATCCTTGCCTAAACTAACCAACCCCTTGTTTTCTTCTTGTTAACCTATTACCAAGCGGCAAATTTTTACGCTGGTTGAAATTCAAAGATGTTGCCGACAACAATTTCAAGTGATAGTTTGGTATTTTATTGTAGAAAACATTGTGGGAAATGAAGAAATTGCTTGTCACAAGCAATTTCTTCATTGTCCACAATGTTTTCCAAAGCCTTTAAATTTATGGGGTGTCAAAGGGCATCACAGTGACACTGTGTTGGAATGGGTTTACAGTGGAAACTTTGATACAAGGAAAAGATGGCTGATACAAATACGACACCTGAAAATAAATCTGAATGTCAGAACAAAAATAATAAGCTTTTCCTTCCTTTATCTCATTAATTACGTAATTTTAAACACTTAAGTGTGTAAAGATAATGACATTGTTTGGGAAAGGGTCAAGCTTGATGAATCACAAAATTATGTCCAATTTCATGTTAAACATTCAGAGAAAAATAAACATGCATACATTGGAAAAACAGGAATTTTGCATAATTTTTTGTCCATACCAAATATCATGTCACTTTTAGTAATTAAGATAAATCAAGACTGTCCTTTAAACCTTTCTTAAACAAAATTTTAGGCTGTTCCAATATGAGTTATAGCATCATACATGGCTACTAAAATTCATGAGGGTACCCAGATTTTAAAATGGATAATCTCGTCAATTTCCGTTGCCACAGATGGGGCCCAAAGTTGCACAAACTGTTTGGTATCTAATTAAAAGAGCTTCCATTAAATAGCTGCATTCATTTATTCAGTGTGCTTGATGTATAAATGCTTGTATGAAATGGGACTGCAAAAAAAGAGTTAAAGATAACACTAACTTTGTTGTCTGTAACAATTTTCAATTTTATTTGGACCAGTACTTTCCTGTGGTTAATGGTATATCTCACGATGCTCTGCCAGGTCATTTATCATGAGCTGTAGTACAAAACATTTTACAGATGCCTTGGTGATTGAAAAAGCTATTCTATTCTTCAAACAGTCAAGCTAAAAATGTGAGCAAATGAAATAAACATTGCAACATCCAAACAAATCTTAAATACACATGCACTAAATCAACATACATAACATTGTAAATGTTTGAAAACGCCGCAACTACAGCTAGAATAAGCTGTAGTTACAACATTTTGAACATTATCGACATTAATTGAGATAGCTTTTGAATGGATGTCCTTTATGGTGTTTGAGACCAACATGGATCTAGATCAGCCAGGTATTTCTTATATCTTTTTAACAAACAACTGTCTCAGACACAGCACCAGCTAGTATACCGCATGATAAATGAACAAGCAGAGTGTAGCTATCAGTTAGCTAGAGATGCTCTGCCAGGTCATTTGTCATGAGCTACAATAATCATTGACAAATGATAGCCATAAACAGACTAAACGTGGGAGAAGAAACTCAAAATTGCAGTCTGATCAGGTCCCGAAAACACCACATAGTTGAGACTGCTGATCTGTATCCATGCAATGATGTTGGTCTCAAATGCCATAGGGGCATCTTTTCTATAATTTCTATAATGTTTTCTGTGCTATATTATTCACAAATTTTACATTTAGTTACATTTCATTTTGTAGTCTGCATCAGCTTTCCGAGAATAATGTTCAAATTCAACATCACAAAATAATAAGGTTAATAAAATTAGAAGAAAATAAGAATTTGCATATTTTCCATTTGGCATAGAATCCAAATGAAGTCAGCCTGTGCCTTTAGACAATCTCATTGCTACCTGCTTCCTGCTCAATTGTATGTATACCTCGCAATAAATGACCTGGCAGAGCATCTCGATCGATTAGCCACAGATGCTCTGCCAGGTCATTTATCATAAACTATAGATTATATTTATTGCCTTATAGACATACCAAAAACAAACATTGCGAACAAACAACAAGCATATCTGTGATTTAAAATTAAAACATTAAAATAATTCATTCAACAACAAATAATAGCTATCTAGTTGGAGGATAGCTTTCTTACCTATTAAGTGAATGATAGCACAAATATTGTGGCAAAAAGAGAAAATGCTAGTTAACAGTATTTTCTTCTTGTGTTTTCCCAAGCATTTTCTATTTGGGACGCCAAAACCAGGCCTTGTTTGGGAATGGGAAAGCAAAAGCCGATGCCAGAATGGCTGTTAAAGCTTTGAATATTCTTTGAATAGTAAAGCTTAATAGGCAAAAAGCCCTTCGCCCTATTTACAATTTCCCACAAATTTACAAAACAGCACATAATCTATACATATGTTTGGTTAAATTCAATTAATTTCCACACATGCAAAAATTTGGAGTATATCTGAAAGAAAGCCTTGGAAAACATCACAGGAAAAGAAGAAAATGTAGCATTGAAAAATGAGAGGAAGGAGAAAATGGTGGTAATCAGCATTTTTTCAATCCTCATCTTTTGCAGAAAAAAGTGAGCCTTATCAGTCTGCTGTCTTTTCCATTGCAGTTTTCCAAAACCTTACTCTATCGGAATTTCGGAAATGTCAAAACAAGGAAATATTTAACCCCTTCCCGAACGACAAAATTCATTGCCAGTCCAATTTGAAAGACGGCAAAATATTAGGGTGGTTCAACTAAAAAGCTGCTGAAGATAATTATGGTGTTAAGAAAAATATAATTTGTGTGAAATATAGCATAGAAAATATTGAGGCAAAAGATGAAAAATGCATTTTCTTCTATTGACTTAATGTTTACAAAAACTATTTCTTTGAGGGGCGTCAAAACCCGGCCATGTTTGGAATGGGTTTATCGAATATTTCAAGTCTCTATCGCAACATTATTTGTTTCAATTTGAGTCTCGTCCGGATCTGCAGATTTCTCAATTTCATCATTAAAATGTAACGTTTGTGCTTCTTTCACCCACGATAAAGTTCGATTTTCTTTATCCATACAATTTTTACCTTTCAAAGAAAGCGTACTTGTCGTTTCACCGTGTTTAATATCAATTTTAATTTTACAATTTTTGTCCGTAACAGTACTCCCGTCACCGGGGGTTCGAGAGGAATGGGTAGTTTTCGATGAATGCGTCGATAAGACATCTTCGCCGTTTTCTAGTGTTTTCGACGAATGTGTTGAAAGAATTTCATGTAAATCAAAATGATGAACAGAATCAATATATGGCAGATCACGGATAGTATCACAATCTTCGAGAGATTGGTCATTGTCGCTAATTTCTTCCGAAAATTCCTCTTCTTCTTCTTCCTTGCCAATGTCGTCCACAACTTCCGTGACATCGATATCACTAACGCGATCTAACATTTCACTTTCATCCTCGTCTGAAGAATTTTCAACAAAACTTTCGTTTTCGTCATTACCACTAACATTATTCACAAGTAACACATTTTCATTCACTAATTGCTTTCCTGATTCAAATTTTAAATGATTTTCTCCTGGTATACTATTAGAAGAATTACTCCGTAATCTTGATTGAACGTTTGAACCATTTTCTACCGGTGAATTATTCAATGATCTATTTGAACTAGTACTGATATGCTGTGATATATTATCCGACGTTCTTACATTATTGGTAAAACTAGAAGTCCGATTCGAACATTTTTTCGTTCCCCCACTTTCATCATCCGCTTCATAAGGATCCTTTTCGAATGAATTCTTATAACGAATAAATATAGCAGAGAAAATATTGTGGCAAAAGAAGAAAATGCTGATTAGCAGCATTTTCTTCTTTTGCCTCAATGTTTTCCCAAGCCTATTCTGTAGTAGACATCAAAACCAGGTCTTGTTGTGAAAGGGTTGAGAAAAGGTTTTTATGTTGTTTTGTTGCATAATGAGAGCTCGACGTCCGAGGGCAAACACACACGGCACCCGTTGCTCGTTGCAAAGATCACCTAGAGATGCGTGGATAAGACATCTGCTCCAGTAGCACTTATTTTTTGGTAAAGACAGATATTTCTCTCTCTCTCTCTCTAAATTTGCCATTGAATGAGTTGACAGCTTTCGTCATGCAAGAAAGGGGGGGTGTGGTGGTCTTGGTGTGAGAGTAATTTTCACAGATAAGCGATGTTTAGGATGAGCGTGGGTGTTTATATATGGAAACTCCGGTGATACTAAAAAGGCTAATTCTGATTGGACATGAAGAGCTGAACGGCTACGGTAAATATAGAAAGGTGACTTCTCATTGGACAATTTAAGATTGGAATTGAAAAGCGTTTATCTGTTTTTGACTGATCATAGTCTATATTCGAGTGAAAAGCTAAGAATCCGTGATTTTGAATCGTGCTTGCATTTATTCTGGCTTCTATTTCTCGACTTGTATCTAGTCTAAAAATAGAACATAATGGAAGTTAAAATTTATAAACCCTAAAAATTGTCTCTTTCATGTAAACAGGTCTTTCCCATTGACCACACTGGTGCTTTCCATATTGCCTAAGTTAAGCAACGTCCATCACGGTTAGTACTTGGATGGGTGACCGCCCGGTAAATCCGGGTGCTGTAGACTTCTTTATCTTCGTTTTGTCGGATATTATATTCTCTCAATCTGTCACATTTTTATTCGTTTATATTGCCATAATAGTCTTCTTTCTCTTCTTCTTCTTTTCCTGTCTTCTTCTTTTCCTGTCTTCTTCTTCTCCTTCTTCTTCTTCTTCTACCTGTACAATTGACCTTGATTTTAGAGCTTGATTCAAAAGATAAATGAGATTTGGGCGTGTTTTATTGCAACACGGACATGGGCAGTGGCAGTTAATTTTGTGCTGAAAATAGACTTGATTTACCGTTATGCTTTGATAAACCGTCGGTGTTGTAATGAAATCACGTAACTACAGCTTGATTCAAGCCGTAGTTACGTGATTTTATAACAACACCTACAAAAATACTATTGCTAGTCCGAAATAACGTACCGAGGTCCATTTATACATGAGGAAATAGCACAACAAGTACAGAGCTTTGAACAAAAGTCCATATTCGCGGCGGGGAATCGCGTTGTGGCACAATGATTTCAGAAACTCGTCAATGATTGTGTTTTAAAAAAAGACTTGACACCTAGCCAGATGTAGAGAAAATTGCTAGTTTACTGAGCTCGATTCGTAGCTGAGAAAATGGCACAACAAGTACACAGCTTTGAACAAATCTCTTTATTTGCGGCATGGAATCGCGTGGTCCTATGATTTCAGAAACTCGGCAAAGGTTTTGTCAAAACTTGACACCCAGCCGAATGTAGCGAAAATTGCTAATAAACTGAGCTCTATTCATACGTGAGAAAATAGCAAAGCAAGAACAAGGCCTTATTCGCGGCGGGGAATCACGTGGCACAATGGGTCTTGGAAAAGCGCCAATGATTTTGTTAAAACTTAACACCCAGCTAAAATGTAGAGAAAATTGCTTCTTTACTGAGCTCCATTTATACACGAGGAAATATATTGCACAGCAGGTACAGGGTTTTGAACAAAATTCCATGTTCGCGAAGGGGAATCGCGTGACACAGTAATTTCTAATTTGTAATAATACATGTTATTAATAACTATTAGTCCAGTCATATTGATCAGAATACACTGGCTCTCATCCGGCTACCACAGTAAAGCAGTTGCTGTTGCTGCTGTTGCTGTTGTTTTTCCTTCTGTTGTTAATGTTCCTGCTGTTGTTGTCGTCGTCCTTGTTATTGTGACTGCTATTGTTGTTATTGCTATTGTTGTTATTGATGTTGTTGTTGATTATGATGCTGTTGTTGTTGTTGTTGTTATTGCGGCTGCTGTTGATGTTATTGCTGTTGTTGTTGTTGATGATGTTGCTGTTGTTGTTATTGCGGCTGCTGTTGATGTTATTGCTGTTGTTGTTGATGATGATGTTGCTGTTGTTGTTGTTGCAATTGTTGTCGTTTGTTGTTATTGTTGTTGTTGTTTCTGCTGCTTTTGTTGTTGTTGTCGTTGTTTCTGTTGAGATTGCTGGTGTCACTGTCGATGTTCCTTCTGTTGTTAATGTTACTGCTGCTGTTGTTGTCGTCGTTGTTATTGCGGCTGCTATTGTTGTTATTGCTGTTGTTATTGATGATGATGTTGTAGCTGTTGTTGTTGGCGGTGTTGACACTGCTGTTGATGTTATTGCTGTTCTTGTTGATGATGTTGTAGCTGTTGTTGTTGGTGTTGTTGCAATTGTTGTCATTTTGTTGTTATTGCCGTTGTTATTGTTGTTGTTGCTGTTTTTGTTATTCATGATGTTGATGTTTTGCTGTTGTTGTTATTATTGCTACTGTTGTTGTTATTATTGCTACTGTTGTTGTTATTGCTGCTACATATTTTGTCGCCGTTGTTATTTAATGTTGTTGTTGATGTTTCTGTTGATATTGCTGCTGTCGTTGTTTTTGTTGTTGTTGTTATTGTTATTGTGGCTGCTGTTGATGTTATTGCAGATGTTGTTGGTGTTGTTGCAATTGTTGTCGTTTTGTTGTTATTGCTGCTGTTATTGTCGTTATTGTTGTTGTTGTTGTTGCTGCTGCTGTTGCTGTTTTTGTTATTTTTGTTGCTGCTGTTGTTCTTGTTCTTGTTCCTGATGTTGATGTTTTGCTGCTGTTGTTGTTATTATTGCTACTGTTGTTGTTATTATTGCTACTGTTGTTGTTATTGTTGCTTCTAATATTGTCGCTGTTGTTTTTGTTGTTTCTGCTGCTTTTTGTTGTTGTTGTTTTTGTTGTTTCTGTTGAGATTGCTGTTGTTGCTGTTGTTGTTCCTTCTGTTGTTAATGTTCCTGCTGTTGCTGCTGTTGTTGTCGTCGTTGTTGTTTTTAAGGTTGCTATTGTTGTTATTGCTGTTGTTTTTGACGCTGTTGTTGTTGTCATTGTTGTTATTGAGGCTGCTGTTGATGTTATTGCTGTTGTTGTTGATGATGTTGTTGCTGCTGCTGTTGTTGTTGATATTGCTGCTGCTGTTTTTTGGTGTTGTTGCAATTGTTGTCGTGTTTTTGTTATTGCTGTTGTTATTGCCGTTGTTGTTGTTGTTGTTGTTGTTGTTGTTGTTGTTGTTGTTGTTGTTGTTGTTTCAAATCTTCAAGAGATTGGTCATTGTTACTATTTTCTTCCGAAAATTCTGCTGCTTTCTGCTGCTTTTTGTTGTTGTTGTTGATGATGTAATTGTTGTTGTTGTTGTTGTTTCTGTTGTTGTTGTTTCTGTTGTTGTTGTTTCTGTTGAGATTGCTGAGAAGCCAAGACAACGGAAACAGATCTAGACGATCTCTCACAGAAAGTTTATCAACTTATATGAGGAATGGATTTCCAATTCTTTATAGTGTAACAGCTTTAATAAAATGGATTTTATATATAAAAAAAAAACTCAATATATATATTAGCAGTAAATATATTATTTTATTTCCAACATTCAGGGTAAAATGTTAAAAACATACATTCATGTGATTCACCAGGATTAATCCTTGCCTAAACTAACCAACCCCTTGTTTTCTTCTTGTTAACCTATTACCAAGCGGCAAATTTTTACGCTGGTTGAAATTCAAAGATGTTGCCGACAACAATTTCAAGTGATAGTTTGGTATTTTATTGTAGAAAACATTGTGGGAAATGAAGAAATTGCTTGTCACAAGCAATTTCTTCATTGTCCACAATGTTTTCCAAAGCCTTTAAATTTATGGGGTGTCAAAGGGCATCACAGTGACACTGTGTTGGAATGGGTTTACAGTGGAAACTTTGATACAAGGAAAAGATGGCTGATACAAATACGACACCTGAAAATAAATCTGAATGTCAGAACAAAAATAATAAGCTTTTCCTTCCTTTATCTCATTAATTACGTAATTTTAAACACTTAAGTGTGTAAAGATAATGACATTGTTTGGGAAAGGGTCAAGCTTGATGAATCACAAAATTATGTCCAATTTCATGTTAAACATTCAGAGAAAAATAAACATGCATACATTGGAAAAACAGGAATTTTGCATAATTTTTTGTCCATACCAAATATCATGTCACTTTTAGTAATTAAGATAAATCAAGACTGTCCTTTAAACCTTTCTTAAACAAAATTTTAGGCTGTTCCAATATGAGTTATAGCATCATACATGGCTACTAAAATTCATGAGGGTACCCAGATTTTAAAATGGATAATCTCGTCAATTTCCGTTGCCACAGATGGGGCCCAAAGTTGCACAAACTGTTTGGTATCTAATTAAAAGAGCTTCCATTAAATAGCTGCATTCATTTATTCAGTGTGCTTGATGTATAAATGCTTGTATGAAATGGGACTGCAAAAAAAGAGTTAAAGATAACACTAACTTTGTTGTCTGTAACAATTTTCAATTTTATTTGGACCAGTACTTTCCTGTGGTTAATGGTATATCTCACGATGCTCTGCCAGGTCATTTATCATGAGCTGTAGTACAAAACATTTTACAGATGCCTTGGTGATTGAAAAAGCTATTCTATTCTTCAAACAGTCAAGCTAAAAATGTGAGCAAATGAAATAAACATTGCAACATCCAAACAAATCTTAAATACACATGCACTAAATCAACATACATAACATTGTAAATGTTTGAAAACGCCGCAACTACAGCTAGAATAAGCTGTAGTTACAACATTTTGAACATTATCGACATTAATTGAGATAGCTTTTGAATGGATGTCCTTTATGGTGTTTGAGACCAACATGGATCTAGATCAGCCAGGTATTTCTTATATCTTTTTAACAAACAACTGTCTCAGACACAGCACCAGCTAGTATACCGCATGATAAATGAACAAGCAGAGTGTAGCTATCAGTTAGCTAGAGATGCTCTGCCAGGTCATTTGTCATGAGCTACAATAATCATTGACAAATGATAGCCATAAACAGACTAAACGTGGGAGAAGAAACTCAAAATTGCAGTCTGATCAGGTCCCGAAAACACCACATAGTTGAGACTGCTGATCTGTATCCATGCAATGATGTTGGTCTCAAATGCCATAGGGGCATCTTTTCTATAATTTCTATAATGTTTTCTGTGCTATATTATTCACAAATTTTACATTTAGTTACATTTCATTTTGTAGTCTGCATCAGCTTTCCGAGAATAATGTTCAAATTCAACATCACAAAATAATAAGGTTAATAAAATTAGAAGAAAATAAGAATTTGCATATTTTCCATTTGGCATAGAATCCAAATGAAGTCAGCCTGTGCCTTTAGACAATCTCATTGCTACCTGCTTCCTGCTCAATTGTATGTATACCTCGCAATAAATGACCTGGCAGAGCATCTCGATCGATTAGCCACAGATGCTCTGCCAGGTCATTTATCATAAACTATAGATTATATTTATTGCCTTATAGACATACCAAAAACAAACATTGCGAACAAACAACAAGCATATCTGTGATTTAAAATTAAAACATTAAAATAATTCATTCAACAACAAATAATAGCTATCTAGTTGGAGGATAGCTTTCTTACCTATTAAGTGAATGATAGCACAAATATTGTGGCAAAAAGAGAAAATGCTAGTTAACAGTATTTTCTTCTTGTGTTTTCCCAAGCATTTTCTATTTGGGACGCCAAAACCAGGCCTTGTTTGGGAATGGGAAAGCAAAAGCCGATGCCAGAATGGCTGTTAAAGCTTTGAATATTCTTTGAATAGTAAAGCTTAATAGGCAAAAAGCCCTTCGCCCTATTTACAATTTCCCACAAATTTACAAAACAGCACATAATCTATACATATGTTTGGTTAAATTCAATTAATTTCCACACATGCAAAAATTTGGAGTATATCTGAAAGAAAGCCTTGGAAAACATCACGGGAAAAGAAGAAAATGTAGCATTGAAAAATGAGAGGAAGGAGAAAATGGTGGTAATCAGCATTTTTTCAATCCTCATCTTTTGCAGAAAAAAGTGAGCCTTATCAGTCTGCTGTCTTTTCCATTGCAGTTTTCCAAAACCTTACTCTATCGGAATTTCGGAAATGTCAAAACAAGGAAATATTTAACCCCTTCCCGAACGACAAAATTCATTGCCAGTGCCAGTCCAATTTGAAAGATGGCAAAATATCAGGGTGGTTCAACTCAAAAGCTGCTGAAGATAATAATGGTGTTAAGAAAAATATAATTTGTGTAAAATATAGCATAGAAAATATTGAGGCAAAAGATGAAAAATACATTTTCTTCTATTGACTTAATGTTTACAAAAACTATTTCTTTGAGGGGCGTCAAAACCCGGCCATGTTTGGAATGGGTTTATTTCAAGTCTCTATCGCAACATTATTTGTTTCAATTTGAGTCTCGTCCGGATCTGCAGATTTCTCGATTTCATCATTGAAATGTAACGTTTGTGCTTCTTTCACCCACGATAAAGTTCGATTTTCTTTATCCATACAATTTTTACCTTTCAAAGAAAGTGTACTTGTCGTTTCACCGTGTTTAATATCGATTTTAATTTTACAATTTTTGTCCGTAACAGTACCCCCTTCTCCGGGGGTTCGAGAGGAATGGGTAGTTTTCGATGAATGCGTCGATAAGACATCTTCGCCGTTTTCTAGTGTTTTCGATGAATGTGTTGAAAGAATTTCATGCAAATCAAAATGATGAACAGAATCAATATATGGCAGATCACGGATAGTATCACAATCTTCGAGAGATTGGTCATTGTCGCTAATTTCTTCCGAAAATTCCTCTTCCTCTCCTTCCTTGCCATTGTCGTCCACAACTTCCGTGACATCAATATCACTAACGCGATCTAACATTTCACTTTCATCCTCGTCCGAAGAATTTTCAACAAAACTTTCATTTTCGTCATTACCACTAACATTATTCACAAGTAACAAATTCTCATTAACTAATTGCTTTCCTGATTCAAATTTTAAATGATTTTCTCCTGGTATACTATTAGAAGAATTACTCTGCAATTTTGATTGAATATTTGAACCATTTTCTACCGGTGAATTATTCAATGATCTATTTGAATTGGTACTGATATGCTGTGATATATTATCCGACGTTCTTACATTATCGGTAAAACTAGAAGTCCGATTCGAACATTTTTTCGTTCCCCCACTTTCATCATCCGCTTCATAAGGATCGTTTTCGAACGAATTCTTTCCGCTGTCTTGACCCATTTCAGTATTGTCTTGTTCTCCTTCAATATCATCCCCTTTTCCTTTCTCAATCTCATACCCACGATTGTCAGTCTCCGGTTCAGAGTATGGATAATTTTCGGATATAGGTTCAGACAGAATACTGGATGTAAATGATATGACGCTGCATCCGCTCGGCGTGCGAGAGTGACCCATATGTGCGAAGATGTGTGGTACGCCAGGCACGTGCGTGCGAGGAGGCTGGTCCGCAATCTCTTTCTTGATCTGACTGATCATCTCCTTATACGAATCTCGAGCTTTCTCTGTTAGTGACACCAGGCTCTTGAAGTTATCCTGAAAATTTGAAAACAAAATTTGAATGATTTTTAATTATCATTACAAGCCCTATTTCAAATGAGTACCATCAAAATAGGGCTTCAATGAGATAAAATGGATAAAGAAAGAATACGCGATTAACCCAATAGCAGACAATCCAATTTTAGACTTTTCAAAATTCAAAGTTTTTGCAAGCAACAATTTCAAGTAAATGATATTTTACATATTTTGGTCTTTTAGGAAAGAAAACATTTCCACACTGTTTTCCAAAGCTTTTTACTTGAGGGTATCAAAGAGCTTCAATGTGTGGTTAAAGTTGTCCAGTATGAATCTACACACTAACCTTTTTAAACAAAACCTTATTTGTGGAAAATGAAGAAATTGCTTGTCACAAGCAATTTCTTCATTTACCACAATATTTTTCCGAGTCTATTCTGGGGGAGTCAAAAGGCATCACTATGCAGTAATGGGTTGACAAACAGATAGAGGGACAGACAAACAGATGATCTGGTCAATGACATGATAAGATCATTCCAATGTATAGCAATGAATGAATAATTATTCATACCTCTGACCCCTCATAGTTAAATATTCCAACCACACTGACAGGTACAAGTTTTGCACATGCACGACCGAGAGCTCGACGTCCGAGGGCAAACACAAACGGCACACCTTGTTCATTACAGAGATCAAGAATACTGTTCAAAGCGTCATCCAGGACACCTTTAATATAATAGATAATATTTGTACTACTTGTTCCAAAAGGTAACACATCTAAGGAATGAATGCATCTTTTTTTTATTTTTTCATGCAGTCTGATTCATTATGACGTCATTTGTATACTGATATGCTGTGATATATTATCCGACGTTCTTACATTATCGTTAAAACTAGAAGTCGAACATGTTTTCGTTCCCCCACTTTCATCATCCGCTTCATAAGGATCCTTTTCGAATGAATTCTTATAATGAATAAATATAGCACAGAAAATATTGTGGCAAAATATTGTGATTAGCAGCATTTTCTTCTTTTGCCTCAATGTTTTCCCAAGCCTATTCTGTAGTAGACATCAAAACCAGGTCTTGTTGTGAAAGGGTTGAGAAAAAGTTTTTATGTTGTTTTGTTGCATAAACGAATTTTCAAAATGAGAGCTCGACGTCCGAGGGCAAACACACACGGCACCCGTTGCTCGTTGCAAAGATCAAGAATACTGTTGAAAGCCACCTAGAGATGCGTGGATAAGACATCTGCTCCAGTAGCACTTATTTATTGGTAAAGACAGATTTTTTCTCTCTCTCTAAATTTGCCATTGAATGAGTTGACAGCTTTCGTCATGCAAGAAAGGGGGGGGGGGGCAGTCTTGATGTGAGAGTGATTTTCACAGATAAGCGATGTTTAGGATGAGCGTGGGTGTTTATATATGGAAACTCCGGTGATACTAAAAGGCTAATTTTGATTGGACATGAACATCTGAAGAGCTACGGTCAGTATAGAAAGGTGACTTCTCATTGGTCAATTTAAGATTGGAATTGAAAAGCTTTTATCTGTATTTGGCTGATCATAGTCTATATTCGAGTGAAAAGCTAAAAATCCGTAATTTTGAATCGTGCTTGCATTTATTCTGGCTTCTGTTTTTCGACTTGTATCTAGTCTAAAAATAGAACATAATGGAAGTTAAAATTTATAAACCCTAAAAATTGTCTCTCTCATGTATACAGGTCTTTCCCATTGACCACACTGGTGCTTTCCATATCGCCTAAGATAAGCAACGTCCATTACGGTTAGAACTTGGATGGGTGACCCCCCGGTAAATCCGGGTGCTGTAGACTTCTTTATTTTCGTTTTGTCGGATATTATACTCTCTCAATCTGTCACAATTTTATCGTCTATATTGCCATAATAGTCTTCTTTCTCTTCTTCTTCTTTTCCTGTCTTCTTCTTCTCCTTCTTCTTCTACCTGTGCAATTGACATTGATTTTAGAGCTTGATTCAAAAGATAAATGAGATTTGGGCGTGTTTTATTGCAACACGGACATGGGCAGTGGCAGTTAACTTTGTGCTGAAAATAGACTTGATTTACCGTTATGTTTTGATAAACCGTCGGTATTGTAATGAAATCACGTAACTACGGCTTGATTCAAGCCGTAGTAACGTGATTTTATAACAACACCTACAAAAATACTATTGCTAGTCCGAAATAACGTCACAGTATTATCAAAAGACTGAAGTGAATGCCTGTACCGAGGTCCATTTATACATGAGAAAATAGCACAACAAGTACAGAGCTTTGAACAAAAGTTCATATTCGCGGCGGGGAATCGCGTTGTGGCACAATGACACATTGTTGCGTTGTGGCACATAACGTGGCGCAATAGTCTTGGAAAAGCGTCAATGATTTTGTTAAAACTTAACACCCAGCTAAATGTAAATTAGAAAATTGCTTCTTTACTGAGCCCCATTCATACATGAAAGAAATAACACAACAGGTACAGAGTATGACCGAATGCGGGGAATCACGTGGTACAATAATTTCCGAAACTCGTCAATGGTTGTGTTAAAACTTAATATCCAGCCAAATGTAGAGAAAATTGCTGCTATATTGAGCTCCATTCATACATGACAAAATACCACAACAAGTACAGAGCTTTGAACAAATAATCATTTTCGCGGCGGGGAATCCCGTGGCACAATAATTTTAGAAAATCGTCAATGGTTTTGTTTATAGTTAACGCCCAGCCAAATGTAGATAAAATTGCTGCTATATTGAGCTCCATGTATACATGTGAAAAAAAGCACGACAAGCACAGAGCTTTGAACAAAAGTCCATATTCGCGGCGGGGAATAGCGCTGTGGAACAATAATTTCAGAAACTCGTCAATGATTGTGTTAAAAACTTGACACCTAGCCTAGCAGAAAAAAAGAGAAAATTGCTAGATTACTGAGCTCGATTCGTACTTGAGAAAATGGCACAACAAGTAGAGAGTTTTGAACCAAATCTTTGAATGATTATCAGCATTTTCTTCTTTCGTCTCTATGTTTTCCAAAGCCCTTTCTAATTGCGACATCAAAACCAGGTCTTTTGTTTGGGAAAGGGTTAAACGAAATTATGCTTCTCATTTCAGGAGGCCATAATTGATCAGCTTAGCAGCTTTACGGCCAAAATTATTCTCTTCACAGTCCAAAACAAACAGTGTGGCAACGGACAACTCGACGATAAATGACTCAAATTGTGACAATAGTGGTGACCAAATGGAAACTAACAGTGTAGACCAAGAAAATAGTGATGCAAATATGGACTCTTCAAATTCAACAGACCAGGATACAGACTAATTGTTAACGCATTACCAGGCGGCAAAATTTTTGGATTATTACAATTAGAAAGGTTTTGCAGACGACAATTTTAAGTTATACCAACTTAAAAATCTTTCCTTTTGGGTTTATAAAATATTGTGAAAAATAAAGAAATTGCTTGTCACAAGCAATTTCTTCATTTCCTACAATGTTTTCAAAAGCTGATATCTTGTGGGGCGTAAAAAGCATCATCATGCAGTAATTGGTTTAATATATATTTCAAAATGTCAAAAATGTAGACTGGTTCCAAACTGAAAGGAATTGCAGGCTGACTTTGATTGGGACCACAGCTCTTAAGCTTGCTCTGGAGCCATCATTGGGAACCAGTCCTCTTTAATCTATTAGATTCACACCGTTCTGTGTCAGCCAATCAAAATCTTCGTTTACCTCGACACTAATTGGTCTGCTGTTTATCCAAGGAGTTTCAAATGGTGAATGATGGCTCAGATTGCCTAACCACAACTTTTTTGATGGTCAGAATAGTATTGCAGAAATGACGTCAAATAGCTCGCTTTATTAGTGTTTATGAGCGATACCTACAATGGCTCCATTTGGAACATCTCTGTTCAGAATTGTCCGAGGTGGTCCAAATGCAATATCCCAAGCTATAGTGCTAATCGAAGTGGACCACAGACAGCAAGAAAAAAGTTCATAATAACAGACAGTCAGTGATAACATGAAATTCTCATTAAAGAGAATTGACAAATTTCTCAATGTTTTCTCACAGCTTTCTCTGTTTAGTTCATCTTATAGATTATATTAGATGTGAAAGATTACAAAATATGTTACTGAGTAGTCAGTGCTGTTTGTCAGTATTTACTTCTTTTGTCTCAATTTCTCCAAAGCCAAGACTTTGTTAATATGGGGCCGATTTGAATTTGGTTTGAAGCAGAGAATGTGGACAGATGTCACACATTAGATGGATGTGGTAAATTTTTGAAAAATCAACTGACAAAAAAGTTATTGAAGATCAACCAAAATTTTGGTTGATCTTAATTAACTTTTTATCAGTTGATATTAATTTCAAAAATCCACCACGCCCAGCTTATTCCTGGCATTTTTCCTCCTCCTCTACTTCAAATCAAATTCAAATTGGTGAATTATTAACAAAAATATTGATGATTTTCTGAAATTCTGAGTCACATGATTATCCACATGTTTAATGAGAAATGAATTTTCAATTCTTTACAGTGTTTTCAACTTTAACCCCTTGTCCTGCTGACAAAAAAAACAAGATGTATTTGTGAAAAACAAATGCCCCCGAAATGGACATTTTTCTGAAATGTTAAGTTTTTGTGGAATAAAGGGTTATTAAGGGTTAAGGGATGACCTTGAGGAAGGTCAAATTGCATGGAACAGATAGAAATCATTGAAAGGAAGTTGCATTCCAAATTTGAGCTTTGTACGTCAAATACTTTTGGAGAAAAGGCAAAGGTGAAATTTTTGGAGTAAAAGGTTAAGTTTTCGTAGAGTAAAGGGTTGATAAGGGTTTACTGATGACCTTGAGGAAGGTCAAATTGCATGGAACAGATAGATATCATTGAAAGGAAGTTGCATACCAAATTTGAGCTTTGTATGTCAAATACTTTTGGAGAAAAGGTAAAGGTTAAGTTTTCGGGTTAAGTTTTCGGACAGACGGGCGGACAGACAGACAGACAGACGGACATGAGTAAAACAATATGCCCCTGATCTCTCGATACGGGGGCATAAAAATTGCCTATTTAAGAAACTTTTCAATAAGGTTATCTGCAGTTTTTGCTACAATAATTGAGTTGAGAACAGGCAGTATAGGCTAAGATCAGACTGCACCTCTGTGCAGGCTGATCTCAGTCTATTTTGCCTGCAAAAGCTTTAGTCACAAACGAAAATTGATGTGAACAGAAAATTGATGTAAACAGCATGGGAAGGGTTAATGAAATGAATTTTATGAAAAACTTTATGAAAAACAAACTCAATTTATATATTAGCAGTAAATATATTATTTTATTTCCAACATTCAGCATAAAATGTTAAAACATGCATCAATGTGATCCACCAAGGTTAACCCTTTCCTAAGCAATTCCTGGTTTTCATGTCGGTAGAAAGGAAGATGGCCGATATACCTCAAAATTTTTCTGACGGCACAATGTTAGACTGGCTGAAATTCAAAGATATTGCAGACGACAATTTAAAGTGAATGGAATTTTACTTTTTTGGTCTTTCTTGGTTGAAAAAATTGTGGGAAATGAAGAAATTGCTTGTTACAAGCAATTTCTTCATTCTCCACAATGTTTTCAAAAGCCTTTACATGCGTCAAAAATGTGTCACTGTGTAGGATTGGTTTAATCTGAATGACAATCGGCAGTTTTTACTTCATTATTTTCGTTAAGTTAGGTCCGTAAAAAAAGAAACATTGTTTGGGATAGGGTCTAGCTTGATGAATCACAAAATATGTCCAATTTCATGTTAAACACTCAGAGAAAAATAAACATGCATACATTGGAAAAACAGGAATTTTGCATAATTTTTTGCCCATACCAAATATCGTGTCACTTTTAGTATTTAAGATAAATCAAGACTGTCCTTTAAACCTTTCTTAAACAAAATTTTAGGCTGTTCAAATATGAGTTAAAGCATCATACATGGCAACTAAAATTCATGAGGGTACCCAGATTTTAAAATGTGAATACTCTCGTCAATTTCCGTTGCCACAGATGGGGCCCAAAGTTGCACAAACTGTATGGTATCCAATTAAAAGAGCTTCCATTAAATAGCTGCATTCATTTATTCAGTGTGCTTGATGTATAAATGCTTGTATGAAATGGGATTGCAAAAAAAGAGTTAAAGATAACACTTACTTGGTTGTCTGTAACAATTTTCAATTTTATTTGGACCAGTACTTTCCTGTGGTTAATGGTATATCTCACGATGCTCTGCCAGGTCATTTATCATGAGCTGTAGTACAAAACATTTTACAGATGCCTGGGTGACTGAAAAAGCTATTCTATTCTTCAAATAGTCAAGCTAAAAATGTGAGCAAATGAAATAAACATTGCAACATCCAAACAAATCTTAAATACACATGCACTAAATCAACATACATAACATTGTAAATATTTGAAAACGCCGCAACTACAGCTAGAATAAGCTGTAGTTACAGAGTTTTTGAACATTGAGATGGGTTTTGAAAGGATGTCCTTTATGATGTTTGAGTCCAACATGGATCTAGATCAGCCAGGTATTTCTTATATCTTTTTAACCCATTACCACACAGTGGCTCTTTTTGACTACCCATAAGATAATGGCTTTGGAAAACCATGTGGAAAATGAAGAAATTGCTTGCGACAAGCAATTTCTTCATTTCCCACAATGTTTTCACGCCTACAACACCTTTGAATTTGGACAATTCTAAAATTTTGTCTTTTGGTAATGGATTAACAAACAACTGTCTCAGACACAGCACCAGCTAGTATACCGCATGATAAATGAACAAACAGAGTGTAGCTATCAGTTAGCTAGAGATGCTCTGCCAGGTCATTTGTCATGAGCTATAATAATCATTGACAAATGATAGCCATAAACAGACTAAACGTGGGAGAAGAAACTCAAAATTGCAGTCTGATCAGGTCCCGAAAATACCACATAGTTGAGACTGCTGATCTGTATCCATGCAATGATGTTGGTCTCAAAATGCCATAGGGGCATCTTTTCTATAATTTCTATAATGTTTTCTGTGCTATATTATTCACAAATTTTACATTTAGTTACATTTCATTTTGTAGTCTGCATCAGCTTTCCGAGAATAATGTTCAAATTCAACATCACAAAACAATAAGGTTAATAACATTAGAAGGAAATAAGAATATGTATATTTTCCATTTGGCATAGAATCCAAATGAAGTCAGCCTGTGCCTTTAGACAATCTCATTGCTACCTGCTTCCTGCTCAATTGTATGTATACCTCGCAATAAATGACCTGGCAGAGCATCTCGATCGATTAGCTACAGATGCTCTGCCAGGTCATTTATCATAAACTATAGATTATATTTATTGCCTTATAGACATACCAAAACAAACATTGCGAACAAACAACAAGCATATCTGTGATTTAAAATTAAAACATTAAAATAATTCATTCAACAACAAATAATAGCTATCTAGTTGGAGGATAGCTTTCTTACCTATTAAGTGAATGATAGCACAAATATTGTGGCAAAAAGAGAAAATGCTAGTTAACAGTATTTTCTTCTTGTGTTTTCCCAAGCATTTTCTATTTGGGACGCCAAAACCAGGCCTTGTTTGGGAATGGGAAAGCAAAAGCCGATGCCAGAATGGCTGTTAAAGCTTTGAATATTCTTTGAATAGTAAAGCTTAATAGGCAAAAAGCCCTTCGCCCTATTTACAATTTCCCACAAATTTACAAAACAGCACATAATCTATACATATGTTTGGTTAAATTCAATTAATTTCCACACATGCAAAAAATTGGAGTATATCTGAAAGAAAGCCTTGGAAAACATCACGGGAAAAGAAGAAAATGTAGCATTGAAAAATGAGAGGAAGGAGAAAATGGTGGTAATCAGCATTTTTTCAATCCTCATCTTTTGCAGAAAAAAGTGAGCCTTATCAGTCTGCTGTCTTTTCCATTGCAGTTTTCCAAAACCTTACTCTATCGGAATTTCGGAAATGTCAAAACAAGGAAATATTTAACCCCTTCCCGAACGACAAAATTCATTGCCAGTGCCAGTCCAATTTGAAAGATGGCAAAATATCAGGGTGGTTCAACTCAAAAGCTGCTGAAGATAATAATGGTGTTAAGAAAAATATAATTTGTGTAAAATATAGCATAGAAAATATTGAGGCAAAAGATGAAAAATACATTTTCTTCTATTGACTTAATGTTTACAAAAACTATTTCTTTGAGGGGCGTCAAAACCCGGCCATGTTTGGAATGGGTTTATTTCAAGTCTCTATCGCAACATTATTTGTTTCAATTTGAGTCTCGTCCGGATCTGCAGATTTCTCGATTTCATCATTGAAATGTAACGTTTGTGCTTCTTTCACCCACGATAAAGTTCGATTTTCTTTATCCATACAATTTTTACCTTTCAAAGAAAGTGTACTTGTCGTTTCACCGTGTTTAATATCGATTTTAATTTTACAATTTTTGTCCGTAACAGTACCCCCTTCTCCGGGGGTTCGAGAGGAATGGGTAGTTTTCGATGAATGCGTCGATAAGACATCTTCGCCGTTTTCTAGTGTTTTCGATGAATGTGTTGAAAGAATTTCATGCAAATCAAAATGATGAACAGAATCAATATATGGCAGATCACGGATAGTATCACAATCTTCGAGAGATTGGTCATTGTCGCTAATTTCTTCCGAAAATTCCTCTTCCTCTCCTTCCTTGCCATTGTCGTCCACAACTTCCGTGACATCAATATCACTAACGCGATCTAACATTTCACTTTCATCCTCGTCCGAAGAATTTTCAACAAAACTTTCATTTTCGTCATTACCACTAACATTATTCACAAGTAACAAATTCTCATTAACTAATTGCTTTCCTGATTCAAATTTTAAATGATT
The DNA here is from genome assembly GCA_963680895.1 of Fragum sueziense. Lineage (NCBI taxonomy): Eukaryota > Metazoa > Mollusca > Bivalvia > Cardiida > Cardiidae > Fragum > Fragum sueziense. The sequence goes on from OY804610.1 coordinate 19,509,255, forward strand.
TTCTCCTGGTATACTATTAGAAGAATTACTCTGCAATTTTGATTGAATATTTGAACCATTTTCTACCGGTGAATTATTCAATGATCTATTTGAATTGGTACTGATATGCTGTGATATATTATCCGACGTTCTTACATTATCGGTAAAACTAGAAGTCCGATTCGAACATTTTTTCGTTCCCCCACTTTCATCATCCGCTTCATAAGGATCGTTTTCGAACGAATTCTTTCCGCTGTCTTGACCCATTTCAGTATTGTCTTGTTCTCCTTCAATATCATCCCCTTTTCCTTTCTCAATCTCATACCCACGATTGTCAGTCTCCGGTTCAGAGTATGGATAATTTTCGGATATAGGTTCAGACAGAATACTGGATGTAAATGATATGACGCTGCATCCGCTCGGCGTGCGAGAGTGACCCATATGTGCGAAGATGTGTGGTACGCCAGGCACGTGCGTGCGAGGAGGCTGGTCCGCAATCTCTTTCTTGATCTGACTGATCATCTCCTTATACGAATCTCGAGCTTTCTCTGTTAGTGACACCAGGCTCTTGAAGTTATCCTGAAAATTTGAAAACAAAATTTGAATGATTTTTAATTATCATTACAAGCCCTATTTCAAATGAGTACCATCAAAATAGGGCTTCAATGAGATAAAATGGATAAAGAAAGAATACGCGATTAACCCAATAGCAGACAATCCAATTTTAGACTTTTCAAAATTCAAAGTTTTTGCAAGCAACAATTTCAAGTAAATGATATTTTACATATTTTGGTCTTTTAGGAAAGAAAACATTTCCACACTGTTTTCCAAAGCTTTTTACTTGAGGGTATCAAAGAGCTTCAATGTGTGGTTAAAGTTGTCCAGTATGAATCTACACACTAACCTTTTTAAACAAAACCTTATTTGTGGAAAATGAAGAAATTGCTTGTCACAAGCAATTTCTTCATTTACCACAATATTTTTCCGAGTCTATTCTGGGGGAGTCAAAAGGCATCACTATGCAGTAATGGGTTGACAAACAGATAGAGGGACAGACAAACAGATGATCTGGTCAATGACATGATAAGATCATTCCAATGTATAGCAATGAATGAATAATTATTCATACCTCTGACCCCTCATAGTTAAATATTCCAACCACACTGACAGGTACAAGTTTTGCACATGCACGACCGAGAGCTCGACGTCCGAGGGCAAACACAAACGGCACACCTTGTTCATTACAGAGATCAAGAATACTGTTCAAAGCGTCATCCAGGACACCTTTAATATAATAGATAATATTTGTACTACTTGTTCCAAAAGGTAACACATCTAAGGAATGAATGCATCTTTTTTTTATTTTTTCATGCAGTCTGATTCATTATGACGTCATTTGTATACTGATATGCTGTGATATATTATCCGACGTTCTTACATTATCGTTAAAACTAGAAGTCGAACATGTTTTCGTTCCCCCACTTTCATCATCCGCTTCATAAGGATCCTTTTCGAATGAATTCTTATAATGAATAAATATAGCACAGAAAATATTGTGGCAAAATATTGTGATTAGCAGCATTTTCTTCTTTTGCCTCAATGTTTTCCCAAGCCTATTCTGTAGTAGACATCAAAACCAGGTCTTGTTGTGAAAGGGTTGAGAAAAAGTTTTTATGTTGTTTTGTTGCATAAACGAATTTTCAAAATGAGAGCTCGACGTCCGAGGGCAAACACACACGGCACCCGTTGCTCGTTGCAAAGATCAAGAATACTGTTGAAAGCCACCTAGAGATGCGTGGATAAGACATCTGCTCCAGTAGCACTTATTTATTGGTAAAGACAGATTTTTTCTCTCTCTCTAAATTTGCCATTGAATGAGTTGACAGCTTTCGTCATGCAAGAAAGGGGGGGGGGGGCAGTCTTGATGTGAGAGTGATTTTCACAGATAAGCGATGTTTAGGATGAGCGTGGGTGTTTATATATGGAAACTCCGGTGATACTAAAAGGCTAATTTTGATTGGACATGAACATCTGAAGAGCTACGGTCAGTATAGAAAGGTGACTTCTCATTGGTCAATTTAAGATTGGAATTGAAAAGCTTTTATCTGTATTTGGCTGATCATAGTCTATATTCGAGTGAAAAGCTAAAAATCCGTAATTTTGAATCGTGCTTGCATTTATTCTGGCTTCTGTTTTTCGACTTGTATCTAGTCTAAAAATAGAACATAATGGAAGTTAAAATTTATAAACCCTAAAAATTGTCTCTCTCATGTATACAGGTCTTTCCCATTGACCACACTGGTGCTTTCCATATCGCCTAAGATAAGCAACGTCCATTACGGTTAGAACTTGGATGGGTGACCCCCCGGTAAATCCGGGTGCTGTAGACTTCTTTATTTTCGTTTTGTCGGATATTATACTCTCTCAATCTGTCACAATTTTATCGTCTATATTGCCATAATAGTCTTCTTTCTCTTCTTCTTCTTTTCCTGTCTTCTTCTTCTCCTTCTTCTTCTACCTGTGCAATTGACATTGATTTTAGAGCTTGATTCAAAAGATAAATGAGATTTGGGCGTGTTTTATTGCAACACGGACATGGGCAGTGGCAGTTAACTTTGTGCTGAAAATAGACTTGATTTACCGTTATGTTTTGATAAACCGTCGGTATTGTAATGAAATCACGTAACTACGGCTTGATTCAAGCCGTAGTAACGTGATTTTATAACAACACCTACAAAAATACTATTGCTAGTCCGAAATAACGTCACAGTATTATCAAAAGACTGAAGTGAATGCCTGTACCGAGGTCCATTTATACATGAGAAAATAGCACAACAAGTACAGAGCTTTGAACAAAAGTTCATATTCGCGGCGGGGAATCGCGTTGTGGCACAATGACACATTGTTGCGTTGTGGCACATAACGTGGCGCAATAGTCTTGGAAAAGCGTCAATGATTTTGTTAAAACTTAACACCCAGCTAAATGTAAATTAGAAAATTGCTTCTTTACTGAGCCCCATTCATACATGAAAGAAATAACACAACAGGTACAGAGTATGACCGAATGCGGGGAATCACGTGGTACAATAATTTCCGAAACTCGTCAATGGTTGTGTTAAAACTTAATATCCAGCCAAATGTAGAGAAAATTGCTGCTATATTGAGCTCCATTCATACATGACAAAATACCACAACAAGTACAGAGCTTTGAACAAATAATCATTTTCGCGGCGGGGAATCCCGTGGCACAATAATTTTAGAAAATCGTCAATGGTTTTGTTTATAGTTAACGCCCAGCCAAATGTAGATAAAATTGCTGCTATATTGAGCTCCATGTATACATGTGAAAAAAAGCACGACAAGCACAGAGCTTTGAACAAAAGTCCATATTCGCGGCGGGGAATAGCGCTGTGGAACAATAATTTCAGAAACTCGTCAATGATTGTGTTAAAAACTTGACACCTAGCCTAGCAGAAAAAAAGAGAAAATTGCTAGATTACTGAGCTCGATTCGTACTTGAGAAAATGGCACAACAAGTAGAGAGTTTTGAACCAAATCTTTGAATGATTATCAGCATTTTCTTCTTTCGTCTCTATGTTTTCCAAAGCCCTTTCTAATTGCGACATCAAAACCAGGTCTTTTGTTTGGGAAAGGGTTAAACGAAATTATGCTTCTCATTTCAGGAGGCCATAATTGATCAGCTTAGCAGCTTTACGGCCAAAATTATTCTCTTCACAGTCCAAAACAAACAGTGTGGCAACGGACAACTCGACGATAAATGACTCAAATTGTGACAATAGTGGTGACCAAATGGAAACTAACAGTGTAGACCAAGAAAATAGTGATGCAAATATGGACTCTTCAAATTCAACAGACCAGGATACAGACTAATTGTTAACGCATTACCAGGCGGCAAAATTTTTGGATTATTACAATTAGAAAGGTTTTGCAGACGACAATTTTAAGTTATACCAACTTAAAAATCTTTCCTTTTGGGTTTATAAAATATTGTGAAAAATAAAGAAATTGCTTGTCACAAGCAATTTCTTCATTTCCTACAATGTTTTCAAAAGCTGATATCTTGTGGGGCGTAAAAAGCATCATCATGCAGTAATTGGTTTAATATATATTTCAAAATGTCAAAAATGTAGACTGGTTCCAAACTGAAAGGAATTGCAGGCTGACTTTGATTGGGACCACAGCTCTTAAGCTTGCTCTGGAGCCATCATTGGGAACCAGTCCTCTTTAATCTATTAGATTCACACCGTTCTGTGTCAGCCAATCAAAATCTTCGTTTACCTCGACACTAATTGGTCTGCTGTTTATCCAAGGAGTTTCAAATGGTGAATGATGGCTCAGATTGCCTAACCACAACTTTTTTGATGGTCAGAATAGTATTGCAGAAATGACGTCAAATAGCTCGCTTTATTAGTGTTTATGAGCGATACCTACAATGGCTCCATTTGGAACATCTCTGTTCAGAATTGTCCGAGGTGGTCCAAATGCAATATCCCAAGCTATAGTGCTAATCGAAGTGGACCACAGACAGCAAGAAAAAAGTTCATAATAACAGACAGTCAGTGATAACATGAAATTCTCATTAAAGAGAATTGACAAATTTCTCAATGTTTTCTCACAGCTTTCTCTGTTTAGTTCATCTTATAGATTATATTAGATGTGAAAGATTACAAAATATGTTACTGAGTAGTCAGTGCTGTTTGTCAGTATTTACTTCTTTTGTCTCAATTTCTCCAAAGCCAAGACTTTGTTAATATGGGGCCGATTTGAATTTGGTTTGAAGCAGAGAATGTGGACAGATGTCACACATTAGATGGATGTGGTAAATTTTTGAAAAATCAACTGACAAAAAAGTTATTGAAGATCAACCAAAATTTTGGTTGATCTTAATTAACTTTTTATCAGTTGATATTAATTTCAAAAATCCACCACGCCCAGCTTATTCCTGGCATTTTTCCTCCTCCTCTACTTCAAATCAAATTCAAATTGGTGAATTATTAACAAAAATATTGATGATTTTCTGAAATTCTGAGTCACATGATTATCCACATGTTTAATGAGAAATGAATTTTCAATTCTTTACAGTGTTTTCAACTTTAACCCCTTGTCCTGCTGACAAAAAAAACAAGATGTATTTGTGAAAAACAAATGCCCCCGAAATGGACATTTTTCTGAAATGTTAAGTTTTTGTGGAATAAAGGGTTATTAAGGGTTAAGGGATGACCTTGAGGAAGGTCAAATTGCATGGAACAGATAGAAATCATTGAAAGGAAGTTGCATTCCAAATTTGAGCTTTGTACGTCAAATACTTTTGGAGAAAAGGCAAAGGTGAAATTTTTGGAGTAAAAGGTTAAGTTTTCGTAGAGTAAAGGGTTGATAAGGGTTTACTGATGACCTTGAGGAAGGTCAAATTGCATGGAACAGATAGATATCATTGAAAGGAAGTTGCATACCAAATTTGAGCTTTGTATGTCAAATACTTTTGGAGAAAAGGTAAAGGTTAAGTTTTCGGGTTAAGTTTTCGGACAGACGGGCGGACAGACAGACAGACAGACGGACATGAGTAAAACAATATGCCCCTGATCTCTCGATACGGGGGCATAAAAATTGCCTATTTAAGAAACTTTTCAATAAGGTTATCTGCAGTTTTTGCTACAATAATTGAGTTGAGAACAGGCAGTATAGGCTAAGATCAGACTGCACCTCTGTGCAGGCTGATCTCAGTCTATTTTGCCTGCAAAAGCTTTAGTCACAAACGAAAATTGATGTGAACAGAAAATTGATGTAAACAGCATGGGAAGGGTTAATGAAATGAATTTTATGAAAAACTTTATGAAAAACAAACTCAATTTATATATTAGCAGTAAATATATTATTTTATTTCCAACATTCAGCATAAAATGTTAAAACATGCATCAATGTGATCCACCAAGGTTAACCCTTTCCTAAGCAATTCCTGGTTTTCATGTCGGTAGAAAGGAAGATGGCCGATATACCTCAAAATTTTTCTGACGGCACAATGTTAGACTGGCTGAAATTCAAAGATATTGCAGACGACAATTTAAAGTGAATGGAATTTTACTTTTTTGGTCTTTCTTGGTTGAAAAAATTGTGGGAAATGAAGAAATTGCTTGTTACAAGCAATTTCTTCATTCTCCACAATGTTTTCAAAAGCCTTTACATGCGTCAAAAATGTGTCACTGTGTAGGATTGGTTTAATCTGAATGACAATCGGCAGTTTTTACTTCATTATTTTCGTTAAGTTAGGTCCGTAAAAAAAGAAACATTGTTTGGGATAGGGTCTAGCTTGATGAATCACAAAATATGTCCAATTTCATGTTAAACACTCAGAGAAAAATAAACATGCATACATTGGAAAAACAGGAATTTTGCATAATTTTTTGCCCATACCAAATATCGTGTCACTTTTAGTATTTAAGATAAATCAAGACTGTCCTTTAAACCTTTCTTAAACAAAATTTTAGGCTGTTCAAATATGAGTTAAAGCATCAAACATGGCAACTAAAATTCATGAGGGTACCCAGATTTTAAAATGTGAATACTCTCGTCAATTTCCGTTGCCACAGATGGGGCCCAAAGTTGCACAAACTGTATGGTATCCAATTAAAAGAGCTTCCATTAAATAGCTGCATTCATTTATTCAGTGTGCTTGATGTATAAATGCTTGTATGAAATGGGATTGCAAAAAAAGAGTTAAAGATAACACTTACTTGGTTGTCTGTAACAATTTTCAATTTTATTTGGACCAGTACTTTCCTGTGGTTAATGGTATATCTCACGATGCTCTGCCAGGTCATTTATCATGAGCTGTAGTACAAAACATTTTACAGATGCCTGGGTGACTGAAAAAGCTATTCTATTCTTCAAATAGTCAAGCTAAAAATGTGAGCAAATGAAATAAACATTGCAACATCCAAACAAATCTTAAATACACATGCACTAAATCAACATACATAACATTGTAAATATTTGAAAACGCCGCAACTACAGCTAGAATAAGCTGTAGTTACAGAGTTTTTGAACATTGAGATGGGTTTTGAAAGGATGTCCTTTATGATGTTTGAGTCCAACATGGATCTAGATCAGCCAGGTATTTCTTATATCTTTTTAACCCATTACCACACAGTGGCTCTTTTTGACTACCCATAAGATAATGGCTTTGGAAAACCATGTGGAAAATGAAGAAATTGCTTGCGACAAGCAATTTCTTCATTTCCCACAATGTTTTCACGCCTACAACACCTTTGAATTTGGACAATTCTAAAATTTTGTCTTTTGGTAATGGATTAACAAACAACTGTCTCAGACACAGCACCAGCTAGTATACCGCATGATAAATGAACAAACAGAGTGTAGCTATCAGTTAGCTAGAGATGCTCTGCCAGGTCATTTGTCATGAGCTATAATAATCATTGACAAATGATAGCCATAAACAGACTAAACGTGGGAGAAGAAACTCAAAATTGCAGTCTGATCAGGTCCCGAAAATACCACATAGTTGAGACTGCTGATCTGTATCCATGCAATGATGTTGGTCTCAAAATGCCATAGGGGCATCTTTTCTATAATTTCTATAATGTTTTCTGTGCTATATTATTCACAAATTTTACATTTAGTTACATTTCATTTTGTAGTCTGCATCAGCTTTCCGAGAATAATGTTCAAATTCAACATCACAAAACAATAAGGTTAATAACATTAGAAGGAAATAAGAATTTGCATATTTTCCATTTGGCATAGAATCCAAATGAAGTCAGCCTGTGCCTTTAGACAATCTCATTGCTACCTGCTTCCTGCTCAATTGTATGTATACCTCGCAATAAATGACCTGGCAGAGCATCTCGATCGATTAGCTACAGATGCTCTGCCAGGTCATTTATCATAAACTATAGATTATATTTATTGCCTTATAGACATACCAAAACAAACATTGCGAACAAACAACAAGCATATCTGTGATTTAAAATTAAAACATTAAAATAATTCATTCAACAACAAATAATAGCTATCTAGTTGGAGGATAGCTTTCTTACCTATTAAGTGAATGATAGCACAAATATTGTGGCAAAAAGAGAAAATGCTAGTTAACAGTATTTTCTTCTTGTGTTTTCCCAAGCATTTTCTATTTGGGACGCCAAAACCAGGCCTTGTTTGGGAATGGGAAAGCAAAAGCCGATGCCAGAATGGCTGTTAAAGCTTTGAATATTCTTTGAATAGTAAAGCTTAATAGGCAAAAAGCCCTTCGCCCTATTTACAATTTCCCACAAATTTACAAAACAGCACATAATCTATACATATGTTTGGTTAAATTCAATTAATTTCCACACATGCAAAAATTTGGAGTATATCTGAAAGAAAGCCTTGGAAAACATCACGGGAAAAGAAGAAAATGTAGCATTGAAAAATGAGAGGAAGGAGAAAATGGTGGTAATCAGCATTTTTTCAATCCTCATCTTTTGCAGAAAAAAGTGAGCCTTATCAGTCTGCTGTCTTTTCCATTGCAGTTTTCCAAAACCTTACTCTATCGGAATTTCGGAAATGTCAAAACAAGGAAATATTTAACCCCTTCCCGAACGACAAAATTCATTGCCAGTGCCAGTCCAATTTGAAAGATGGCAAAATATCAGGGTGGTTCAACTCAAAAGCTGCTGAAGATAATAATGGTGTTAAGAAAAATATAATTTGTGTAAAATATAGCATAGAAAATATTGAGGCAAAAGATGAAAAATACATTTTCTTCTATTGACTTAATGTTTACAAAAACTATTTCTTTGAGGGGCGTCAAAACCCGGCCATGTTTGGAATGGGTTTATTTCAAGTCTCTATCGCAACATTATTTGTTTCAATTTGAGTCTCGTCCGGATCTGCAGATTTCTCGATTTCATCATTGAAATGTAACGTTTGTGCTTCTTTCACCCACGATAAAGTTCGATTTTCTTTATCCATACAATTTTTACCTTTCAAAGAAAGTGTACTTGTCGTTTCACCGTGTTTAATATCGATTTTAATTTTACAATTTTTGTCCGTAACAGTACCCCCTTCTCCGGGGGTTCGAGAGGAATGGGTAGTTTTCGATGAATGCGTCGATAAGACATCTTCGCCGTTTTCTAGTGTTTTCGATGAATGTGTTGAAAGAATTTCATGCAAATCAAAATGATGAACAGAATCAATATATGGCAGATCACGGATAGTATCACAATCTTCGAGAGATTGGTCATTGTCGCTAATTTCTTCCGAAAATTCCTCTTCCTCTCCTTCCTTGCCATTGTCGTCCACAACTTCCGTGACATCAATATCACTAACGCGATCTAACATTTCACTTTCATCCTCGTCCGAAGAATTTTCAACAAAACTTTCATTTTCGTCATTACCACTAACATTATTCACAAGTAACAAATTCTCATTAACTAATTGCTTTCCTGATTCAAATTTTAAATGATTTTCTCCTGGTATACTATTAGAAGAATTACTCTGCAATTTTGATTGAATATTTGAACCATTTTCTACCGGTGAATTATTCAATGATCTATTTGAATTGGTACTGATATGCTGTGATATATTATCCGACGTTCTTACATTATCGGTAAAACTAGAAGTCCGATTCGAACATTTTTTCGTTCCCCCACTTTCATCATCCGCTTCATAAGGATCGTTTTCGAACGAATTCTTTCCGCTGTCTTGACCCATTTCAGTATTGTCTTGTTCTCCTTCAATATCATCCCCTTTTCCTTTCTCAATCTCATACCCACGATTGTCAGTCTCCGGTTCAGAGTATGGATAATTTTCGGATATAGGTTCAGACAGAATACTGGATGTAAATGATATGACGCTGCATCCGCTCGGCGTGCGAGAGTGACCCATATGTGCGAAGATGTGTGGTACGCCAGGCACGTGCGTGCGAGGAGGCTGGTCCGCAATCTCTTTCTTGATCTGACTGATCATCTCCTTATACGAATCTCGAGCTTTCTCTGTTAGTGACACCAGGCTCTTGAAGTTATCCTGAAAATTTGAAAACAAAATTTGAATGATTTTTAATTATCATTACAAGCCCTATTTCAAATGAGTACCATCAAAATAGGGCTTCAATGAGATAAAATGGATAAAGAAAGAATACGCGATTAACCCAATAGCAGACAATCCAATTTTAGACTTTTCAAAATTCAAAGTTTTTGCAAGCAACAATTTCAAGTAAATGATATTTTACATATTTTGGTCTTTTAGGAAAGAAAACATTTCCACACTGTTTTCCAAAGCTTTTTACTTGAGGGTATCAAAGAGCTTCAATGTGTGGTTAAAGTTGTCCAGTATGAATCTACACACTAACCTTTTTAAACAAAACCTTATTTGTGGAAAATGAAGAAATTGCTTGTCACAAGCAATTTCTTCATTTACCACAATATTTTTCCGAGTCTATTCTGGGGGAGTCAAAAGGCATCACTATGCAGTAATGGGTTGACAAACAGATAGAGGGACAGACAAACAGATGATCTGGTCAATGACATGATAAGATCATTCCAATGTATAGCAATGAATGAATAATTATTCATACCTCTGACCCCTCATAGTTAAATATTCCAACCACACTGACAGGTACAAGTTTTGCACATGCACGACCGAGAGCTCGACGTCCGAGGGCAAACACAAACGGCACACCTTGTTCATTACAGAGATCAAGAATACTGTTCAAAGCGTCATCCAGGACACCTTTAATATAATAGATAATATTTGTACTACTTGTTCCAAAAGGTAACACATCTAAGGAATGAATGCATCTTTTTTTTATTTTTTCATGCAGTCTGATTCATTATGACGTCATTTGTATACTGATATGCTGTGATATATTATCCGACGTTCTTACATTATCGTTAAAACTAGAAGTCGAACATGTTTTCGTTCCCCCACTTTCATCATCCGCTTCATAAGGATCCTTTTCGAATGAATTCTTATAATGAATAAATATAGCACAGAAAATATTGTGGCAAAATATTGTGATTAGCAGCATTTTCTTCTTTTGCCTCAATGTTTTCCCAAGCCTATTCTGTAGTAGACATCAAAACCAGGTCTTGTTGTGAAAGGGTTGAGAAAAAGTTTTTATGTTGTTTTGTTGCATAAACGAATTTTCAAAATGAGAGCTCGACGTCCGAGGGCAAACACACACGGCACCCGTTGCTCGTTGCAAAGATCAAGAATACTGTTGAAAGCCACCTAGAGATGCGTGGATAAGACATCTGCTCCAGTAGCACTTATTTATTGGTAAAGACAGATTTTTTCTCTCTCTCTAAATTTGCCATTGAATGAGTTGACAGCTTTCGTCATGCAAGAAAGGGGGGGGGGGGCAGTCTTGATGTGAGAGTGATTTTCACAGATAAGCGATGTTTAGGATGAGCGTGGGTGTTTATATATGGAAACTCCGGTGATACTAAAAGGCTAATTTTGATTGGACATGAACATCTGAAGAGCTACGGTCAGTATAGAAAGGTGACTTCTCATTGGTCAATTTAAGATTGGAATTGAAAAGCTTTTATCTGTATTTGGCTGATCATAGTCTATATTCGAGTGAAAAGCTAAAAATCCGTAATTTTGAATCGTGCTTGCATTTATTCTGGCTTCTGTTTTTCGACTTGTATCTAGTCTAAAAATAGAACATAATGGAAGTTAAAATTTATAAACCCTAAAAATTGTCTCTCTCATGTATACAGGTCTTTCCCATTGACCACACTGGTGCTTTCCATATCGCCTAAGATAAGCAACGTCCATTACGGTTAGAACTTGGATGGGTGACCCCCCGGTAAATCCGGGTGCTGTAGACTTCTTTATTTTCGTTTTGTCGGATATTATACTCTCTCAATCTGTCACAATTTTATCGTCTATATTGCCATAATAGTCTTCTTTCTCTTCTTCTTCTTTTCCTGTCTTCTTCTTCTCCTTCTTCTTCTACCTGTGCAATTGACATTGATTTTAGAGCTTGATTCAAAAGATAAATGAGATTTGGGCGTGTTTTATTGCAACACGGACATGGGCAGTGGCAGTTAACTTTGTGCTGAAAATAGACTTGATTTACCGTTATGTTTTGATAAACCGTCGGTATTGTAATGAAATCACGTAACTACGGCTTGATTCAAGCCGTAGTAACGTGATTTTATAACAACACCTACAAAAATACTATTGCTAGTCCGAAATAACGTCACAGTATTATCAAAAGACTGAAGTGAATGCCTGTACCGAGGTCCATTTATACATGAGAAAATAGCACAACAAGTACAGAGCTTTGAACAAAAGTTCATATTCGCGGCGGGGAATCGCGTTGTGGCACAATGACACATTGTTGCGTTGTGGCACATAACGTGGCGCAATAGTCTTGGAAAAGCGTCAATGATTTTGTTAAAACTTAACACCCAGCTAAATGTAAATTAGAAAATTGCTTCTTTACTGAGCCCCATTCATACATGAAAGAAATAACACAACAGGTACAGAGTATGACCGAATGCGGGGAATCACGTGGTACAATAATTTCCGAAACTCGTCAATGGTTGTGTTAAAACTTAATATCCAGCCAAATGTAGAGAAAATTGCTGCTATATTGAGCTCCATTCATACATGACAAAATACCACAACAAGTACAGAGCTTTGAACAAATAATCATTTTCGCGGCGGGGAATCCCGTGGCACAATAATTTTAGAAAATCGTCAATGGTTTTGTTTATAGTTAACGCCCAGCCAAATGTAGATAAAATTGCTGCTATATTGAGCTCCATGTATACATGTGAAAAAAAGCACGACAAGCACAGAGCTTTGAACAAAAGTCCATATTCGCGGCGGGGAATAGCGCTGTGGAACAATAATTTCAGAAACTCGTCAATGATTGTGTTAAAAACTTGACACCTAGCCTAGCAGAAAAAAAGAGAAAATTGCTAGATTACTGAGCTCGATTCGTACTTGAGAAAATGGCACAACAAGTAGAGAGTTTTGAACCAAATCTTTGAATGATTATCAGCATTTTCTTCTTTCGTCTCTATGTTTTCCAAAGCCCTTTCTAATTGCGACATCAAAACCAGGTCTTTTGTTTGGGAAAGGGTTAAACGAAATTATGCTTCTCATTTCAGGAGGCCATAATTGATCAGCTTAGCAGCTTTACGGCCAAAATTATTCTCTTCACAGTCCAAAACAAACAGTGTGGCAACGGACAACTCGACGATAAATGACTCAAATTGTGACAATAGTGGTGACCAAATGGAAACTAACAGTGTAGACCAAGAAAATAGTGATGCAAATATGGACTCTTCAAATTCAACAGACCAGGATACAGACTAATTGTTAACGCATTACCAGGCGGCAAAATTTTTGGATTATTACAATTAGAAAGGTTTTGCAGACGACAATTTTAAGTTATACCAACTTAAAAATCTTTCCTTTTGGGTTTATAAAATATTGTGAAAAATAAAGAAATTGCTTGTCACAAGCAATTTCTTCATTTCCTACAATGTTTTCAAAAGCTGATATCTTGTGGGGCGTAAAAAGCATCATCATGCAGTAATTGGTTTAATATATATTTCAAAATGTCAAAAATGTAGACTGGTTCCAAACTGAAAGGAATTGCAGGCTGACTTTGATTGGGACCACAGCTCTTAAGCTTGCTCTGGAGCCATCATTGGGAACCAGTCCTCTTTAATCTATTAGATTCACACCGTTCTGTGTCAGCCAATCAAAATCTTCGTTTACCTCGACACTAATTGGTCTGCTGTTTATCCAAGGAGTTTCAAATGGTGAATGATGGCTCAGATTGCCTAACCACAACTTTTTTGATGGTCAGAATAGTATTGCAGAAATGACGTCAAATAGCTCGCTTTATTAGTGTTTATGAGCGATACCTACAATGGCTCCATTTGGAACATCTCTGTTCAGAATTGTCCGAGGTGGTCCAAATGCAATATCCCAAGCTATAGTGCTAATCGAAGTGGACCACAGACAGCAAGAAAAAAGTTCATAATAACAGACAGTCAGTGATAACATGAAATTCTCATTAAAGAGAATTGACAAATTTCTCAATGTTTTCTCACAGCTTTCTCTGTTTAGTTCATCTTATAGATTATATTAGATGTGAAAGATTACAAAATATGTTACTGAGTAGTCAGTGCTGTTTGTCAGTATTTACTTCTTTTGTCTCAATTTCTCCAAAGCCAAGACTTTGTTAATATGGGGCCGATTTGAATTTGGTTTGAAGCAGAGAATGTGGACAGATGTCACACATTAGATGGATGTGGTAAATTTTTGAAAAATCAACTGACAAAAAAGTTATTGAAGATCAACCAAAATTTTGGTTGATCTTAATTAACTTTTTATCAGTTGATATTAATTTCAAAAATCCACCACGCCCAGCTTATTCCTGGCATTTTTCCTCCTCCTCTACTTCAAATCAAATTCAAATTGGTGAATTATTAACAAAAATATTGATGATTTTCTGAAATTCTGAGTCACATGATTATCCACATGTTTAATGAGAAATGAATTTTCAATTCTTTACAGTGTTTTCAACTTTAACCCCTTGTCCTGCTGACAAAAAAAACAAGATGTATTTGTGAAAAACAAATGCCCCCGAAATGGACATTTTTCTGAAATGTTAAGTTTTTGTGGAATAAAGGGTTATTAAGGGTTAAGGGATGACCTTGAGGAAGGTCAAATTGCATGGAACAGATAGAAATCATTGAAAGGAAGTTGCATTCCAAATTTGAGCTTTGTACGTCAAATACTTTTGGAGAAAAGGCAAAGGTGAAATTTTTGGAGTAAAAGGTTAAGTTTTCGTAGAGTAAAGGGTTGATAAGGGTTTACTGATGACCTTGAGGAAGGTCAAATTGCATGGAACAGATAGATATCATTGAAAGGAAGTTGCATACCAAATTTGAGCTTTGTATGTCAAATACTTTTGGAGAAAAGGTAAAGGTTAAGTTTTCGGGTTAAGTTTTCGGACAGACGGGCGGACAGACAGACAGACAGACGGACATGAGTAAAACAATATGCCCCTGATCTCTCGATACGGGGGCATAAAAATTGCCTATTTAAGAAACTTTTCAATAAGGTTATCTGCAGTTTTTGCTACAATAATTGAGTTGAGAACAGGCAGTATAGGCTAAGATCAGACTGCACCTCTGTGCAGGCTGATCTCAGTCTATTTTGCCTGCAAAAGCTTTAGTCACAAACGAAAATTGATGTGAACAGAAAATTGATGTAAACAGCATGGGAAGGGTTAATGAAATGAATTTTATGAAAAACTTTATGAAAAACAAACTCAATTTATATATTAGCAGTAAATATATTATTTTATTTCCAACATTCAGCATAAAATGTTAAAACATGCATCAATGTGATCCACCAAGGTTAACCCTTTCCTAAGCAATTCCTGGTTTTCATGTCGGTAGAAAGGAAGATGGCCGATATACCTCAAAATTTTTCTGACGGCACAATGTTAGACTGGCTGAAATTCAAAGATATTGCAGACGACAATTTAAAGTGAATGGAATTTTACTTTTTTGGTCTTTCTTGGTTGAAAAAATTGTGGGAAATGAAGAAATTGCTTGTTACAAGCAATTTCTTCATTCTCCACAATGTTTTCAAAAGCCTTTACATGCGTCAAAAATGTGTCACTGTGTAGGATTGGTTTAATCTGAATGACAATCGGCAGTTTTTACTTCATTATTTTCGTTAAGTTAGGTCCGTAAAAAAAGAAACATTGTTTGGGATAGGGTCTAGCTTGATGAATCACAAAATATGTCCAATTTCATGTTAAACACTCAGAGAAAAATAAACATGCATACATTGGAAAAACAGGAATTTTGCATAATTTTTTGCCCATACCAAATATCGTGTCACTTTTAGTATTTAAGATAAATCAAGACTGTCCTTTAAACCTTTCTTAAACAAAATTTTAGGCTGTTCAAATATGAGTTAAAGCATCAAACATGGCAACTAAAATTCATGAGGGTACCCAGATTTTAAAATGTGAATACTCTCGTCAATTTCCGTTGCCACAGATGGGGCCCAAAGTTGCACAAACTGTATGGTATCCAATTAAAAGAGCTTCCATTAAATAGCTGCATTCATTTATTCAGTGTGCTTGATGTATAAATGCTTGTATGAAATGGGATTGCAAAAAAAGAGTTAAAGATAACACTTACTTGGTTGTCTGTAACAATTTTCAATTTTATTTGGACCAGTACTTTCCTGTGGTTAATGGTATATCTCACGATGCTCTGCCAGGTCATTTATCATGAGCTGTAGTACAAAACATTTTACAGATGCCTGGGTGACTGAAAAAGCTATTCTATTCTTCAAATA
>OY804610.1:19525801-19740801 GCA_963680895.1 Fragum sueziense
TCTGATTCATTATGACGTCATTTGTATACTGATATGCTGTGATATATTATCCGACGTTCTTACATTATCGTTAAAACTAGAAGTCGAACATTTTTTCGTTCCCCCACTTTCATCATCCGCTTCATAAGGATCCTTTTCGAATGAATTCTTATAACGAATAAATATAGCAGAGAAAATATTGTGGCAAAAGAAGAAAATGCTGATTAGCAGCATTTTCTTCTTTTGCCTCAATGTTTTCCCAAGCCTATTCTGTAGTAGACATCAAAACCAGGTCTTGTTGTGAAAGGGTTGAGAAAAAGTTTTTATGTTGTTTTGTTGCATAAACGAATTTTCAAAATGAGAGCTCGACGTCCGAGGGCAAACACACACGGCACCCGTTGCTCGTTGCAAAGATCAAGAATACTGTTGAAAGCCACCTAGAGATGCGTGGATAAGACATCTGCTCCAGTAGCACTTATTTATTGGTAAAGACAGATTTTTTCTCTCTCTCTAAATTTGCCATTGAATGAGTTGACAGCTTTCGTCATGCAAGAAAAGGGGGGGGGGGCAGTCTTGATGTGAGAGTGATTTTCACAGATAAGCGATGTTTAGGATGAGCGTGGGTGTTTATATATGGAAACTCCGGTGATACTTAAAGGCTAATTTTGATTGGACATGAACATCTGAACAGCTACGGTCAGTATAGAAAGGTGACTTCTCATTGGTCAATTTAAGATTGGAATTGAAAAGTTTTTATCTGTATTTGGCTGATCATAGTCTATATTCGAGTGAAAAGCTAAAAATCCGTAATTTTGAATCGTGCTTGCATTTATTCTGGCTTCTGTTTTTCGACTTGTATCTAGTCTAAAAATAGAACATCATGGAAGTTAAAATTTATAAACCCTAAAAATTGTCTCTCTCATGTATACAGGTCTTTCCCATTGACCACACTGGTGCTTTCCATATTGCCTAAGATAAGCAACGTCCTTTACGGTTAGTACTTGGATGGGTGACCGCCCAGTAAATCCGGGTGCTGTAGACTTCTTTATTTTCGTTTTGTCGGATATTATACTCTCTCAATCTGTCACAATTTTATTCGTCTATATTGCCATAATAGTCTTCTTTCTCTTCTTCTTCTTTTCCTGTCTTCTTCTTCTCCTTCTTCTTCTACCTGTGCAATTGACATTGATTTTAGAGCTTGATTCAAAAGATAAATGAGATTTGGGCGTGTTTTATTGCAACACGGACATGGGCAGTGGCAGTTAACTTTGTGCTGAAAATAGACTTGATTTACCGTTATGTTTTGATAAACCGTCGGTATTGTAATGAAATCACGTAACTACGGCTTGATTCAAGCCGTAGTAACGTGATTTTATAACAACACCTACAAAAATACTATTGCTAGTCCGAAATAACGTCACAGTATTATCAAAAGACTTAAGTGAATGCCTGTACCGAGGTCCATTTATACATGAGAAAATAGCACAACAAGTACAGAGCTTTGAACAAAAGTTCATATTCGCGGCGGAGAATCGCGTTGTGGCACAATGACACATTGTTGCGTTGTGGCACATGACGTGGCGCAATAGTCTCGGAAAAGCGTCAATGATTTTGTTAAAACTTAACACCCAGCTAAATGTAAATTAGAAAATTGCTTCTTTACTGAGCCCCATTCATACATGAAAGAAATAACACAACAGGTACAGAGTATGACCGAATGCGGAGAATCACGTGGTACAATAATTTCAGAAACTCGTCAATGGTTGTGTTAAAACTTAATATCCAGCCAAATGTAGAGAAAATTGCTGCTATATTGAGCTCCATTCATACATGACAAAATACCACAACAAGTACAGAGCTTTGAACAAATAATCATTTTCGCGGCGGGGAATCCCGTGGCACAATAATTTTAGAAAATCGTCAATGGTTTTGTTTATAGTTAACGCCCAGCCAAATGTAGATAAAATTGCTGCTATATTGAGCTCCATGTATACATGAGAAAAAAAGCACGACAAGCACAGAGCTTTGAACAAAAGTCCATATTCGCGGCGGGGAATCGCGCTGTGGAACAATAATTTCAGAAACTCGGCAATGATTGTGTTAAAAACTTGACACCTAGCCTAGCAGAAAAAAGAGAAAATTGCTAGTTTACTGAGCTCGATTCGTACTTGAGAAAATGGCACAACAAGTAGAGAGCTTTGAACAAATCTTTGAATGATTATCAGCATTTTCTTCTTTTGTCTCTATGTTTTCCAAGGCCCTTTCTAATTGCGACATCAAAACCAGGTGTTTTGTTTGGGAAAGGGTTAAACGAAATTATGCTTCTCATTTCAGGAGGCCATAATTGATCAGCTTAGCAGCTTTACGGCCAAAATTATTCTCTTCACAGTCCAAAACGAACAGTGTGGCAACGGACAACTCGACGATAAATGACTCAAATTGTGACAATAGTGGTGACCAAATGGAAACTAACAGTGTAGACCAAGAAAATAGTGATGCAAATATGGACTCTTCAAATTCAACAGACCAGGATACAGACTAATTGTTAACGCATTACCAGGCGGCAAAATTTTTGGATTATTACAATTAGAAAGGTTTTGCAGACGACAATTTTAAGTTATACCAACTTAAAAATCTTTCCTTTTGGGTTTATAAAATATTGTGAAAAATAAAGAAATTGCTTGTCACAAGCAATTTCTTCATTTCCTACAATGTTTTCAAAAGCTGATATCTTGTGGGGCGTAAAAAGCATCATCATGCAGTAATTGGTTTAATATATTTCAAAATGTCAAAAATGTAGACTGGTTCCAAACTGAAAGGAATTGCAGGCTGACTTTGATTGGGACCACAGCTCTTAAGCTTGCTCTGGAGCCATCATTGGGAACCAGTCCTCTTCAATCTATTAGATTCACACCGTTCTGTGTCAGCCAATCAAAATCTTCGTTTACCTCGACACTAATTGGTCTGCTGTTTATCCAAGGAGTTTCAAATGGTGAATGATGGCTCAGATTGCCTAACCACAACTTTTTTGATGGTCAGAATAGTATTGCAGAAATGACGTCAAATAGCTCGCTTTATTAGTGTTTATGAGCGATACCTACAATGGCTCCATTTGGAACATCTCTGTTCAGAATTGTCCGAGGTGGTCCAAATGCAATATCCCAAGCTATAGTGCTAATCGAAGTGGACCACAGACAGCAAGAAAAAAGTTCATAATAACAGACAGTCAGTGATAACATGAAATTCTCATTAAAGAGAATTGACAAATTTCTCAATGTTTTCTCACAGCTTTCTCTGTTTAGTTCATCTTATAGATTATGTTAGATGTGGCAGATTACAAAATATGTTACTGAGAAGTCAGTGCTGTTTGTCAGTATTTACTTCTTGTGTCCCAATTTCTCCAAAGCCAAGACTTTGTTAATATGGGGCCGATTTGAATTTGGTTTGAAGCAGAGAATGTGGACAGATGTCACACATTAGATGGATGTGGTAATTTTTTGAAAAATCAACTGACAAAAAAGTTATTGAAGATCAACCAAAATTTTGGTTGATCTTAAATAACTTTTTATCAGTTGATATTTCAAAAATCCACCACACCCAGCTTATTCTGGCATTTTTCCTCCTCCTCTACTTCAAATCAAATTCAAATTGGTGAATTATTAACAAAAATATTGATGATTTTCTGAAATTCTGAGTCCCATGATTATCCACATGTTTAATGAGAAATGAATTTGCAATTCTTTACAGTGTTTTCAAATTGCCTATTTAAGAAACTTTTCAATAAGGTTATCTGCAGTTTTTGCTACAATAATTGAGTTGAGAACAGGCAGTATAGGCTAAGATCAGACTGCACCTCTGTGCAGGCTGATCTCAGTCTATATTGCCTGCAAAAGCTTTAGTCACAAACGAAAATTGATGTGAACAGAAAATTGATGTAAACAGCATGGGAAGGGTTAATGAAATGAATTTTATGAAAAACAAACTCAATTTATATATTAGCAGTAAATATATTATTTTATTTCCAACATTCAGCATAAAATGTTAAAACATGCATCAATGTGATCCATCAAGGTTCACCCTTTCCTAAGCAATTCCTGGTTTTCATGTCGGTAGAAAGGAAGATGGCCGATATACCTCAAAATTTTTCTGACGGCACAATATTAGACTGGCTGAAATTCAAAGATATTGCAGACGACAATTTAAAGTGAATGGAATTTTACTTTTTTGGTCTTTCTTGGTTGAAAAAAAATCGTGGGAAATGAAGAAATTGCTTGTAACAAGCAATTTCTTCATTCTCCACAATGTTTGCCAAAGCCATTACATGCGTCAAAAAGCGTCGCTGTGTAGGATTGGTTTAATCTGAATGACAATCGGCAGCTTTTACTTCATTATTTTCGTAACTTGGGCGCATAAAAAAGCCACAATGTTTGGGAAAGGGTAAAGTTTGATGAATCACAAAATTATGTCCAATTTCATTTTAAACATTCAGAGAAAAATAAACATGCATACATTGGAAAAACAGGAACTTTGCATAATTATTTTGTCCATACCAAATACATGTATCATGTCACTTAGTATTTAAGATAAATCAAGACTGTCCTTTAAGCCTTTCTTAAACAAAATTTTAGACTTCCAATATCAGCATCATCCATGGCAACTAAAATTGATGAATTAAAAGAGCTTCCATTAAATACCTGCATTCATTTATTCAGTGTGCTTGATGTATAAATGCTTGTATGAAATGGGACTGCAAAAAAAGAGTTAAAGATAACTCTAACTTGGTTGTCTGTAACAATTTTCAATTTTATTTGGACCAGTACTTTCCTGTGGTTAATGGTATATCTCACGATGCTCTGCCAGGTCATTTATCATGAGCTATAGTACAAAACATTTTACAGATGCCTTGGTGACTGAAAAAGCTATTCTATTCTTCAAACAGTCAAGCTAAAAATGTGAGCAAATGAAATAAACATTGCAACATCCAAACAAATCTTAAATACACATGCACTAAATCAACATACATAACATTGTAAATGTTTGAAAACGCCGCTAGAATAAGCTGTAGTTACAGAGTTTTTGAACATTGAGATGGGTTTTGAAAGGATGTCCTTTATGATGTTTGAGTCCAACATGGATCTAGATCAGCCAGGTATTTCTTATATCTTTTTAACCCATTACCACACAGTGACTCTTTTTGACTACCCATAAGATAATGGCTTTGGAAAACCATGTGGAAAATGAAGAAATTGCTTGCGACAAGCAATTTCTTCATTTCCCACAATGTTTTCACGCCTACAACACCTTTGAATTTGGACAGTCTAAAATTTTGTCTTTTGGTAATGGATTAACAAACAACTGTCTCAGACACAGCACCAGCTAGTATACCGCATGATAAATGAACAAGCAGAGTGTAGCTATCAGTTACCTAGAGATGCTCTGCCAGGTCATTTGTCATGAGCTACAATAATCATTGACAAATGATAGCCATAAACAGACTAAACGTGGGAGAAGAAACTCAAAATTGCAGTCTGATCAGGTCCCGAAAACACCACATAGTTGAGACTGCTGATCTGTATCCATGCAATGATTTTGGTCTCAAATGCCATAGGGGCATCTTTTCTATAATTTCTATAATGTTTTCTGTGCTATATTATTCACAAATTTTACATTTAGTTACATTTCATTTTGTAGTCTGCATCAGCTTTCCGAGAATAATGTTCAAATTCAACATCACAAAACAATAAGGTTAATAACATTAGAAGGAAATAAGAATATGTATATTTTCCATTTGGCATAGAATCCAAATGAAGTCAGCCTGTGCCTTTAGACAATCTCATTGCTACCTGCTCAATTGTATGTATACCTCGCAATAAATGACCTGGCAGAGCATCTCGATCGATTAGCTACAGATGCTCTGCCAGGTCATTTATCATAAACTATAGATTATATTTATTGCCTTAAAGACATACCAAAACAAACATTGCGAACAAACAACAAGCATATCTGTGATTTAAAATTAAAACATTAAAATAATTCATTCAACAACAAATGATAGCTATCTAGTTGGAGGATAGCTTTCTTACCTATTAAGTGAATGATAGCACAAATATTGTGGCAAAAAGAGAAAATGCTAGTTAACAGTATTTTCTTCTTGTGTTTTCCCAAGCATTTTCTATTTGGGACGCCAAAACCAGGCCTTGTTTGGGAATGGGAAAGCAAAAGCCGATGCCAGAATGGCTGTTAAAGCTTTGAATATTCTTTGAATAGTAAAGCTTAATAGGCAAAAAGCCCTTCGCCCTATTTACAATTTCCCACAAATTTACAAAACAGCACATAATCTATACATATGTTTGGTTAAATTCAATTAATTTCCACACATGCAAAAATTTGGAGTATATCTGAAAGAAAGCCTTGGAAAACATCACAGGAAAAGAAGAAAATGTAGCATTGAAAAATGAGAGGAAGGAGAAAATGGTGGTAATCAGCATTTTTTCAATCGTCATCTTTTGCAGAAAAAAGTGAGCCTTATCAGTCTGCTGTCTTTTCCATTGCAGTTTTCCAAAACCTTACTCTATCGGAATTTCGGAAATGTCAAAACAAGGAAATATTTAACCCCTTCCCGAACGCCAAAATTCATTGCCAGTCCAATTTGAAAGACGGCAAAATATTAGGGTGGTTCAACTCAAAAGCTGCTGGAGATAATTATGGTGTTAAGAAAAATATAATTTGTGTAAAATATAGCATAGAAAATATTGAGGCAAAAGATGAAAAATGCATCTTCTTCTATTGACTTAATGTTTACAAAAACTATTTCTTTGAGGGGCGTCAAAACCCGGCCATGTTTGGAATGGGTTTATCGAATATTTCAAGTCTCTATCGCAACATTATTTGTTTCAATTTGAGTCTCGTCCGGATCTGCAGATTTCTCGATTTCATCATTAAAATGTAACGTTTGTGCTTCTTTCACCCACGATAAAGTTCGATTTTCTTTATCCATACAATTTTTACCTTTCAAAGAAAGTGTACTTGTCGTTTCACCGTGTTTAATATCAATTTTAATCTTACAATTTTTGTCCGTAACAGTACCGTCACCAGGAGTTCGAGAGGAATGGGTAGTTTTCGATGAGTGCGTCGATAAGACATCTTCGCCGTTTTCTAGTGTTTTCGACGAATGTGTTGAAAGAATTTCATGTAAATCAAAATGATGAACAGAGTCAATATATGGCAGATCACGGATAGTATCACAATCTTCGAGAGATTGGTCATTGTCGCTAATTT
This sequence comes from Fragum sueziense, assembly GCA_963680895.1. NCBI lineage: Eukaryota > Metazoa > Mollusca > Bivalvia > Cardiida > Cardiidae > Fragum > Fragum sueziense. Next base: position 19,533,059 of record OY804610.1, read on the forward strand.
CTTCCGAAAATTCCTCTTCTTCTACTTCCTTGCAATTGTCGTCCACAACTTCCATGACATCAATATCACTAACGCGATCTAACACTTCACTTTCATCCTCGTCCGAAGAATTTTCAACAAAACTTTCATTTTCATCATTACCACTAACATTATTCACAAGTAACACATTTTCATTCACTAATTGCTTTCCTGATTCAAATTTTAAATGATTTTCTCCTGGTATACTATTAGAAGAATTACTCTGCAATCTTGATTGAATATTTGAACCATTTTCTACCGGTGAATTATTCAATGATCTATTTGAATTGGTACTGATATGCTGTGATATATTATCCGACGTTCTTGCATTATCTGTAAAACTAGAAGTCCGATTCGAACATTTTTTCGTTCCCCCACTTTCATCGTCCGCTTCATAAGGATCGTTTTCGAACGAATTCTTTCCGCTGTCTTGACCCATTTCATTATCGTCTTGTTCTCCTTCAATATCATCCTCTTTTCCTTTCTCAATCTCATACCCACGATTGTCAGTCTCCGGTTCAGAGTACGGATAATTTTCGGATATAGGTTCGGAGAGAATACTGGATGTAAATGATATGACGCTGCATCCGCTCGGCGTGCGAGAGTGACCCATGTGTGCGAAGATGTGTGGTACGCCAGGCACGTGCGTGCGAGGTGGCTGGTCAGCGATCTCTTTCTCAATCTGACTGATCATCTCCTTATACGAATCTCGAGCTTTCTCTGTTAGTGACACCAGGCTCTTGAAGTTATCCTAAAGAAATGTGAAACAAAATTGAATAACCCATTACCAAACAACAAAATTTTAGCCTAGTCCGAACTTATAGGTGTTGCAGACGACAATTTCCATTGAACTAAATTTAACATTTTTTGGTCTTTCTTGGTAGAAAACATTGTGGGAAATGAAGTAATTGCTTGTCACAAGCAATTTCTTCATTTTCCACAATGTTTTCCAAAGTCTTTATTTTGTGGGGCATCCAGAAGCGTGAATGTGTGGGAAAGGTATAATTGGGTCGAGTTGAGTTTTACGTCCCAATCAACATCCCTGCTGCCAAAACAATGCCTAAAATATCTCTCCAGAACTGCAAAAGGCAACATTGGATGAACTTTGTAAAGAATATAGATCCAGAAAACAGGTAATCTAGGCATGTAGGAATGTGAAATATTGTAGTTGTTCTGGGTAATAAAATTGTTACCATTTCTTACAATTTTAGATTTTTCAATATTCAAAGATTGTCAATAGAATTTTCCCAATTTGGGTTCAATGACCATTTTCCGATATACCTGGAAAAAGGCCTACATTCAACATCCAACATCCATCTAAGCAACCACCAGGCCCCGGTTTCTAGAAAAAAAACTTAAGTACATTGTATATACTCATGAGTTCATGCTCAACTTCAATCGAATACCAATCAACGTTGATTGGTATTGAATTGAAGTTCACATGGATTTCATGTGATTTGAGCAGGGTGCTCTGATCTGGGTCTGAGAACGTCCTTAAGTTTTTCTGGGCCTGGTCATTCACATATTTAACTCCTTACCAAACAACATAATTTTGGACAGTCCAATTTGAAAGGTGTTGCAGACAACAATTTCAAGTGCTTGGAATTTTACATTTTTAGGAGTTTTTGTTTAGAAAATGTCATGGGAAATGAAGAGATTGCTTATCACAAGCAATTTCTTCATTTTCCACAATGTTTTTCCCCCCGAGTCTTTTCTGAGGGAATCAAAAGGCATCACTATGCAGTAATGGGTCGACCAACAGATAGAGGGACAGACAAACAGATGATCTGGTCAATAACATGATAAGACCATTCCAATGTATAGCAATGAATGTATAATTATTCATACCTCTGATCCCTCGTAGTTAAATATTCCAACCACACTGACGGGAACAAGTTTAGCACATGCACGACCGAGAGCTCGACGTCCGAGGGCAAACACAAACGGCACACCTTGTTCATTACAGAGATCAAGTATACTGTTGAGAGCGTCATCCAGTCCACCTTCAAAATAATAAATAATATTTGTACTACTTGTTCCAAAAGGTAACACATCTAAGGAATGAATGTATGTTTTTTCATTTTTTCATGCAGTCTGATTCATTATGACGTCATTTGTATACTGATATGCTGTGATATATTATCCGACGTTCTTACATTATCGTTAAAACTAGAAGTCGAACATTTTTTCGTTCCCCCACTTTCATCATCCGCTTCATAAGGATCCTTTTCGAATGAATTCTTATAACGAATAAATATAGCAGAGAAAATATTGTGGCAAAAGAAGAAAATGCTGATTAGCAGCATTTTCTTCTTTTGCCTCAATGTTTTCCCAAGCCTATTCTGTAGTAGACATCAAAACCAGGTCTTGTTGTGAAAGGGTTGAGAAAAAGTTTTTATGTTGTTTTGTTGCATAAACGAATTTTCAAAATGAGAGCTCGACGTCCGAGGGCAAACACACACGGCACCCGTTGCTCGTTGCAAAGATCAAGAATACTGTTGAAAGCCACCTAGAGATGCGTGGATAAGACATCTGCTCCAGTAGCACTTATTTATTGGTAAAGACAGATTTTTTCTCTCTCTCTAAATTTGCCATTGAATGAGTTGACAGCTTTCGTCATGCAAGAAAAGGGGGGGGGGCAGTCTTGATGTGAGAGTGATTTTCACAGATAAGCGATGTTTAGGATGAGCGTGGGTGTTTATATATGGAAACTCCGGTGATACTTAAAGGCTAATTTTGATTGGACATGAACATCTGAACAGCTACGGTCAGTATAGAAAGGTGACTTCTCATTGGTCAATTTAAGATTGGAATTGAAAAGTTTTTATCTGTATTTGGCTGATCATAGTCTATATTCGAGTGAAAAGCTAAAAATCCGTAATTTTGAATCGTGCTTGCATTTATTCTGGCTTCTGTTTTTCGACTTGTATCTAGTCTAAAAATAGAACATCATGGAAGTTAAAATTTATAAACCCTAAAAATTGTCTCTCTCATGTATACAGGTCTTTCCCATTGACCACACTGGTGCTTTCCATATTGCCTAAGATAAGCAACGTCCTTTACGGTTAGTACTTGGATGGGTGACCGCCCAGTAAATCCGGGTGCTGTAGACTTCTTTATTTTCGTTTTGTCGGATATTATACTCTCTCAATCTGTCACAATTTTATTCGTCTATATTGCCATAATAGTCTTCTTTCTCTTCTTCTTCTTTTCCTGTCTTCTTCTTCTCCTTCTTCTTCTACCTGTGCAATTGACATTGATTTTAGAGCTTGATTCAAAAGATAAATGAGATTTGGGCGTGTTTTATTGCAACACGGACATGGGCAGTGGCAGTTAACTTTGTGCTGAAAATAGACTTGATTTACCGTTATGTTTTGATAAACCGTCGGTATTGTAATGAAATCACGTAACTACGGCTTGATTCAAGCCGTAGTAACGTGATTTTATAACAACACCTACAAAAATACTATTGCTAGTCCGAAATAACGTCACAGTATTATCAAAAGACTTAAGTGAATGCCTGTACCGAGGTCCATTTATACATGAGAAAATAGCACAACAAGTACAGAGCTTTGAACAAAAGTTCATATTCGCGGCGGAGAATCGCGTTGTGGCACAATGACACATTGTTGCGTTGTGGCACATGACGTGGCGCAATAGTCTCGGAAAAGCGTCAATGATTTTGTTAAAACTTAACACCCAGCTAAATGTAAATTAGAAAATTGCTTCTTTACTGAGCCCCATTCATACATGAAAGAAATAACACAACAGGTACAGAGTATGACCGAATGCGGAGAATCACGTGGTACAATAATTTCAGAAACTCGTCAATGGTTGTGTTAAAACTTAATATCCAGCCAAATGTAGAGAAAATTGCTGCTATATTGAGCTCCATTCATACATGACAAAATACCACAACAAGTACAGAGCTTTGAACAAATAATCATTTTCTCGGCGGGGAATCCCGTGGCACAATAATTTTAGAAAATCGTCAATGGTTTTGTTTATAGTTAACGCCCAGCCAAATGTAGATAAAATTGCTGCTATATTGAGCTCCATGTATACATGAGAAAAAAAGCACGACAAGCACAGAGCTTTGAACAAAAGTCCATATTCGCGGCGGGGAATCGCGCTGTGGAACAATAATTTCAGAAACTCGGCAATGATTGTGTTAAAAACTTGACACCTAGCCTAGCAGAAAAAAGAGAAAATTGCTAGTTTACTGAGCTCGATTCGTACTTGAGAAAATGGCACAACAAGTAGAGAGCTTTGAACAAATCTTTGAATGATTATCAGCATTTTCTTCTTTTGTCTCTATGTTTTCCAAGGCCCTTTCTAATTGCGACATCAAAACCAGGTGTTTTGTTTGGGAAAGGGTTAAACGAAATTATGCTTCTCATTTCAGGAGGCCATAATTGATCAGCTTAGCAGCTTTACGGCCAAAATTATTCTCTTCACAGTCCAAAACGAACAGTGTGGCAACGGACAACTCGACGATAAATGACTCAAATTGTGACAATAGTGGTGACCAAATGGAAACTAACAGTGTAGACCAAGAAAATAGTGATGCAAATATGGACTCTTCAAATTCAACAGACCAGGATACAGACTAATTGTTAACGCATTACCAGGCGGCAAAATTTTTGGATTATTACAATTAGAAAGGTTTTGCAGACGACAATTTTAAGTTATACCAACTTAAAAATCTTTCCTTTTGGGTTTATAAAATATTGTGAAAAATAAAGAAATTGCTTGTCACAAGCAATTTCTTCATTTCCTACAATGTTTTCAAAAGCTGATATCTTGTTGGGCGTAAAAAGCATCATCATGCAGTAATTGGTTTAATATATTTCAAAATGTCAAAAATGTAGACTGGTTCCAAACTGAAAGGAATTGCAGGCTGACTTTGATTGGGACCACAGCTCTTAAGCTTGCTCTGGAGCCATCATTGGGAACCAGTCCTCTTCAATCTATTAGATTCACACCGTTCTGTGTCAGCCAATCAAAATCTTCGTTTACCTCGACACTAATTGGTCTGCTGTTTATCCAAGGAGTTTCAAATGGTGAATGATGGCTCAGATTGCCTAACCACAACTTTTTTGATGGTCAGAATAGTATTGCAGAAATGACGTCAAATAGCTCGCTTTATTAGTGTTTATGAGCGATACCTACAATGGCTCCATTTGGAACATCTCTGTTCAGAATTGTCCGAGGTGGTCCAAATGCAATATCCCAAGCTATAGTGCTAATCGAAGTGGACCACAGACAGCAAGAAAAAAGTTCATAATAACAGACAGTCAGTGATAACATGAAATTCTCATTAAAGAGAATTGACAAATTTCTCAATGTTTTCTCACAGCTTTCTCTGTTTAGTTCATCTTATAGATTATGTTAGATGTGGCAGATTACAAAATATGTTACTGAGAAGTCAGTGCTGTTTGTCAGTATTTACTTCTTGTGTCCCAATTTCTCCAAAGCCAAGACTTTGTTAATATGGGGCCGATTTGAATTTGGTTTGAAGCAGAGAATGTGGACAGATGTCACACATTAGATGGATGTGGTAATTTTTTGAAAAATCAACTGACAAAAAAGTTATTGAAGATCAACCAAAATTTTGGTTGATCTTAAATAACTTTTTATCAGTTGATATTTCAAAAATCCACCACACCCAGCTTATTCTGGCATTTTTCCTCCTCCTCTACTTCAAATCAAATTCAAATTGGTGAATTATTAACAAAAATATTGATGATTTTCTGAAATTCTGAGTCCCATGATTATCCACATGTTTAATGAGAAATGAATTTGCAATTCTTTACAGTGTTTTCAAATTGCCTATTTAAGAAACTTTTCAATAAGGTTATCTGCAGTTTTTGCTACAATAATTGAGTTGAGAACAGGCAGTATAGGCTAAGATCAGACTGCACCTCTGTGCAGGCTGATCTCAGTCTATATTGCCTGCAAAAGCTTTAGTCACAAACGAAAATTGATGTGAACAGAAAATTGATGTAAACAGCATGGGAAGGGTTAATGAAATGAATTTTATGAAAAACAAACTCAATTTATATATTAGCAGTAAATATATTATTTTATTTCCAACATTCAGCATAAAATGTTAAAACATGCATCAATGTGATCCATCAAGGTTCACCCTTTCCTAAGCAATTCCTGGTTTTCATGTCGGTAGAAAGGAAGATGGCCGATATACCTCAAAATTTTTCTGACGGCACAATATTAGACTGGCTGAAATTCAAAGATATTGCAGACGACAATTTAAAGTGAATGGAATTTTACTTTTTTGGTCTTTCTTGGTTGAAAAAAAATCGTGGGAAATGAAGAAATTGCTTGTAACAAGCAATTTCTTCATTCTCCACAATGTTTGCCAAAGCCATTACATGCGTCAAAAAGCGTCGCTGTGTAGGATTGGTTTAATCTGAATGACAATCGGCAGCTTTTACTTCATTATTTTCGTAACTTGGGCGCATAAAAAAGCCACAATGTTTGGGAAAGGGTAAAGTTTGATGAATCACAAAATTATGTCCAATTTCATTTTAAACATTCAGAGAAAAATAAACATGCATACATTGGAAAAACAGGAACTTTGCATAATTATTTTGTCCATACCAAATACATGTATCATGTCACTTAGTATTTAAGATAAATCAAGACTGTCCTTTAAGCCTTTCTTAAACAAAATTTTAGACTTCCAATATCAGCATCATCCATGGCAACTAAAATTGATGAATTAAAAGAGCTTCCATTAAATACCTGCATTCATTTATTCAGTGTGCTTGATGTATAAATGCTTGTATGAAATGGGACTGCAAAAAAAGAGTTAAAGATAACTCTAACTTGGTTGTCTGTAACAATTTTCAATTTTATTTGGACCAGTACTTTCCTGTGGTTAATGGTATATCTCACGATGCTCTGCCAGGTCATTTATCATGAGCTATAGTACAAAACATTTTACAGATGCCTTGGTGACTGAAAAAGCTATTCTATTCTTCAAACAGTCAAGCTAAAAATGTGAGCAAATGAAATAAACATTGCAACATCCAAACAAATCTTAAATACACATGCACTAAATCAACATACATAACATTGTAAATGTTTGAAAACGCCGCTAGAATAAGCTGTAGTTACAGAGTTTTTGAACATTGAGATGGGTTTTGAAAGGATGTCCTTTATGATGTTTGAGTCCAACATGGATCTAGATCAGCCAGGTATTTCTTATATCTTTTTAACCCATTACCACACAGTGACTCTTTTTGACTACCCATAAGATAATGGCTTTGGAAAACCATGTGGAAAATGAAGAAATTGCTTGCGACAAGCAATTTCTTCATTTCCCACAATGTTTTCACGCCTACAACACCTTTGAATTTGGACAGTCTAAAATTTTGTCTTTTGGTAATGGATTAACAAACAACTGTCTCAGACACAGCACCAGCTAGTATACCGCATGATAAATGAACAAGCAGAGTGTAGCTATCAGTTACCTAGAGATGCTCTGCCAGGTCATTTGTCATGAGCTACAATAATCATTGACAAATGATAGCCATAAACAGACTAAACGTGGGAGAAGAAACTCAAAATTGCAGTCTGATCAGGTCCCGAAAATACCACATAGTTGAGACTGCTGATCTGTATCCATGCAATGATGTTGGTCTCAAATGCCATAGGGACATCTTTTCTATAATTTCTATAATGTTTTCTGTGCTATATTATTCACAAGTTTTACATTTAGTTACATTTCATTTTGTAGTCTGCATCAGCTTTCCAAGAATAATGTTCAAATTCAACATCACAAAATAATAAGGTTAATAACAGTAGAAGGAAACTAGAACTGTCGCAAAGCGGACGAATACCCCCCACTAAAGCCTTGTCACTGAAAAAGTGCTATCGGTCAAAAGGTTCTTGACTTGGAGCATGGAAACGGATTTTAAACAAAGTCCAACTGTGACCTTGACCTTTGACCTTGATGAACCCCAAAACAATAGGGCACCTCCTTGGGTCATGGCCAACAACTGTGTAAAGTTTCATGATCCTAGGTCAAACGGTTCTTGAGTTAGAACACAGAAACGAAATTGTAAATTTTGACTACTTCCCGTAATATTGACTACTTCCCCCCCATTAAAAAGTTCAAAGTGGCATAACTCTAAAACTAATCACTGGATCAAGATGAAAATTGCAAATGCACAACTTCATATGATAGGAAACATCCTGGTAAAATTTCAGAAAAATTGGTCAAAAACTGTGGGAGGAGAAGAGGACACAAGATTATGTCCACGGACGGACAGATGGACGGACAGACGGACGGACAGACAGACAACCTGATTCCAGTATACCCCCCCCATAACTTTGTTGTGGGGGGTATAATAAGAATATGTATATTTTCCATTTGGCATAGAATCCAAATGAAGTCAGCCTGTGCCTTTAGACAATCTCATTGCTACCTGCTTCCTGCTCAATTGTATGTATACCTCGCAATAAATGACCTGGTAGAGCATCTCGATCGATTAGCTACAGATGCTCTGCCAGGTCATTTATCATAAACTATTGATTATATTTATTGCCTTATAGACATACCAAAACAAACATTGCGAACAAACAACAAGCATATCTGTGATTTAAAATTAAAACATTAAAATAATTCATTCAACAACAAATAATAGCTATCTAGTTGGAGGATAGCTTTCTTACCTATTAAGTGAATGATAGCACAAATATTGTGGCAAAAAGAGAAAATGCTAGTTAACCGTATTTTCTTCTTGTGTTTTCCCAAGCATTTTATATTTGGGACGCCAAAACCAGGCCTTGTTTGGGAATGGGAAAGCAAAAGCCGATGCTAGAATGGCTGTAAAAGCTTTGAATATTCTTTGAATAGTAAAGCTTAAGAGGCAAAAAGCCCTTCGCCCTATTTACAATTTCCCACAAATTTACAAAACAGCACATAATCTATACATATGTCTGGTTAAATTCAATTAATTTCCACACATGCAAAAGTTTGGAGTATATCTGAAAGAAAGCCTTGGAAAACATCACAGGAAAAGAAGAAAATGTAGCATTGAAAAATGAGAGGAAGGAGAAAATGGTGGTAATCAGCATTTTTTCAATCCTCATCTTTTGCAGAAAAAAGTGAGCCTTATCAGTCTGCTGTCTTTTCCATTGCAGTTTTCCAAAACCTTACTCTATCGGAATTTCGGAAATGTCAAAACAAGGAAATATTTAACCCCTTCCCGAACGACAAAATTCATTGCCAGTCCAATTTGAAAGACGGCAAAATATTAGGGTGGTTCAACTCAAAAGCTGCTGAAGATAATTATGGTGTTAAGAAAAATATAATTTGTGTAAAATATAGCATAGAAAATAGGCAAAAGATGAAAAATGCATCTTCTTCTATTGACTTAATGTTTACAAAAACTATTTCTTTGAGGGGCGTCAAAACCCGGCCATGTTTGGAATGGGTTTATCGAATATTTCAAGTCTCTATCGCAACATTATTTGTTTCAATTTGAGTCTCGTCCGGATCTGCAGATTTCTCGATTTCATCATTAAAATGTAACGTTTGTGCTTCTTTCACCCACGATAAAGTTCGATTTTCTTTATCCATACAGTTTTTACCTTTCAAAGAAAGTGTACTTGTCGTTTCACCGTGTTTAATATCAATTTTAATTTTACAATTTTTGTCCGTAACAGTACTCCCGTCACCAGGAGTTCGAGAGGAATGGGTAGTTTTCGATGAATGCGTCGATAAGACATCTTCGCCGTTTTCTAGTGTTTTCGACGAATGTGTTGAAAGAATTTCATGCAAATCAAAATGATGAACAGAATCAATATATGGCAGATCACGGATAGTATCACAATCTTCAAGAGATTGGTCATTGTCGCTAATTTCTTCCGAAAATTCCTCTTCTTCTTCTTCCTTGCAATTGTCGTCCACAACTTCCGTGACATCAATATCACTGACTCGATCTAACATTTCACTTTCATCCTCGTCCGAAGAATTTTCAACAAAACTTTCGTTTTCGTCATTACCACTAACATTATTCACAAGTAACACATTATCATTCACTAATTGCTTTCCTGATTCAAAACTTAAATGATTTTCTCCTGGTATGTCGTTTGAAGAATTACTCTTTAATCTTGATTGAACATTTGAACCATTTTCTACTGGTGAATTATTCAAAGATCTATTTGAACTAGTACTGATATGCTGTGATATATTATCCGACGTTCTTACATTATCCGTAAAACTAGAAGTCCGATTCGAACATTTTTTCGTTCCCCCACTTTCATCGTCCGCTTCATAAGGATCGTTTTCGAATGAATTCTTTCCGCTGTCTTGACCCATTTCATTATCGTCTTGTTCACCTTCGATATCATCCCCTTTCCCTTTCTCAATCTCATAACCACGATTGTCAGTCTCCGGTTCAGAGTATGGATAATTTTCGGAGATTGGTTCAGACAGAATACTGGATGTAAATGATATGACGCTGCATCCGCTCGGCGTGCGAGAGTGACCCATGTGTGCGAAGATGTGTGGTACGCCAGGCACATGTGTGCGAGGCGGCTGGTCAGCGATCTCTTTCTCGATCTGACTAATCATCTCTTTGTAAGAATCTCGAGCTTTCTCTGTTAGTGACACCAGGCTCTTGAAGTTTTCCTGAAGAAATGTGAAACAAAATTGAATAACCCATTACCAAACAACAAAATTTTAGCCTAGTCCAAACTCATAGATGTTGCAGACGACAATTTTCATTGAACAAAATTTAACATTTTTTGGTCTTTCTTGGTAGAAAACATCGTGGGAAATGAAGAAATTGCTTGTCACAAGCAGTTTCTTCATTTTCCACAATGTTTTCCAAAGCCTTAATTTTTGTGGGGCATCCAAAAGCGTCAATGTGTGGGAAAGGGATCATTGGGTTGAATTGAGTTTTACGTCCCACTCAACATCCCTGCCACCAAATTAATGCCTTAAAGATCTTTCCAGACCTGTAAAAGCAACATTGGATGAACTTTGTAAAGAATTTAGATCCAGAAATAATAAATCTAGGCATGTAGGTATGTGAAATATTGAAGTTGTTCTGGGTAATAAAATTATTACCATTTTTTACAATTTTAAATATTTCCATATTCAAAGATTTGTCAATAAAATTTTCCCAATTCGGGTTCAAGGACCAATTGCCAATATACCTGGCCTACATTAAAAACATCCATCTAAGCAACCACCTGGCCCCAGTTTCTCGAAAAAACTTAAGTATATACTCATGAGTTCATGCTCAACTTCAATTGAATACCAATCAACGTTGATTGGTATTCAATTGAAGTTCACATGGATTTCGTGTGATTTGAGCATGGTGCTCTGATTTGAGTCTGAGAACGTCCTTAAGTTTTTCGGGGCTTGGTCATCCACATGGCCTAACAACAATTAATGTAAGTATTTACCTCTGATCCCTCATAGTTAAATATTCCAACCACACTGACGGGTACAAGTTTAGCACATGCACGACCGAGAGCTCGACGTCCGAGGGCAAACACAAACGGCACACCTTGTTCGTTACAGAGGTCAAGTATACTGTTGAGAGCGTCATCAAGGCCACCTTAGAAATAACAAAAGATGTTTATAAAATATACATGACCCCTCGGCAGTTTAAAAATTCTCTGTTTGGGAAGGGGTTAAAATGGTTGAAATGATTGAGCAAAAAGATGTCTGATGATAAACAAAATCCTCTAGTTACAGAACATTAAAGAAATTCAATCCACATTTACTTTGCTTTCTGAAAGTGTGTTGAACCTCTTACTATATTACAGTCGACACTCATTATGTCGACATCGGACAAGTTGATTTTTCGCTTAAGTCGAAGTTCAAATCTGGTCCCGTCCTCATCAATGGACATAATTTTTTCAAACAAATTAATTTTGAACTCAATATACCTATTGAAATATAGTAGGAAAAGGATAGAAATTGCTCGAAACGAGCAATTTCTGTCCTTTTTCTATTATATTTCAATAAAAATCGTACTTGATAACTTTCAAAAAAGGTCAAATATCAACTTTATCGAAGCCGAACAAAATCGGATGGGTCGAACTGCGGATATGTCAAGGTATTTTGACAGCCTCTCCGACTTTGACACAACGAGTGTCGACTGTATCTCATGTTGGAGAAAAATGAATCATTTGATAGATTATTGTCATTTCAGACCAGCATGGATGCTAATTGACCAAACGCCAATCGACAGATCGCTCCGCCCAACATAGAATTTAAGACAAACAATGGGGATGTGATCGTTAATAGGGAACTATTTTATCCAGTAATTCGTGACGTAAATTCGGACAAACGAAAAAGTATTTTGTAGGTGTTGTTATAAAATCTCGTAACAACGGCTTGATTTAAGCCGTAGTTACGAGATTTTATAACAACACCGACGCTTTATCAAAACATAACAATAGACCTAGTCTATTTTTAGCACAAAATTCTTTGCCATTGGCATGTCGATTATTTTGATTGTCAGTCGATAAATCGATACAATAACACGCGCAACAAAGAACAATTGGGGCAAGACATTTTTCTGATCTTCCATTGGCTTATCGATTTTTTTGATTGACAGTCGGCGGTTGGTCCATTGGACATATTTTGGATAACTGAAACTTAGAGAATCTGGTAAAGAACATCTTTTTCCTTTTCCCTTTACACTTTCTCATTCTGTGCTACACACTTTCAAAATGGAGCATCTCTAGTTTGCATCTGGAAAATGGTTATATGAGACCCGTCGCGCTAAAAGGACCTTATGGGAAGTGTGAAAAGAATTGAGCCTAGTCAGTATGTGCAGTCCACGCAGACTACTACAGGTCGATACTTTTTAATTTGATGTAATTTTCTGAATCTCAAATGTTTCTCTTAACCCTTTCCAAAACAAGACCTGCTTTTGACGTGTCTATAAGAGGAGGCTTGGGAAAACATTAAGACAAAAGAAGAAACTGCTGATAACCAGCAGTTTCTCCTTCTGTCTCAATGTTTTCTTTGTCATATTTTACACACATTCTATCTTCAATAACTTGCATTTTGTCAATTGTGGCAGTTTTTGAAGTGGATCCCCCTAAAATTTGCCGTTTGGGAAAGGGCTATCTTACTATATCTTCATTTTCCACATACAGCATCTGGTTGATCTCTGCCAAGTCTGGCGAAAATATGTCAAAATTTGAATTTTTTGACATCAGACAAGGTCAATTTTAGCATGAAGGGTCACATATGAAAACAAACATGTTTCTCACCTTTTGATTGAATTTTCTCCAGATTAGGGGAGATAATCACACACTTGATCTTTCTCAGTTTTAAATGCTTGGTTACCTCCCTTAGTCCCAACACAAATCTTCGCTTGGCTTTTGCCTGTGAATATATGATACAAACATTGATTCATTGAAAGAGGTTGAATGGCTGCCACTTTCAACATTTTTTTTACAGAATTACCACAATGTATGAGATTTCTGTAGAGTGGCAGGGATTTTCTTCTTTTGCCTCAATGTTTTCCCAAACCTTTTCTGTAAGGGATATCAAAACAAGAGGCCCGACAGGATCTGTATAGCTCCAATGGCTTCAATTAAAGATTTTATGAGATTTCATCAGGACAATTATTCTGACCAAATTTAAGGTTGATCAGGCAAAAATGTAGCCTCTAGAAAGATTACAAGGTTTTTTCTAAGATTTGATTTCATGACCTAGTTTTTGACACCCAGTTGACTCAATTTAGAACTCGTCCAAGATTTCATCAAGACAATAACTATGACCAAACTTCAGGTTGATCGTACAAATCAGGCATACACTCGTCACTGACTCAAAACGGACACAAATCAATTACAATAACTTGCTGGCCTAAGACCTCGTCTCCACTAGGACGCGGAAGGGTTGCCGAAGGGTTCCCGATCGAAAAAAACCAGGATCGGGATGTTTTGGCACACCTTCGGGATGATGAGGAACCCTTCTTCAACCCTTCTGGAAGCCATCTTAATGCTTCGGGAATGCTTCGGGAACCCTTCGGCATCAAAATAGGTTCGGCATCCAAATTTCAAAAGTTTAAAAATTTGGACGCCGATCTTTTAGTTCGGGAAAGCTTCGGGAAAGCTTCGGGAAAGCTTCGGGATCGTCGGCATCCCTTCCTGAAACCTTCGGGAACCTTTCTGGACCATCTGCAACCCATCGGGCCCTATCTAACTGCATTAAATTCATCATATTACCCCGAACGGTCCAAGAAAGGTTGCCGAAGGTCGACGTATTACTTATTGGTAATTACGCTCTCTGTCCGTCTGTCTGTCCGTCTCTATGTACGTGTGTCCACATCATATGAACGCAGCTTCCACCACATTTATGGATAAATTCGGATTTACATAAGAAGTGTCGAGCCTCATCTTGTGATTATTTTCAGGGGTTTTGAAATCTGACAATGTCACAAAAGGGTGCTTAATTTAAGATATCTATGTACCGGTTTTATTGTGATCTTGGACCTCAAGATTGGCACAGAAATTATTTATCTGAACCGTTCTGTGTGATACCAGCCGCAGCCATAGCGCAGTTGGTAGCGCATCAGACTTCAAACATGGACTCCCAAATTCGATCCCCGACTGCTGCTAATATCCTTTCAGACATTTGTCTCTCACCAAACGGGTGGAAAACTGTAAACATATGTGAGCAAGCAGCTGAAGGCTCGGGAGTAATACAAGCACTGCCATCTAGATCTAGAGAGCCCATAATTGAGAATCTTTTGACTATGGTGGAGTTTGTGTCGCCTATATGGCTTCATTAGGTTGGTCCTCATCATAGTTGCATTATCTTCAACTATTAAGTAAGGCATGTCCCTGTCGTCATTGGTGATTGGCGAAAGTGGTAGGCGACAATCCGACATGTATCCCAAAACACCTAGATCACACCAGATGAACTTAACATTGGCATCAACCAACACTAAAAGGATCAAACTCAAGAAGCCCTTGTTATTATGGTACAGACTACCTGAACCAAAAGGCTACTTAATTGCCACATGTTTACCACCCAGGGCACCGAGCGTATGGAGCATATTCCACTTTCTCTCGAACTGAGTGACCACTTGTCGCCATGTACTCGTCGTCATGATTTTCCATAATTTGCGTGAACTGAAACTGTCCTATATATAGCTAGGAATTAACATCGGTAACATATCGGCATTGATTCTTAGACTCTTCCGCATGTTCTGCATGTGATCGGCAGCCATTCCGCGTGATCGGGAAACATTCGGCTAATAATCCTGAACCGATCGGCAAACTTCAGCATTGGATCTGCAAACTTCGGTAAGGTTTCGGCATGTCTTCGGCAACCATTCGCATACCGCTCCGTGTATCGATGCCGAAGGGATCCCGAAGGTCAAGCTACGGCCATTTTCATCCCAAAGGCTTCCCTAAGTTAGCTATTTTTTCATCTGCAACCCTTCGGCAAGTGATCGGCGTCCTAGTGGAGACAGGCCCTAAGTCAGTAGAGCTAACCAGGTCTTGTTTGGAAATGGTGAAGTACAAGAGAAAGACACTCTACATACCTTAATTGGATCTTTATGATATTGCTTGTCTTGGAACCTGACTAGATCACTCAATAACGCAGCCACATGGCTATCTATTTCCTTGTCTAAAACTTGGTTACAGTATCTGAAAAATTGCAAACAAAATGTAATGTCAAATATTCAAGAAATGTGATTTTTTATGAAACAAGAGCTGTCACTGTAAGATGACAATGCCCCCGACACCGCTTTGATTTTAAATTATGGCCAATCTATGTTCAAGGTCAAGGTCATCCAGGGGTCAAGGTCACCAAAGTATGTGCCTACAGAAAGGTAATGTACCAAGGAATGTTGTGGTAAAGTATGAAGCGAATATGTTAAGTAATAAGGAAGTTATGGCCAATGTTAAAGTTTTTGGACGGAATGACGGACAGACAGACAGACAGACCGACGGACAGACAAGTCAAATTTATGATGCCTCCCTATCGGGGGCATAAAAATATTCATTTGTAGCACTAAAAGCGTACAACAATAGTATCGCAATAGTATTGCAATAGCAACTTACATTAGCAATACTATCGCGATAGCAATTTGGCCAATAGCAATACTATCGCAATAGTCATTTTGGTCTGCAATAGTCATCCCTAATTTGTACATGGGGACGCTTCCTGTCAATTTTGGTTAAAATCGATCCAACAGTCCTTAAGAAGAAGTCGAAAATGTTAACATTAACCCTTTCCCAAACAAGACCTGGTTTTGACGTCTTAATAGAAAAGGGTTGGGAAAACATTGAAACGAAAGAAGAAACTGCTGATGATCAGCAGTTTCTCCTTTTGTCTCAATATTTTCTATGCCATATTTTACACAAATTCTATCTTTAATAACACCCATTTTTGTCGTTTGTGGCAGTTTTTGAAGTGGATCACCCTAAAAATTTGCCGTTTGGGAAAGGGTTAACAGACATCGCATGACACATGACGCTGGATGTAACAAGGTCGCTTTAGGTCACCATGACCTTCGGTAATTTTTGTGCATTTTTCTGTCACTTACTCTCAAAATCTGTGACTAAGTATTTTCAACTTAACAATCTGTTGTGTGCAGTAAGTATGATGTCCCGAAGAGCTTTATAAACAATGATTTTTTTGTTTTAAAAACAATGTGTAAATTAGATATTTCAATGATACTTACTCTCTAAATCGACGACTATGTATTTTCAACTTGACTATCTGTTGTGTACAGCCAGTTTGCGGACTGTTGACGCCAGAGCTTATCGGACTTGCTCCCGGAGACATCGGGCTGATAAGGCTTGGTGAAGGTTGACTAATGGGGGATAACTCTGCACTGGCAGGAGTTCCCAACCCTACCTCCATCGAACCTTTGGAACTTGAGGCTGCAAATATACAAAGGTTATGAATATAGTAACATTGTTACAGCCTTGTCTTGGTGCTGAAAACATATGACCCCAAAAATGTTCAAAGTTTTCAAGTTAAAAGGATCCATGCAAGAGTATTTTGGCATCAAAAAATGTGAAAGACTGAGTAGCTGTGTACATTAAATTATCTCAGGTAAAAAAGAAAGGAACCATTCATTATTCATGTTGTACCACAAACCAGCTTCCCATAATCATTACTAGAATTTAAGAAATGAATTGCATCTTCCAGGAGCGGCACATATAGGCCCTTAAAGGGGCTTACCTGTAAAATTAGGCATCTTTTCAATTCAAGGGCAGATAACTCAAGAATCAATCTGAATTCAGTAAACAGTTTCAGACAGACAGATAAATGCTAGGACAACTGCAGGGTTCCCTCTATTAATATAATTACAATTTGATCAACAAATTGACAAACAATATTAAACAAAATGTTCACTAACCATCTTGAGAGAGATCAGATTCCCCGCTCACAACCCCAATTCCAACTGGAGCACTGGAAATAAAGAAATACTATAATATAAATACTATAATGATATAATACTATACTATTGGAGTTTCACATCCCACTCAACTACTACGGTCATATGGAGACAGGGCCTCATTTAAAGTCTCAAACGAAAGACTGGAGAAGCGAGGGATCGCACCAGCTACCCATTTTTCAAGTCTAGCTTGTTACCACTGCACCACATCCGTCCCATGAAGTTAATTTAGAAGTTAATCCCTTCCAAACTAGAACTGTCGCAGAGCGGACAAATACCCCCCACTAGGGCCTTGTCACTGAAAAAGTGCTATAGGTAAAAAGGTTCTTGACTTAGAGGACCGAAACGGATTTTAAACCAAGTCCAATTGTGACCTTGACCTTTGACCTTGGTGACCCAAAAACAATAGGGCACCGCCTTGGGTCATGGGCAACAACAGTGTAAAGTTTCATGATCCTAGGTCTACAGGTTCTTGACTTAGAGCATGAAAAGGATTTTAAACAAAGCCAAACTGTGACATTGACATTTGACCTTGGTGATCAAAAAACAATACGGCACCTCCTTGGGTAATGAGCAACAAGTGTGTAAAGTTTCATGATCCTAAGTCAAACAGTTCTCGAGTTAGAGCACATAAACAGATTTTAAACAAAGTCCAACTGTGACTTCTCCCCCCCTCCCAATTAAAAAGTTCAAAGAGGCATAACTCTAAAACTAATGACTGGATCAAGATGAAAATTGACTGTGCACAACTTCATATGATAGGAAACAACCTAATAAAATTTCAGCAAAATTGGTCAAAAACTCTTGGAGGAGAAGACTGTGGGAGGATAAGAGGACACAAAATTATGTCTACAGACAGATGGACAGACGGACAGACAGACAACCTGATTCCAGTATACACCCCATAACTTCGTTGTAGGGGGTATAAAAACATTATCGTTATCTTTTACCTCAATGTTTTCGAAGACCTTTTCTATTGGGGATGTCAAAACCTTGTTTGGGAGATGGTTTACCCTTCATTAGACAGCAAAATATTAGACTTGTCAAAGTTCAAGATGTTACTGATAATGATTTCTAGTGAATAAAAAAATCACGTTTTTGATCTATCTGGGTAGAAAACATTGTGGGAAAAGAAGAAATTGCTTGAATTTCCCATGTTTTCCAATCCTTTATCTTGCCAAAAAGTATCATTATGTGGAAATGGGTTAAAAGATAATAGATGAAAATGTAAATTCTAATACTTATTTTTTCTTAACAAAATCCTTAACCCTTTACCAAACAAGACCTAGTTTTGACATTCCTAATAGAGAAGGCTCGAGGAAACATTAAGACCAAATATGAAAATGATGATAAGCAGCATCTTTTTTTTATTTCACATCAATAAATTCTGTGATTAATAGTACAATAATTTTATCTATATGATCAATATTGATGTTGTCATCTGCAGCGGATTTCAAATTGATTCATCTATTTATTTTCTTCACTGTTTGGGAAAGGGTTAAGTTAATTTGTTAGCATGAGAGTATGTTTGGTTAGTACATTTGCATATCAGTTATCTAAAAACACTCAATAACAGCTGGGCAAAATGATAATGAATGCATGAATGAATCAAGATTAATCAACACAAATTTATGTGATCGCAAATAAGGTCTGTCATACTAAAAGGGACCTTGTGGCAAATGTGAAACATTTATTTATTTATTTTATTGGGGTTTTACGCCGTTTTCAACTTCTAAGGTCATATCGCGGTGGCTGGAGCACCTAACTGTGAGTTCCTGGTATTTCTCGCACCAGTACAACCACAATATCCAAACCGAGCCTCCAGCTGCTCTCTCACATAGATGATTCACACCCATTGGTGAGAGACAAATGACTTTTGTCAAATGTCAGAATGGATACTAGCCAAGCCGGGGTTCGAACTCGAAACCCCTAGATTGACAGACTTCGACATAACCGACTGAGCTATCCGGGCTCGGCTAAATGTGAAACGTATCCATCCTGGTCAATCTGTGTGGTTTGCGCAGGCTGACTTGGATAAAAACGTTTAACCCTTTCCCAAACAAGACCTTGTTTTGATGTCCCTAAAAGAAAAGGCTTGGGAAAACCTTGAAACAAAAGAAGAAACTGCTGATAACCAGCAGTTTCTCCTTTTGTCTCAACATTTTCTGTGCCATATTTTACACAAATTCTATCTTTAATAACATCCATTTTCTCATTTGCGACACCCTAAAATCTTGTTGTTTGGGATAGGGTTAATCAACACAAATGTGATCACAAATAAAATCTGTCACACTAAAAGGGACCTTCTGGCAAATTTGAAAAATATCCATCCTGGTCAGTCTGTGTGGATTGCAGCGTATAATCATGTGACTCAGAATTTCTGATAATTTTCAATATCTTTTTTTATACTTGACCAATTTGAATTCAGTTTGAAGCAGAGAAGGTGGGAAAATGCCAGGAATAAGCTGGACGTGTTGGATTTTTGAAAAATCAACTGATAAAAAAGTTATTGAAGATAAACCAAAGTTTTGGTTTATCTTCAATAACTTTATTATCAGTTGATTTTTCAAAAATCAACCACGTCCATCTAATGTGTGACGTGTGTCCACATTCTCTGCTTCAAACCGAATTTAAATCGGTCCAGTAATTACATAATTATTGAAGATTTTCTGAAAATATTGTATCACGTGATTATCCATCGTGGTGGATTGCACAGACTGACTTGGATAGAAACTTTTAATCATAAGGTAATTTTCTGGGTCTAGATTGTATTTCCTATCTTACTTTATGAATATTTTCCAAATGTGGCATCTGATTGATGCCTGCTAGGTCTTATCGGTTTCTTGAAATTTGGTTTTATTGAATTCCCAGAAGGTCCCTTTTGGCATGACAGGTCACAAATACATGTAACCCTTTCCAAAATAAGCTAGTTTCTACTTCACTGTTATACCTTATTTTGTTATTTTGAACAGTCCATATTTTAACCCTTTCCCAAACGACAAAATTTTTGGGTGATCCGATTTAAAAGCTGCCTTAGACAACAAAATAAATCTTGATAAAGGTAAGATTTGTGTATGATATCGGGCAGAAAATATAGGGGGAAAAGGAGAAACTGCTGATTATCAGCAAGGTGAATCACAAAAATTCATTTAACCATCTCCTAGACAATACATGATTTTGTCATACTCTTAAGAAAAAGCCTGGGAAAGCATTTGGGCGAAAGAAAATGTTGATATCTAGCATTCTCTCTCTTTTCCCATCAATATGTTGTACACTAGTTTTTTTCTGTATAAACCCTTTCCCAAACAAGACCTTGTTTTGACGTCCCTTATAGAAATGGCTTTGGTAAAACATTGTTACAAAAGAAGAAACTGCTGATAACCAGCAGTTTCTCCTTTTGCCACAATATTTTCAGAGCCATATTGTACACACATCCTTTCTTCATATTCATTTTGATGTTTGTAGCAGCTTTCAAATTTGACAGCCTGAATTTTTTTCGTCGTTTGGGAAAGGGTTAACATCCATTTTTTGTCTGTAACATCTTTAACTAATGTTCAAAATCATTAAACACAAAGATGTACCGTAATTATTCTAATAAATGCCCGGGCGTTTATTACAAACATGGTCAATGGAAATGTAGGGGATGGGCGTTTATTAGAGGTATCCTTAGTTTGTATGTCAAAATTTGTGAATTAAGTGTCAATTAGTGGACTCGAAGTTCAGCAAGTCGAATTTGACAAAATTTTGTTATAAGGACGATTTTTCGATGAAATCTCTTAATTGCAAACAGATTGAGGGCTGCACATCCTTTTTTTTATTGCATTTTGTTATGATCTTTGTTTATAACTTACATTATATCAATCCTGAGTCGGGGGATGGGCGTTTATTAGAATCACCCTTTTTCACTAAAATTGTGCTTGAAATATGCAGATTTTTAGCCGAGATTTGGGGGATGGGCATTTATTAGAATATGGGCTTTTATTAGAATAATTACGGTAATTTGAATTTCTGATACATTTCCCACCACCATTACAAGATTTATTAACTCTACTTCTACAGAGTCAAATTGTGTCCAAAGCAAAGGAGGGAGGGGTATAATGAAAGAAACCTAAAGCAAATAGCCCAAAAGTATCACGATTTCAATTTCATTGTAACAAGGCATGGTTTTAAAGAGGGTCAAAGCAAATGAACTGCAAGGTAGAGAATTAAATCAATCTCAGTATCAAGATAGGTAGAGGGTTAGGTGCGTGATACATTACTGTTTCAACCTTTACCAGACAGCAAAATGTTGACCTGCTCGAAATTGGAAGGTGTTTCAGGCGACAATTTCAAGTCTGTGCAATTTTACAAATCTTTCCATTTAGAGTTAGAAAACATTGTGGAAACTGAAGCAATTGCTTGTTGTAAGCAATTTCATCATTTCCACTATGTTTTCCCAAGCATTTTTCTTGAGGGGCATCAAAAAGCGTCGCTTTGTGACAAAGCCTGAGATACCTGACACAATTGCAATGCATCTAGTTTAGTTCGAATTAGATTCCTAACCCTCTACCTTTTGGGTACTGAGTTTTAATCTCTATCTTTCATATAGAGTCTGAGCTGCAACAAAAGGGGGATAACTCCTGTCCATGCAAGAACTGAAAAGGGAGGTCACTACCAATAAGCCTTGTTTGATTAGTACCTTATAGGGGTGTTAGGAAAAGTTGTTATTGGTAATATTATTGGTATATTGAGCCTGTAATACAAACAAACATGTACACAAAACAAACAAACAACAAGGAATAACAAATTTAAAAGTTTTTGAATTTTTCCATCAATCATTATATATATGTGACCCGTCGCGCTAAAAGGGACCTTATCGGGTGTGTGAAAAATATCGACCCTAGTCAGTCTGCGCAGTCCACGCAGCCAGACTAGGGCCGACACTTTTCACTTGTATGTAATTTTTTATATCTGGAATGTTTTCCCTATCTTACTTTACGTTCATTTTTCGAATAAAGTATCTGGTTTGCCTATGCTGGGTCTGACAAGTTTGTCAAAGTTTGGATTTTTGGTATTCGGATAAGGTCCCTTTTAGCGTGACGGGCCACATATACGAGGGTTGTCCCAATAAATCGTAGACACATTAGATAACTTGTCTTATTAACGTTGCACAATATTTATTTTCCGTATGAACATTGTTTGTCCATTTTTGAATTAATTTTCATTCATTAGCAGTTCAAATATTTCCTTTATATCCAGTTTTACACGATTATTTTAAGCGCACAATGGTCGTGCGGCGCACGTAAAAAATATTGCCTTTCCCGATTGTCGTTCCTGATTAACTGTCGTGATAAAAAAATCGTTTCTATTTTCAGTCAAAAAAGTTTTACAGTCGCATCGAGTAAATCATGTTTTGTAATTGTGCCTATTTTCATAGCATTGGTGTTATTCTTTTTCCAAATAAGATGCTTTAAACGAAAAAGAAGAACAATTTCGTTGACGTAAAAAGACGACGTTGCTGAAAATTGCGGCGCACCGTAAAATTGTCCGTTCTTCGGTATGGAGAGCAGTATGACACCTTGAATCTTTAAAGAGACATTTCACAATTATTTTCACATAAATTTTACTTTTGTTCTATCTCAAAGAGCATGTTTTCTTGTGAAAATTCTGAAATTTTCAAGCCAAAATATTGAACCGTTTACGAGAAATATATATTTTTGTGCTAAAATTAAACAAATTGTTGTGGACAACAGTTCAGAGTTATATAGAATTTGTCATTTCTGTCTAAACTTTAAAGGCATATTTTTCGCTTATCAATAACAACTTTAAAAAAACGATAGCATTCCTACGCATTAGAAAAAACAATCTTTGCACTAAGACATTCTTTTAAAGAATGAAATAAATGTGAAATGTCACTTTAATGAAGATGAAACTAATCAAAATACATAGCCACGTGTCTATAGCACATGTATTGACACTTTTTTTGAAAGTCTCAAAAGGACGTTTCAATATTGCCCCTGGAGAAGGCCGAAATTGTATAGAAGAACGGGAATGAAATAGTATAAAGAGGTCACTGATTTGGATAAACGGAAAACGCACAAGAGTATGTTGAATAAAACGGACTTTGAGATGAAAAATACATTTGATTGAATTAATTTATCAATTATTGATTTCAAAATTACTTAAAAAATAAAGAGCATCTGCGATAAAGGCACAAAGTTCAATCATAAGACAAGAAAATTCCGTTCGGTTTTCCGTTCAAATGTGACGTTATTACAACGTGACGTTGCGACGTGCGCCGCGGGTCTGTGAATGCCTTTGCAAAAAATCTATATATTTAGTAAAATGTAAGCATTTAACTTGATTTTTTGTCAAAGTGGCACCAAAAGGTGTGGAATTAAGCTACGGAAAAATTAGAAAAATCCATCCAGTGGTTTTTTATTTATCGACATTGTCTACGATTTATGGGGACAACCCTCGTATATATATACCAAACATTTCAAGCAACTACTGGTGTCATCCTTGGCAATGGAAATTGACGAGGGTATTTGATTCCTGGTATTTCTCTCACCAGCACCACAGCAATATCCAAACCAAGCCTCCAGCTGCTCTCTCACATAGATGATTAACACCCATTCGTGAGAGACAAATGACTGCCAGAATGTTTGAATGGATACTGGCCGAGCCAGATTTTGAACGCGCAACCCCTACATTGACAAATTCCAACATTACCAAATGAGCTATCGGGGCTTGGCCGACGAAGGTATACTTTCATCAATTTACAGGCATCATCCATGGCAACAGAAATTGACAATGGTGTCCAGATTTCATAATTTCTAGATACCCTTGTGAAGTTGTCAATTTCCATTGCCACTGACGATGCCCAAAGTTGCATGACATCTTTGGTAGATAGTAATGGTTGGAATACCCTAAGTCTGCAAATTGTCTTTTTTTCAAAGTCCTCATAAATACTGCTTTTTTAAAGTTGTAGCTACCAGGTTTTCAAAAGAAAGATACATACTAAAATTTAATTGACTTCAGTTTTTAGCCAATGATTATCCTGTTTCAAAGTCTGCAATTCATACTTGGCACCTACAGCTACCACAGCAAATTGGCTCTCACAGTCATGTGTACCCATTAACACTTTCCCAAACAGCAAAATTTTAGAGCGGTCCTCGTAAAAGCTGCTGCCGAAACAAAATTGATGTGAAACGGGAAGGTATTTGTGTACAATATAGCACAGAAAATATTGAGACAAAAGGAGAAACTGCTGGTTATCAGCAGTTTCTTCTTTTGTCTCAATGTTTTCCGAGGCCTTTTCTACTAGGGACATCAAAACCAGGTCTTGTTTGGGAAAGGGTTAATACACCTGGCAGATGAGATGCAACATGTGGCCACTAGAAAATGCCCATGGCTGCAGATGTATCTGAACTAGGTATTGTTAGATTCAGGAAGCCACTTGAGAATGGCATCCCTACCCAAGCTCCTTGTCTCCTGATTAGGTTCAATTTCTCTCCCTTTTATGAGCCCTTAAAGACCTCAAGAACAATTAGGTTAATCTTCATGCACATTTCCACAAATCATGCACATCCCTCCTTTAGATACTCAATGAAAAGTTATCTAAATTCTTACCCCAGTAAGACCTGGATTTGAGTTTGAGTTTATTGGGGTTTTACTCCGTTTTCAACTGCCAGGGTCATATCGCGACGGCTGGAGCACCTAACCATGGATTCCTGTTGTTTCTCAAACCAGTACTACCACAACACCCTTACCGAGCCTCCAGCTGCTCGCCCACTTAGGTTAACGATTTCAAACCCATTGGTGGGTGACAATTTTGTCAGAAAGGGTATTTGCCGCGTCCGGGTATCGAACCCAGGACCTCTCGAATGAGAGGCAGATGCGCTACCAACTGCGCTAAGGCCGCGGCCTAAGACCTGGATTTGAAGTTCCCAACAGAAAACACGGTGCCCACCCATCATCTGGAATAAAATTCCCTGACTTTTCACTGACTTTTCCCTGACCAAAATTCATTTTTCCCTCACCTTTTTTCGCACGAAATGGCCTCATTTCCCCCTAAAGCTGTCTGATCAATCCCCTATTTATTTTGATTTCTTACAATAACAATTCAAATGTGATGGTTGAACTTACATGTATTAGTAGAATCATTAAAATGCTAAACATTTTAAACATGACAAAGAGAAAAGTTCATTTGTCCTGCTTGAAATAGTTAAAACACTTTCTTTGACAACAGTTGAAATGTTTAATACTTATGGTTGAAGTTATGACTAGAGCTTTAAAATGTACACCTCTTTACACAAGAGAAAATGAGAAATACTTCTTCAGTCTTTGTCTTACATAAACTGTTTAAAACAACTTTCTGTGAGCATCATTCTCATGAAAGGTGTTTAAAGGACAGATTTACTTCCACTCCAAACTTTTTCCATCTTTTAAATATTCACTGACCAGTTAATAAGGTCCTTACTTATCTAGATACATTCCAATCAAAATTTCCTGCACTGATAGCCTTTCACAATTTCACTTAAAACGTATTATGTTTAGTAGTTCTTTTCATTCTTTTTATGGTCAAAAATGGATACCTCTGTGCATGTGTGAACAGTTTGTTATAAGCAAAATTTAATGTACATTTTTTGACATACTGCATGCTCAAGTGTTGCATTTTCAGAGCATTTTAAAACCAGCTTTGTGCTAAAATTGATTCTTTATCAACCAGGTACAAGTGCAACTAATGAATGTTTGTAGGAAACTTGTGATAATGGATATATTTGAGGGCTTTTATTCACTTGACATCAAAATATCACTAAAAGAAGACAATGGTAATTATCTAAGTGATTTGGAAGGAGATGGCATTATGACATAAATCATGTTACACTCATCATCAAACTCAAAAGCAATTAAAACCAAATGGTGCACAGTCCTCTCAGCTGTACAAGTATTAATCCACATAAAGTAACTACCCTCTTATTATCAATATTTCTTCAACCTCCTCTGAAGATGTTCAATATTCTTCTCTTCACTGTCAGCTACTGTTCTCTTGCTTACAGATTTAGCCATAACAGCATTAGCTTTCAATAGAACATCCATTTCAAATGTTAAGCCTTAATTTAAAATGATAAGTGCAGAGTCATGTATAAAAGAACAACTGGTTTGTTAATTAAAACCTGAAATTTTAATGCCATAGCTATGATTATCTGCTTTACTTTATTTCATTTTTTCTATTTGTTTTGTTTGGACAAAAGAAAATTTCAAAATTCCCTGACTTTTCCCTGACTTTTTAAGCTTTTCAGATTTCCCTGACCATTTTTCAAAATTCCCTGACTTTTCCCTGACCTTGAAGAAAATACAAATTTCACTGACTTTTCCCTGACCAGTGGGCACCCTGGAAAATGTTTTATGTCAATATTGAAGCAAATATCTCCCTCGATATTTTCTATGCTTTCTTAACCCATTACCAAAAAACAAAATTTTAGCCTAGTCCAAACTGATAGGTGTTGCAGATGACAATTTCCATTGAACACAATTTAACATTTTTTGGTCTTTCTTGGTAGAAAGCATTGTGGGAAATGAAGAAATTGCTTGTCACAAGCAATTTCTTAATTTTCCACGTTTTACAAAGCCTTTATTTTGTGGGGCGTCGAAAAGCGCCAATGTGTGGGAAAGGGTTAAAGACCTGATCACATTCGATTTGGCGTCTACATTGCGTCCACATCACATCGAAAATTATATTGCACAGGTTTATTTAAGCTGTAGTTACGACTTTTTCGAATGTGACCCACAATATACAGGTTTACAAACATCATAGGAAAAGGATAAAAATAAATTTCATCAACATACCCAGTAGTTGTTTCATCGTCATCCAACAGTCTGAGCCTTTTCTTCTCTTCTCGTTCCTTCAGTATTACCTGTAAGCAAAAGTGTATAATCATTTCAGAATCAATTTCTAAGGAATCATGAACTCTATACCCTTCAAGCAGACTCTGAGAGGTCATGGTTAGGTTTAATCCCATTTGGTCTACTCCCAATTCGTCTACTCCCAATTCATCTACTATTTTGGACATAATTCCCATTTCTTCTACTTTTCTATACTTTGTAAATCAATATGATGTTTTATGAGTTTTATTAAATTGTTTGCATTTTTATTTCGTTTGTGAATATATTAACTTAATTTCTTTTCCTAAAACAAGGATTATGTTAATTGTTTATTGATAATTTGACATGAAAGTAGACGAGTTGGGACAGTAGACGAATTGGGACTCAAGGCACTAAAATAACAGTAGACGAAATGGGAGTAGACCAATTGGGATGTTACCCATGGTTAAACATCCAAATTGACTCCGGCCTTATTTAACCCTTTCCCAAACGAAAATTTTTTTAGGGTGATCCAATTTATACTTGCTGCAGATGACAAAACAAACGCTGCGGAAGATGAAATTTATGTGTACTATAGCAAGGAAAATATTGAGACAAAAGGAGAAACTGCTGGTTATCAGCAGTTTCTTCTTTTGTCTCAATGATTTTCCCAAGCCTTTTCTTTCCTTCAAGATCACCTGTAAGTTAACAAAGACCCAGATAAGAGTGTCCTCCCCAGACCAATAAGCTGTATCGGCCCCACTACAGCTTCATGCCTATCAGAGTAATGCCCCTACAGCTTCAAAAGTACCCCAGAGTTTAATTTCTGCAACATTGTCACCAAATAGAGGGATTTTGAGGTGATTCAAATCAAAAACTGTTAGATGATGCATTTTTAGATCTAAAATTGTAAATATTTCACTTATGTACGCCTATAAAACATTATGGGAAAAGAAGAAATTGCTCAAGATGAGCAATTTCTTCTTTTTCCATTATGTTTTACTCACAATTATTTGCTTGAACACTATGGGTTTCAAGGCTTACAGATTCTTACAAAATTTGCCACTACAGCCTCAAAATATTCTGCAAAGAACCCTGAAGAGGGTATTGACCTTTCAAAATGCAAAATTCTATTTATTGTTTATCAAATCCAATGTTGCGGGTAGTCATTCAAATGAGTTGTAACAACATAGGGTTTTATGTTTAACCCTTTCCCAAACAAGACCTGGTTTTGACGTCCCTTATAGAAAAAGGCTTGGGAAACATTGAAACAAAAGAAGAAACTGCTGATAACCAGCAGTTTCTCCTTTTGTCTCAATATTTTCTGAGCTAAATTCTACACAAAATCTATATTTAACAACATAAATATTGTCATCTACAGCAGCTTTTGAATAGGACTGCCCCAAAAATTGTCGTTTGGGAAAGGGTTAAATAACTAGAAAGACCTGAAGGTCTTGAGTCGCTCCACAGGCCTGAGCTTCATTTAATATTTAATCCAAATCTTGATTAAAATGTTCAATACCTGTGGTTCTTAGAGCAAGAAGAATGTAAAACTAAATGTTTGCTACTTGGGAAAGGGTTGAAGGAAATTCAATCTGTCCATATTAGCAATGAATATTTTCCTTCTTCCAAACAGATCTAAATTTATTTATCAATTACTCCTTAATATCTAGCTATGTTTCTAACCAGATAATTGCCATTTCGGAAAGGGTTAAATGAAATGGGAGATAATTTCAGTTTAGGATGATAATCTTCCTTGTGCCAAATACATGGGTGAAAGTTAGAAAATTTCAAAATACTGAACTTTAGAGCTGGGGGCCAGGGGGCCGCAGGGCCCCCGGTGGGTCCAGGGCAACGCCCTGGCCAGGGGTCCAGGGGGCCGGAGGCCCCCGGGAGCACTCGAGAAATAGCGTTTTAAAAAACCCCAGGAAGGCGTTCATGACGCTATACTACCATCTTTTAGTGCAAGTTTTCCAGATCAATTATCATTCAGTTTCAAATTAGAACTCAATATGATTCACTGTTTTATTTTTTTTTCTTTCATTTTTAAAATAAGAACTGTTAGATTCTAGTATGACATGGCAACAATTTTCAAAATGTGCGCATATTTCAGGGTTTTGCTACCATTGACAGATCAGTCTTGATTTGTGAAAATCAAGTTTGGATTTTTTCTTTTCTTTTCTTTTTTTTTTTTTTTTTTTTTTTTGATACATCAATGCAACTACACTTAGCTATATTTGAATAACTATTGAAAGTTTACGATCTCAAAATATCTTGATACGACTGCCCCTCCCCCCCCCTCGAAAATAATCCTTGATCCGTCCTGGTGAGTCATTTAACATTGCTTTTGTGTACACGTAGTTTCCGAAATTGCACTTTTGTCATCCCTCTTGAGGATATTTCTCGTGATTGATATCATTTCAGTTTGGAAATATGTACGTAATATTTAAAAGTCACAAAGATAACCAATGTGCTATAACGGTTTAAGTTTGTGTAACTTTAGTCTTTTTAAGCTCGTAATTACACGAAGTCGTGATAAATCAAGAATTTGAATCTCCAATTAACGTTTTATTCACGAATCAACTCCCCTTCTCTCTCCACAAGATTATTTTTATTTCACGTTAATTCTTCGGTGACAAATAATAAGAGATTTCATCGCAGAAACGTCGACTGCATCGACGGACACTCGATGATTAATTTGAATGCTAAATCATGCCAATTTTCTGATGTAAAGTTGCAGCTAAAGCAAAATTATAGATCTAGATCTAGGTTATTTAGATTTCGGTCCGCAAGCGATAATGTCATTATGAAACGAAGAAAATGCTACCTTGTTAGTCTATTATCCAAAATTTCAACGGTAATAATCCAATCAACGTACTATGAAACAGTCCCCGAAATAACTGAGCAGGTGTTCGCGGTGTTTTTGAAGTCACTTTTCAAGCCCAGATTGAGTAGACGCAACGTCATCATGACGTCATATTGGTTTTTTAACACGAGAGATCTGACCTATTTATTCGTCTGAGAAGCATGTCAATCAACTTGCAAGTCAATGAATGGGCGGGGACAATCCTCTTTTTCAACCAGTCTGTGTTTTACAAGCAATGTTTACTAAAAGAACTAGAGGTCAATCGTCGGCAAAGAAAATTTACCCCGAGTCTCTTTCGTTAGTGAAAAGAAAAATTCTTGCAGAGGCAGATCTACCTGACTCGTGCTTATGCATGCCAACGTTCCCCGACCTCTCTTTTAAATCCTTTCGCAAACAGTACTTGATTTCGACGTCATTGGAATAAATAGATAAGGGAAACATTTAGAGAAAAGAAGAAATCGTCGATAATCAGCCATTTCTCCGTTCCCACGATAAATACTTTCCATAAAGTAAGTTATGTCGTCTGCAACACCTTTAAAAATGGAGCAGTCTAAAATGTTTCTGTTTGGGAAGGGGGTAAACAAAATGACGAAAATTGAACATGAATGTAGATCTATATAAATATCCATGAATTACACATTTGGGGCTAATGATTGCACATGCACAAGAATCAAAACGTGTGTGCTGAAAAATTTATTCAGGTCTGAAACGAAGGTAAGAAAATGCCCATGACTTTTTATGCCGTCTATGATCGACTACCGGTCGCTAGATCCAGACAAGCAAATCTATAATTTATGTCCGTGGATCGATCTTCGGCAACGGAAAACTCTTTGTTTGGTAATTGTCGGATGCATATTTCGGGACCGTCATCACGGAATCAGCCGAGTAGTTACGAGTAATTTTTCGGATGAGATCGTTTCTTTGATATGATCCCGCGGGGTTTCCCATTGATAAGCTGACTAGATGGGTAATAAAATGTTTTTGTTCTGGTCTTCCCGGTATTGAATTGAGATAGGATCTCCAGGTATCTTCAGATCAACAAGAGAAAGGGGTTACCCCCCCCCCCCCCCCCCCAACTTTTCTCAACGGATTTACGCGATTTGGAAAAACGACCCCGGCGGCCGTCCAAAATACGGAAATCCGTAATAATACGGAAAACTTTCACCCATGCAAATAGATCTAAATTTACTTATGAATTGTAGATTTTCCTAAATATACCATATTTCTAATAAATGTTTTGCCATTTGGGAAAGGGTGAAATTCCATTCACTGTTAAGGTCTTTGAATTGACCCAGCCTAAAAATTTGCCATCTGCTAATGGGTTAACACTTCACTATGACCCACTCTTTTATTCAGTTAACACATTTGGGGACACACTGTGCCCTCTAAGTACACCCTTAACTCATTACCACACAGTGACTCTAAAACAAGAAGAAAGTAAAGGAAAGTGTGGAAATTCCAGCTTAGGATGATACTGTCAATGTAAAGATACATAGTCCATAAAATTGCTCAATGAACAATTGAAACTATCTATAGCTAGTTTAACCCATTTCCACACAAAGACACTTTTTGTCGCCCCTCAAGGTAACAGATTTGAAAACATTGTGGAAAATGAAGAAATTGCATGTGACTATCACTTTCTTCATTTTCCACAATGTTAACTTCCCCACGAGACCAAAAATTAACCTAAAATTGTTGTCTGCAAGGTCTTAGAATTTAAACTAGCCTAAAATTTTGCCCTCTGGTAATGGGTTAACTTGTATCACATTTTCATGATAGTCACAAACAAAGCTTCAAACAACACAATAATAACCACTCTGTTGTTTAATTAATACCCTTTGGGTGACCCTCTCTGCACTTCCAAATACACCCCTTCATAACCTCTAAGATAAATATACTGCAAGGAGTAACCCTTCCACCCATTTCACACTTTACTTATTACCTGACTGAGTTTATGCCATACAAATGAGCTCTTAACTCAGGCAGTGAAATTCCGATCATACTGAAATATACACTCATGCAAGATCTACCAGTCACCAACATTCTGTCCAAATTTTCTATTGATTGGTCATTATTTGTTGTTGCTAGAGTGATAAAAAGCCAAAACGGACATTTTGATAATCAAGGGCAGATAACTCCAGACTTTCTTGTTCAATCTGAATCATTTAGAGGAATCTGAGAGAGGGTCACCCAAGGATCATTCCTGTGAAGTTTGAATGAAATCCATTTAGTAGTTTCTGAGAAGAAGATTTTTAAAGAAAAAGTTGACGACCGGACGGACGCACGCACGACAGACACAACGCCATGACAAAAGCCCGCTGGCCTGAAAGGCCAGTGGAGCTAAAAAAATTGAATGCCTTAACCCTTTCCCAAATGACAAAAGATTAAGGTGATCCAATTTGAAAGCTTCTACAGACGACGTCATAACACTTGTTACTTTTGTTAAAATTTGTGAATAACACAGCAAAGAAAGCATTGAAACAAAAGGAGAAACTGCTGGTTATCAGCAGTTTCTTCTTTTGTCTCAATGTTTTCCCAAGCCAATTCTATTAAGGACGTCAAAACCAGAGGTGCATTCTTTAGAGCGAGATTTCTTGAGATTTCTTAAGCTATTTTAGGATAAAGCGTTCTTTTGAGCAAGATTTTTAAATCGCTTAATGGGAGGCGCCATTACTCTTTACTTCATTCGTAACCCTCGGTCAACTCTGTAGAAACAATATAAAGAAAATTTACCAAGTGGTTCCGAATGCACCATAATTTATAAACCGCGGTGTTCCGAATGCTCAATACTTTATACAAATGACGTCATGATGACCTCATTTGTATGTAGTATGGAACATTCGGAACACCTCTCTTATAATCTCGGTCTCAAAGACGCTGTATCAAAAACATCTTAAAAAATCTTAAAAAATCTTGCTCTAAAGAACGCGCCTCAGGTCTTGTTTGGGAAAGGGTTAACCCTTTCTTACCTGTAGCACTAAGAGAAAAGTCAGAGACTCACACACAACTTAGTGCAAAATTTTGTTGCGCATCAAAAGCAAAAAGGTTTCTAAACCCTTCACCAATTTGAATAAAAGCTTTTATCTTATCAACAATAAATACTTTTTTTTAACAAGAGATGTCCCCGGACAACGTAGCTTGCCTATTCAAAAGCTTGTCACAAAAAATGAAGCTCAAGGTCGAAGATCTAGGTCACTAGGTCAAAGATCATGGTCTCAAGGTCAAGGTCGAAGTATCCATATGTGAAACATCAAGGCTCTATCTTTAACAGTGCATGAGATATAGGCCAGGTTAAAGTTTTTAAAATTAGGTCAAACGTCAAGGTCACTAGGTATCCATGTGTGAAGTATCAAGGCTGTATCTTCAATAGTGCCTGAGATATAGACCAGGTTAAAGTTTTTGAAGATGCGAAGCCGACACTAGGGCTGTGACATTAGCTCCCCGGACATAAAGTCCCGGCTCGCAAAAAAGAAATTTTCCTTTCAGAATGAGTTACAGTCGTTTAATCGCTTTCTGTGAAGTAGTATAAGATAAAACATACCTTTTTAAGAGGACTAGGTTTCTTTATTTTGGGTATTTCTCTTTCTTTCCCCCTCTTTATGGGTGCTGAAGAATCTAGCATGTTTGCCTGAAGTAAACATGATGTATTTGTTAAGTATACACGCCCTGCATCAGCAATTTTAACAACATTTCCCAACTTTTTTTCAACATGGCCAATTCTTGATCCATTACAAGACGATCACAAGAACTTACAGACGACATTTACAATGTGAATTTTTTTTTGAAAATTAATGATATTTGGGTCTGAAAACATTGTGGTAAATGAAGTAATTGCTTGTAATAAGCAATTACTTCATTTTCCACATGGTTTTCTAAATCCTTTTTCATCTAGGGCATCAAAGTGTTAATGGGTTAATATCATTTCCCAAGTTTTTATAAAGGTCCAATTTGGAAGCTGATGCACAAGACAAGATAGGTGTTGATAAAGGTAAGATTTACATAATACATCACATAAAATATTATGACAAATGGAGATGATGTTGGTTGTCAGTATTTTTTCTTCTTTAGCCTGAATGTTTTCCTAAGTTATCTTCAAGATCATAAAAAGCAGAATCATGTGGGAATGATTAATTGCGACTCATAGAACAGTTAAAAGGAAATCCTAACTAAGGATCCATTTTATTTTGTTTTCCAACACAATGTCACCAAATTCATTATGTATCTTCAGCCGTCAGAAAATTTCCGACAAGTTTGAAAAATACTGTCAAAATTTCACTCACAGAAATCGCTTATCACAAGCAATTTCTTCATTTTCCATTATGTTTTCCAAAGCCTTGATCTTGTAAGGCGTCAAAAGGCGTCACTGTGTGGTAATGGGTTTTAGAAAGAGAGGGCAAAATCTACAAAATCAAAACCTACTGATCTAACTTCCTCCTTTTTGTTGATAATTGGTCGAGTTTCCTTCTTAGGGGGAGGTTCCTTTTTCTTTTCCTATGAAAAAAAACACAAGAATATTAGTTCTGTCTCTTTGCACGCAGATTTCCAAAATGTATTTCAACTATCTTCACCCTTTCCCAAACAAGACCTGGTTTTGACTTCCCTTATATAAAAGGCTTGTGAAAACATTGAAACAAAAGAAGAAACTGCTGATAACCAGCAGTTTCTCCTTTTGCCTCAATATTTTCTAAGCTTTATTTTATACAAATCCAATGGTTTTCAATCTTAATTTTGTTGTCTGCAACAGCTTTCAAATTGGAGCACCCTAACATTTTGTCGTTTGGGAAAGGGTTAAAATAGATGATTATAAAGACCATATATCTGTAAGCCTAATATGATAGTTGAATGATGGTCAAGACTAGGTGGTACCAAAGTGACTGCTTGAATTTTCATATAATGATGTACATACTTGAAATAAAAGAATCGGAAATTATCTGATGCATTCAAAAAGTTGTACGAGTTATTGTATTATATCTCTGCCTTTTTACCAAACCTTGTCACTATAGCTTTAATCAAGCTGTACTTTCCAGGTTTGTGATAAAAATCTATCAGAATACATGTATGGCCTTTATCCTTAACTGGCATCAATACAAATGAGCCAGAATCTGGAAAATGGTCCTTCAATGCTTTTGAGCCCAACATGGTTCCAGATCAGCCTGTGTATACACACAGTCTGATCACGAACCATGTTGGTCTCCAGGAGGTTTTTATTGACCTGTAGCCACCTTAAGAGAGCAGCATGGATCCCGGTCAGACTGCAGTTAAAGTTTACGAACTAAAATGAAATGCAGAGCCAGAGGCGAAATTTGAAATGTGCCAGTAATTCCTAAACTGTGTTACATTTCCATTCCAAATACAAGCATAAGCATTTTGTATGGTTTAGAATTTTGAATTAATGCATACTTATGGAAATATTTGACAAAAATGTTCAAAATTACCTCCCTTGCATATGAATATAGAGTAAAATAATATTTGTAAATTATTTTCTTCTTGAAGCATAATCTTGAAATCCCGCAACTTATGTGAAGTGTATTTACAAGTGTGTGTAATTTGATGCATTTCGTATGGCTAGAAAGTGGTGTTTTCATTCTCAGTTTGTAAACCTTAAGCATATGCTGATCTTGAAACAGAGATGTTTCAAATGCTATGAGAGAGACGATTTTACAGATCCCGGCTCATTAATCTTCCTATCTTACTTCTAAGGCATCAATCAAAGCACCAAGGTCATATGTGATTGGCTGTTTGGATTTTTTCCCTCCGCCTCCCACAACACCTAAAGTCCCGCCTCCGCTTGAAGGTGATTGGCTGACTGGTTGTGAGGACTGTCCTGATTGGCTAGTTGGTTGTGATGATTGTGTTGTCTTCAAAATTCCTGTATAGTAGACAGAATTGTAAAATGACAGCTTTGTGCATAAATATTTTGTTGGAAATGTTAATAATGATTCTTTCTCTTTCTTACAATCTTTTTTTTTCAAATAAATATCATATGATGTAAATGCCCTAAATTGTTCTGAAAAGTCATCACAAAACTAGAACTGTCGCAAAGCGGACGAATACCCCCCACTAGGGCCTTGTCACTAAAAAAGTGCTATCAGTCAAAAGGTTCTTGACTTAGAGCATGGAAACGGATTTTAAACAAAGTCCAACTGTGACCTTGACCTTTGACCTTGGTGACCCCAAAACAATAGGGCACCTCCTTGGGTCATGGGCAACAACTGTGTAAAGTTTCTTGATCCTAGGTCAAACGGTTCTCGAGTTAGAACACAGAAACCAAATTGTAAATTTTCACTATTCCCCCCCCCATTAAAAACTTCAAAGTGGCATAACTCTAAGACTAATGACTGGATCAAGATTAAAATTGCAGGTGCACAACTTCATATGTTAGGAAACATCCTGAGAAAATTTCAGAAAAATTGGTCAAAAACTGTGGGAGGAGAAGAGGACACAAGATTATGTCCACGGACGGACGGACGGACAACCTGATTCCAGTATACCCCCCCCCCCATAACTTCGTTGTGAGGGGGTATAATGAACCAAATATCTAACTTTATTTTCAACAAAATAATGTTTTGCTCTTTCATAAAATCAAATCATTTCACTAATTCTAAACCCTTTCCAAAACAAGACCTGGTTTTGACATACAGTCGAAACTGTCGTATGCAGCCAGCCAAGGGACACACAAAAATTGGCTGCATATGACAGTTGGCTGCTTAACACAGAAAAGAATATTCTGAAGGCTGGATGTAAATGTCTACTTGTATGACTGGCCCTATTAATATGAAGAAAAGGCAAGTGTTGTAAAGTAAAAAGGGTACACTTTTATATGACATTTAACTATTTATCACACCTTTTCATAATGTATGCACATGATTAGGCAAATTGCCAGATGCATTATCAATATTTCACACGTTGCCTGCCACCAATTAGTTGTGCATGGCTGCTTAAGGGGATATAGGTAAAGAGCAATTCGGACAATTAAGGCTGGCCACCGACCACATTAGACAGTTTAGCGTTATTCACAATTACTTTTAAGAGTAAAATTGCTTGGGAGGACCTGGACTGGCTGCATACGACAGTTTGGCTGCTATACACAGGTGGCCGCTAACACAGTTTTGACTGTACATATTTGAAAACATTTGATAATCAGCATTTTCTCCTTTTGTCTCAATATTTTCCCTGCTATGTGGTACACATATCTAATTTTATTCATGTTAATTTTGTCTGAAGCGGCTCTGGACCACCCTAAAATTCTATCGTTTGAAAAAGAGTTAATACTTACCACTATACTGTTTAGCACTGGGGTTTGGTTGCCTGGCGACCGTGGCATTGTCAGGGGCAACTGTTCCTGGTAGCAACAAGGACACTTTTTTCCCTGACGACGAAGGTTGACTAGGTGAAGTTGTACCTGGGTGCTGGAAGGTAGAGATAACAAATCAGAGGTGCGTTCTTTAGAGCGAGATTTCTTGAGATATCTTCAGATTTCTTAAGATGTTTTAGGATAAAGCGTTCTTCTGAGCAAGACTTTTAAGACGATCACTGGGAGCCGCCTTTGCTCTATACTTCTTTCGGAACACCTCGGTAAATTCTGTAGAATCTGTATGGGAGAGCATTGACCGTGTTGTTCCGAATGCTCCATGATTCATAAACCATGGAGTTACCCATGCTCCGTACTTCATACAAATGATGTCATGATGACATCATTTGTATGAAGTATGGAACATATGGAACACCTTACTTATAATCTCGGTCTTAAAAACGCTGTATCAAAAACATCTTTAGAAATCTTAAAAAATCTCGCTCAAAAGAACGCGCCTCAGATTGACTTTCAGAGCTACAGATAAGAGGGGTTAAATTCTAATTTCTAAATCAGTAATTTCAAATCCAAACCCTATGATGTGGGAACTCAAAAGTTTCTGTAATTATTGTGACTATGTATTCTGCATGTACTCTGCATGTCAACATACAACCAACAGTCTCGAAGATATAAATGAGCCCTGATCTGGAAAAACGTCCTTTATGGCATTTGAGAACAACCTGGATCCAGACCAGCCTGTGCATACGCACAGTCTGATCAGGATCCATGTTGTTCTCTAATAATTTCTTTGTGACCTTTAGCAACCATAGAAGAGAAGCATCGTTGTCTGCCAGTCTCCATTTAGGCACAGACTGGTCTTGAAATGTGGCTGTCTCAAATGCTATAAGGGAGGTTTTTCCAGATCCTGGCTCAAATGTATTTAGAAAACCATTGAAGCATGTAATTACTTGGGCCAGGTTCAGTAGAAACAAGAGGACCCTGAGGGCCCTAAATCGCTCACCTGAGTAATGTTTCAATAATGCCAAATAACTTTGCATATGTTACGCATTGTTGTCCCAGAGAAGAATTTGGCCATGTAGTTTAGGAGGACATGTTGTTTACAGAAATTGATCAGCTTTTGTGAAAATTTCCATTTTCCAATGCCACGGCAACCAGAGTTTTCCATGGATTTCAATTCTTTTATCAATTTTTATAAGGGATCACCCAAGGAACATCTCTGCCATGTTTGGTTGATTTTAACCCAGAAGTTAAGGAGGAGATGTCGTTTAAAGAAATTGTTGAGCTTTTGTTAAATTCACCATTTTCCGATGCCAAGGCAACCAGAGTTTTTCATGGATTTCAATTCTTTTAGCAATTTTTATAAGGGACCACATAAGGAACATTTCTGCCAAGTTTGGTTGATTTTAACCCAGAAGTTAAGGAGAAGATGTCGTTTAAAGAAATAGTTGAATTTTTGTGATATTTCCCATTTTCCATTGCCACGGCAACCAGAGTTTTCATGGATTTCAATCTATAACCAATTTTTATAAGGGACTACCCAAGGAACATTTCAGCCAAGTTTGGTTGATTTTGACCCAAAGGTTAAGGAGAAGATGTCATTTAAAGAAATTGTTGAGCTTTTGTGAAATTTCCCATTTTCTGATGCCACGGCAACCAGAGTTTTTCATGGATTTCAATTCTTTTAGCAATTTTTATAAGGGACTACCCAAGGAACATTTCTGCCAAGTTTGGTTGATTTTGACCCAAAAGTTAAGGAGGAGATGTCGTTTAAAGAAATTCTTAAGCTTTTGTGAAATTTCCCATTTTCTGATGCCACGGCAACCAGAGTTTTTCATGGATTTCAATTCTTTTAGCAATTTTCATAAGGGACCACCTAAGGAACATTTCTGCCAAGTTTGGTTGATTTTGACCCAGAAGTTAAGGAGGAGATGTCGTTTAAAGAAATTGTTGAGCTTTTGTGAAATTTCCCATTTTCCGATGCCACGGCAACCAGAGTTTTTCATGGATTTCAATTCTTTTAGCAATTTTTATAAGGGACTACCCAAGGAACATTTCTGCCAAGTTTGGTTGATTTTGACCCAGTAGTTAAGGAGATGTCGTTTAAAGAAATTGTTGAGCTTTTGTGAAATTTCCCATTTTCTGATGCCACGGCAACCAGAGTTTTTCATGGATTTCAATTCTTTTAGCAATTTTAATAAGGGACTACCCAAGGAACATTTCTGCCAAGTTTGGTTGATTTTGACCCAGAAGTTAAGGAGGAGATGTCGTTTAAAGAAATTGTTGAGCTTTTGTGAAATTTCCCATTTTCTGATGCCACGGCAACCAGTTTTTCATGGATTTCAATTATTTTAGCAATTTTTATAAGGGACCAACCAAGGAACATTTCTGCCAAGTTTGGTTGATTTTGACCCAGTAGTTTAGGAGGAGATGTCGTTTAAAGAAATTGTTGACGCCGTGACAGACAGACGGACAGACGGACGCCGGACATTGATAGATCACAATACCTCACCTTGAGCACTTCGTGCTCAGGTGAGCTAAAAATTCTGTAAATATACCTTTAACCCATTACTGCAAAGTGACGCCTTTCGACTCCCTCACGAGAAAAAGCTTCAGAAAACAAGAGGACCAAGATGGTCCTATATCGCTCACCTTAGAGCGCCCTGAGACATACTTTTTAACAAACCTTTTAAATCTCCGAGGATTTTGAAAAGAGGATTTTGAAAAGGAGTCATACGACAATGTAGTCCGTGGGCCAGGAGGGGTCTGCACGCACCCCCCTAAGGGCAGTCTGGGTGTGGTATAGAAATGTTCATTGGAACCCCCTGAGTAAGAATCAAGATGTTAACAGTCGATATCCTGGGATGCACTCGCCATTTCCGGTGGTTTTCAAGATGGCCGTCATGAAAAAAGACAATTTAACTTGGTATCTAACATCAACAGCCTAACATTTGTTTTGCGTTGTAAGATCATATTTTAATGATAATTGAGTCTGGAAAACGTCAGAGATGTGTTCTCATGTTAAAAAGTGGCTCATTAGCCATCTGGTATGCTAGATTTTTTTCAAAATGGCCGCCAAAATCGCAAAAAATCAATAAAAACGTCAAATACTTCTCGATTTTGGACATATTTTGGTCTAAATACTGTGAATTTTATGTTTTAAGACTTTGATAAACATTTCATGAAGTAAATGGGAGCATTACGGAAAAGATTTTTGAAATCATTACCGTATAAATGGCAATAAAACATAATTAAGTACATATCATCAAGTATATAATAGCGATATAAATTATCATTATTATTAGTTCTTGGTGAAAAACAGCTCTTATTTATAGCATTATATTGATAAAGCTATGCTTTCCGAGTAAATTGTTAAATTCACATTGATAACGATTCGATTTTTGATTACATTGACAATAAATATGCTTTCAAAATGGCCGCCAAAATCGCAAAAAAAATAAAATATATATATATAAAAAAATCTTCGTTTTTGGACATGTTCTGGTCTAAACGCTGTAAATATTATGTTTAAAGACTTTGGTAAACAGCTCATAAGATAAATGGTTGCATTGTGAAAAACACATTTTAAACCATTACCGTATAAATGGCAATAAATTACAATTTGGCAGAAATCGTCATGTATTATTATTTTCATAATTATTGTTATTATATTTTGTCTTGGTGAAAAGCACTTTTTTAGATAGCATCTTTTGACAAAGCTTAGTCTGCAGAGTATTTTGTAAAATTGAAATTGATTATGATTCTATTTTTGATTACATATGCTATAAATTGGCTTTCAAAATGACCACAAAAATAAATAAAAAAATAACAAGAGGACCATGATGGTCCTATATCGCTCACCTGAACCAAAATGATATGAGCAACATTTTTGTTCAATTCAATAAATATTCATGACTTTAAGACTGAAAACGAACTTATGGTCAATAACGTTGTGAAAATCGAGCTCATCAAAGATCTTATGGTGATCAACATTGTATCCAAGATTTGTCTTGTTTGATAAATAATTGTAGATTCTGGAGTATAAACAAGATCGAAAACAGCCGAAAACAGCCGAAAACAGCAATTTTGTCAAATTCAAGGGCACATAACTCTCAACTTTTTTTATCAGATCAGACTGAAAACCAAACTCATCCCAGAACTTATGATCCCCAACATTGTGTCCAAGTTTTGTCTTAATTGATCAATAATTTTAAATTCTACAGAGTGTCCCCAAAAAAACGGAACCCTAATTCAAAGTCAAATATTTAAAAGCGCAAGCAAAAGATCTAATTTTTGAATTTGCAGTACTAAAGCTACATTTATTTTGCATTTGTGTTCCAAATTTCATTTAAAAAATATGCATTGGTTCAAAAGTTATAAGCAAATTAATAATGACACTAAAAAACCGATCTGACATGATATTGATTTTTGCGTCTTGTTTGTTCGTGAAAGCGCACTTTCGGTCAGCTGTTGAATTCTATACCGTTGTACATGTATGTACCGATTTTCTCAAAATTTAATACGTACACGTTGTGTACGTTCAAATTGAGTCCATAGGGTGGTTGTTTGAATTAATTTCAAATTATTATGTGATTCATTACACATGGCGCAGTTTTAACTTTTATTTTCATAAATTACAAGCTTGACATGTTTCCTAAAATTAGTCCAGTCTTAATTTTCTTGCATAGTATACATTTCTGTGGATTATGATTTAATTCTTTTTGGGTAATTTTGTATTATTTGTTATTTGTGTTTTGCATAAAGGTCAGTGTCAGTGTAATACTTTTCAATTGAGCGGTGACCGGCATGTTGGTCAGAAATGAAATAAGTGCCTATGATTATTATCCATGAGTCTGTGATGCACTTGGATAATTTGTTTGTATTCATTTTAGTTACATCGCTGCTCGCAGCATTAACAGTTAATTTATTAGCAAAAAATATGAAAAGAAAATACACTATTATGAATACAATGTTTCAAAATAATTTTTGTATTGTATTGAATACATATTAACCAATCATATAGCATCAATTTGTTCAATGATTGTAGGAGCGCTCTGCAAAACGAAAAGATCGATATTGTGTTAAAATGGTTTTCCAGGTATATTCATTTGAATGTCAATATTTTCAAAACTAGTCATTATTTTTCAACCAAATTTTAACTGCTAATAGAAAACTGTCGTAGCTATTGTATATGTAAATTTGGTTGAGAAGTATTACTTGACACATGAGAAATGTACTTTCAAAAATGGGTTCCGTTTTTTTTTTGGGACACTCTGTAGAGTATAAACAAGGTCGAAAACAGTCAAAAACGGCAATTTTATCAAATTCAAGGGCACATTACTCTCGACTTTGTGGTAAGATCAGGCTGAAATTCAAACTCACCCGAGATCTTATGATACCCAACATTGTGTCCAAGATTTGTCTTGATTGGTCAATAATTGTAGATTCTAGTGTGTAAACAAGTTCGAAAACAGCCGAAAACAGCAATTTTGTCTAATTCAAGGGCACATAACTCTCGACTTTTCATTCAGATGGGACTGAAAATCGAACTCATCCAAGATCTTATGGTCTCAAACATTGTGTCCAAGTTTTGTCTTAATTGATAAATAATTGTAGATTCTAGAGTGTAAACTGTGTCAAAAACAGCCGAAAATGGCAATTTTATCAAATTAAAGGGCACATAACTCTCATTTTGCTGGTCAGATCCGACTGAAAATCAAACTCATTTGAGATCTTATGGTCTCCAATATTTTGTCCAAAATTTGTCTTGATTGGGAAAAAATTTTAGATTCTAGAGTGTAAATAAGGTCGAAAACAGTCAAAAACGGCAATTTTATCAAATTCAAGGGCACATAACTCTCGACTTTGATGTAAGATCAGGCTGAAATTCAAAGTCATCCGAGGTCTCATGGTCCCAAACATTGTGTCCAAGTTTTGTCTTGATTGATGAATAATTGTA
This sequence comes from Fragum sueziense, assembly GCA_963680895.1. NCBI lineage: Eukaryota > Metazoa > Mollusca > Bivalvia > Cardiida > Cardiidae > Fragum > Fragum sueziense. The sequence continues at coordinate 19,576,483 of OY804610.1, forward strand.
GATTCTAGAGAGTAAACAAGGTCAAAAACAGCAGAAAATGGCAATTTTGTCAAATTCAAGGGCACATAACTCTCGTCTTTCTGGTCAGATCAGACTGAAAATCGAACTCATCTGAGATCTTATAGTCTGCAACATTATGTCCAAGATTTGTCTTGATTGATCAATAATTGTAGATGCTAGAGTGTAAACAATGTCAAAACTAGGTATTTTTCGCATTCAAGGGCAGATAACTCCTGACTTTCTGGTTCGATCTGACCCATAATCGAACTCATCCGAGATCTTATGGCCATACATGTTTTGACCAAGTTTGGTCAAGATTGGCTTATATTTGTAAATGCTAGAGTGTAAACACGAAATTGTGGACGGACAGACAGACGGACAGACAGACAGACAGACAGACGGACGACGGACAAAAAGTGATCACAATAGCTCACCTTGAGCACTTTGTGCTCAGGTGAGCTAAAAATGTAAGTAATTCTCGTTTTTGGACATCTTCTGGTCTAAATAATGAAAGTATTATCTTCTAAGACTTAGCTAAGCAGTTCATGAATTAAATGGAATCATAACAGATAACAACAGCATAAAAAAAAGAATAAAGCTTTGAAAGGAACCCCATATCAATGGAAATGAAATACGACTAAGCACAAGTTTTATAAAATAGTATATAATTTTGATATACATTGTCATTATATTTTGTTCTTGCTGAAAAAACGGCCCTTTTATAGCACTATTTTGACAAAGCTAAGCTTTCAGATAATTCTTTAAAATGAAATTGCTTATGAACCTACTTTTGAGTATAGATCCAATTAATATGTGTCTTTTTGGGGCAATACTGGAATATCAAGCAGGCTCTTGTAACTTTGCATCTAATTTCACATCTTTTAAAATGACAAGTTTAACCGTCCTAATGAAATTTAAATTGTGGAGGAACATACTCCCTTGAAATGCATATTATCACCAAAGAATATAAAATGTCCCAAACAATTAGAAAAAGACCTCAACGTATCCATGCTAATAAACAATAGTTGAATGTGGCTTATTCTTTTTTGTACTCTAACACGTACCATTAATCCAAAATTGCCCCAGATAATAATTGAAATTGCTTAATATGTATCAAAACATTTTTAATGTATAATGTTTGATATTTGTAGAATGTTAGAAATTAAGAATTAAAATATATCCATGTTATCCAATCGAACAACATAAATGAATTTTTGTATACACCTGTGTGACGGTTAAATTGATAGTGACTTACTTTTGGTAATATTTTGTCAAAAGAATATAATAAACTCTTTGTTTCTCACAATGGCTTGTATTGACTCATAGTCATGATAATGACAATGCTAAAATCATCTTTATGCGTCGCATATTCCATCATGATTCCATTCTCAAATTAAGTGAAATGTGGGGAAACATTATAGACTCCATGTAGGGTGGGGTAATTAAATAAAGGGTTTGTAATGTCCATTTCTCTTTTTTTTTTCAGATAATCGGTTTAACTGAATTAGTAGTTGAAATGAACTGTATCTTGAGTGCAAAAGACCACAAGTGATTCATTTAAAGCTCTGAAACATCATGTAATATTTTCATTGTTACTTTCAAAAGACAAATTTGCAATTTGACTTAGTATACAGATAAAGAATATTTTGTCTGAAGCTCATATTCAAATTTAAATTTTCAAATTTCTTCAGCTGTTTTATCTTAATTCTATTAGGTCGCACATGAAAAAAAAATATTTAGGTTAAGGACAGTGATCACTATATACTAGGTTTATTGAATAAGATAACTGCATTTATTCTTAATCTCTCTGGATTTTTTTTTATCTTTCTTGACTTGTTTCTTACTTGTTGAGTGGTAAGTCGTAGACTTCTATGGGTCTTCCTGTTTCTAACTTCGTTGTTTTATGTGGTTGCGGCTGTGGTTTGTTAATTTTGCTTATGTTTATCCTTGGACATTTTTTCGAAAACCAACAGTATGTACATAATACTTATGAAAACCTTATATTTATATATACCTTTATATCTTTATAGAAGTCGTCTTCTCACACATGCAGTCTACATAAATTATCAGACTTTTGGTGGCCATGTAACTCAAACTTTTGCTAAGTTTGTCGAGTTCTTTTTGTTGCTTCTGAGATTATTTATTATTGCAGCAGGTGTCCCTATACAATAGGGGTATGCATCAGGCGACTAAATAGTCTCGTTCCAAATTCTAGGCTTGTTTGTTGTGTTGATCTATGGCATTCAGATGGCACTCACTGATATCAGACCTCACACAGTCAATTCATGTAATCACTGGTCTTTCATGGTCTTTAGCTCTGGTGCGTCCATTTCCAAATATAGAATTATTGCAAGAAGTTACACCCCGGACATACATGTACCCATACCAATTAATACCAAAAATATCATACAAATACATGTGACAAGTTGTGGAAATTCATGCCATTGTACCCATTATATTGCACATAAAGCAAATCAAAATAATTATACTTAAAACATTACAAATTAACATAGAGCGAATCATTGCAGTATCACAATGACATCAAACATAAATACTGCTTACAACCACATGTGAAGAACTTAAATGACCATTTCCTGCTTTTATCTTTTGCAACAAATTCCGCAAAAGTGATATCGGCTTCCAATAAAGTGTCATTGTAAATTTTTATCATGAATACATGTGTTCTTAATGTTCTAAGTGTTTTCAACAATATCTATACACCTGTTGAATTAAGTAATTAATGCAGCCTAATATAATTAAAGTAAAACGTGCGAAGAAAGCACACATTTTAAACTTTGTATTTTTTCTACATATTCTAAGATATAAAGCATATCTGCCTATAGTATGTTATAATCAAGCCATTTTATGGCGTTTCAGTGCATTTCATTTGGAAAAGCACTTTAGGTGATTTGCATGCATAATACATCTCCTTATAACTACTAATCCAGTTAAAACGAGTATCCTGAAAAACATAGAAATCGGAGTTACATAGCTTTTATGTTATTACGTCACTCCACACGGAGTATCTTATAGTTTCCTCATATCTTGTTTCGTTTTAAACAGATGTAAATGGCATTTGAATACATGGTAATGTGAAACTGGGAAATCATGATAGAGTATGTGACTTATTGGGATGAATTGTGCATTGTAATTATCATAACTATTACTTAAAAAAGGCACAATTTGAGAAATACGAAGTTTGTATCACATGTTTGACAGATATCACCAAGTGTATGTCGATATCAATGAAACGATAAATTTAAGGCTGGTCTTATTTCATTAATCTTCATTTCTATTCTCAAATTGTTAAAATTCTTTAGGTATAAAATATAACAAATAAAAAGCATTTTGATACTGTATGTGTAAGAGTGAAAAAGGGAAATACATACATACAACTTTTGTTCGTAAGAATAATTACGGTAAAACTCTTAATATTGAGGACATTACATATTGTTTGATAGAAATGGATGTGAATTTAAAGGGAGTAATTTTCTCCCCAGAAAGGGATACCGATAGTTTTAGCTTGTCTTTTGAAACGATGTGACATTGGTGCAAAGGTAGTCTTGAATTGCCTAATAAAATATCACAAATTTATGATATTTGTATTCAAAAGTGGGTTCATAAGCAATTTCATTTTAAAGAATTCTCTGAAAGCTTAGTTTTGTCAAAATAATGCTATCAATAAGAACCGTTTTTTCAGCAAGAACAAAATATAATGACAATGTATATCAAAACTATATACTATTATATAAGATTTGTGCTTAATTGTATTTTATTGCCATTGATACGGTATTCCTTTCAAATCTCTGTTCTTTTATTGTCAACTGTTATGATTCCATTTACTTCATGAATTGCTAATCTAAGTTTTAAAAGATAATGTTTACATTATTTAAACCAGAAGATGTCCAAAAACGAGAATTACTTTCATTCTTATTGATTTTTTTTACATTTTTAGCCATTTTGAAAGCCGATTTATAGCATCTGTAATCAAAAACGGAATCATAATCAATTTCAATTTTACAAAATACTCTGAAGGCTAAGCTTTGTCAAAAGATGCAATCTAAAAACTGCATTTCACCAAGGCCAAATATAATAACAATATTTATGAAAATAGTAATGCATGACGATTTCTGCCAAATTGTAATTTATTGCCATTTATACGGTAATGGTTTAAAATGTGTTTTTCGCAATGCAACCATTTATTTTATGAACTGTTTACCAAAGTCTTTAAACATAATATCTACAACGTTTAGACCAGAACATGTCAAAAAACGAAGATTTATATATATATATATATATTTTTATATTTTTTGCGATTTTGGCGGCCATTTTGAAAGTATATTTATTGTCAATTTAATCAAAAATCGAATCATTATCAATGAGAATTTAACAATTTACTCGAAAAGCATAGCTTTATCAAAATAATGCTATAAATAAGAGCTGTTTTTCACCAAGAACTAATAATAATGATAATTTATATCGCTATGATTTACTTGATGATTTGTGCTTAAGTGTGTTTTATTGCCAATTATACGGTAATGATTTCAAAAATCTTTTCCGTAATGCCCCCATTTACTTCATAAAATGTTTATCTAAATCTTAAAACATAAATTCACAGTATTTAGACCGAAATATGTCCAAAAACGAGAAATTTTTAACCTTTTTATTGATTTTTTGCGATTTTGGTGGCCATTTTGAAAAAAATCTAGCATACGAGATGGCTAATGAGCCACTTTTTAACATAAGAACACATCTCTGACCTTTTCCAGATTCAATTTTCCTTAAAATATGATCTTACAACGCAAAACAAATGTTAGGCTGCTGATGTTAGATACCAAGTCAAATTGTCTTTTTTCATGGCAGCCATCTTGAAAACCACCGGAAATGGCGAGTGCATCCCAGGATATCGACTGTTAACATCTTGATTCTTACTCAGGGGGTTCCAATGAACATTTCTATACCACTCCCAGACTGCCCTTAGGGGGGTGCGTGCAGACCCCTCCTGGCCCACGGACTAATGGTACACACTTAATTTCAAAGCACAATTTGGGAAAAGATTGTCAAAGATTTTTCACTATATCTGTATTTAAAATCAGAAAATCCACAACATATTGCTGAATTTCCATTGCACATAGACAAATTGAAGCATTAATCTTGGAAAAAGGTCATTGGGCTATAATATTTAGAAACCATAGAAAGTTTGGAAATTCTAAGACAATTTTAAACCTGTTCCCGCTTTTTTAAATCTAGAATACCTCATGGTAGAGCTTATTTTCAAAGCAAAATGATAACTTGAACTAATCTGTTTAACAAGACAATATGACACACACAACTTATATGCACTTTTTTCTGTACAAAATGCAAGAGCCTAAAGCATAGGAATAATTCTAAAAGTTCTTAAACGAGGCAAAAAAAATTATCTTCAGGCCTTAACAACTTGAAAAGATTGTCAAACATTGCCCTCTATCATTTATATGGAACCCACAACATAGGGGAAATATTCATTGAACAGTAAGGATGTGGTTATGGTAAAACCTTTTCCAAACAACATAACATAAGAGCAGACATAATTAAAAGCTGCTGTAGATGATAAAACAGGTGTTGATAAAGACTGCATTCATGTATAAAAATGCAGAGAAAATGATGAGGCAAAATGAGACAACACAGGCTATCAAGTTATCAACATTTTCTTCTTTTACCATATCATTTACAAGCCTTTTCTGTCGGTGAGGCAAACCTGTGTATGGTAGAGAAAGGGCATAATGCTTTCCCATACAGAAAGGTAAAGAAAGGAAATAGACTGTCCCAATTTGAAAGTTCAGAATACAAAATTGACAGCGGTACAAATAGGATTCGTTTACAATGAACTAGCATATAAAATATTGAATAAAATTAAATAAAATATTGAGGTAAAAGGAGAACCAGCACTTTCTTCATTTGACTCATTAATTTCCAAAGCCTTTTCTAATAGGGACTTCAAAACAAGGTCTTTCCAGGAAAGGGTTAAAGTATTTAGTTGATCCCTAGATCAGTAAACAAACACTGTTTGCTCCATGCATACTTTATCAGTATTATGATCTGCATAATCTGATTATAGGGATATGATATCGTCGGTGGGGGAGTCAAAACCTCGTAACTCCAGCTTATTCAAGCTGTAGTTACGAGGATTTGACTCCCCACCAACGATATGTGATAAAATCTACCTGGTCAAAACAATTCCTCACTTGAAAATTCCAGAACCCATAACATAGGGCTTCTTTCCTTGCAATGTGATGATTTTTAGTATTCTGTTAGAGGTTTAGGAGATGTAAAGTCATGCAAAATTTCAAGACTCTAGGCCAAATAGTCCTTGAGAAAACTGTGTTTCAGTGTGAAACCTTAAACCCCACAACATAGGGCCAATTTTTCTATAAGCACAATTATTTGAAGTATTTTGGTAGAGGGCATTGAGACAATACTACAAACAAAATTTCAAGACTCTAGACCTTATAGTTTGGGAGGAGAAGATTTTTTAGTAATTGTGGACAGACAGACGGACGGACGGACAGACGGACAACGGACGGTGAGCGATCACAATAGCTCACCCTCAGCACTTCGTGCTAAGGTGAGCTAAAAATTGTGGAAAATGAAGAAATTGCTTGTGACAAGCAATTTCTTCAATTTCCACAATATTTTCTAACCCAAAATGGAAATATTTTGAAAATTCATCAACTTGAAATTGTCGTCTGCTACACCTTTCAATTTGGATTAATCCAAAATTTTGCTGTCTGCTAATGGAATAATATATAGTCTGTACAGGGGACGTTCATGGGAATCTTGGGACACCTAACGAAGCAACAGAAAAGAGGGATAAAGGCATTCTAAATTTGTTATTTCAAATCAAAACCCCTGTGTTGTGAGTACTCAATTGAATCGTCTCTGCAATTAGGAAACCGTTAAATTCTTGTTTTGGAAAATTCAAATCCCTACCTTCCATATACTTTGTACAGGTGAAGTTCGGACAGGTGACACTGGTTTTCTGACGGGCGATGCAGATTTTTTTGCAGCTAGCGGCTGTTTTTGCTTCATCTTCAACTCCAGCATGTGTTGTTCAAGGTTGATCTCTGCCATTTCTGCATCCGCTGCTTTATTTGCGACTTCTCTCCGTTTCCGTCGCTTCCTCGAATTTCTTGTCTCTTTACCAGTAGCACCTATATAGCAGATCAGCGGCGCATTCTTTAGAGCGAGACTTTTTAAAATTTCTTAAGGTGTTTTGGATAAAGCATTTTTAAGACCGAGACTTTGACCGAGCTGTTCCGAATGCTCCATATTAATACAAATGACGTCATCATGACGTCATTTTTATAAAGTACGGAGCATTCGGAACACCGCGGTTTATGAGTTATGGAGTGCTCGGAACAACTCGGTCAAATCTCTTTTATATTGTTTGTACAGAGTTGACGGAGGGGTTCCGCACGAAGCATAGGGTAATGGCCCCTCCCATTGAGCATCTTAAAAATCATGCTCTAAAGAACGCTTTATCCTAAAATATCTTAAGAAATCTCAAGATATCTCAAGAAATCTCGCTCTAAAGAACGAGCCTCTGATATACAGATAAGAGGGAGCGAAGGCTTTTCAAAATGCAATACTTCATCTATTACTTATCAAACCCTATGTAATCAGATCTCAATGGAAACGTCTCATCAAGACGATTCAAATGAGTACCCATAACACAAGGATCATTGGAAATAAAATATCAAAGTTAGAATGTCTTGATCCCACTTATCTGTTGCTCTGGTACAGAATTAACAAGAGCTGTCCGAAGACAGCGCGCTCGACTTTCTAAGTTGCTTAGTATAAAGGGGGCATAACTCCAAATATAATGGAGCCAGGGTCATGGGCCCTGGTAGTAAGGTAGAGGGTGTGATGGTGAATAAGTATTCCAAGTTTGAGTTAAATCCTTTGATAGTATGGAAGTCATTGATGTTTGAAAAAACTTTAGCCTGTGTTGCAACGCCGACGCCAACCCCGACGCCAACGCCCGAGTGACAGTATAAGCTCTCATTTTCTTCAAAAAGTCGAGCTAAAAATTGGTAAATGTTTGTTACCCTTCACGCTAAAAGGGACCTTATGAGAAGTACATAAAACTAAATCTCATGAAATGGATGAGATTCAACATAGGTCAACCAGATGTCAAATTGGGAAAATGAGCATACCAGGGTTTTCCCTGGATCTTGTAAAGAAGGAGTCCTTGGGACCCTAAGCTATGATTTTTGAGAGTCCTTGTGTTAATTTTAAGAGTCCTATCTTAGAAAATCAGTTAAATATGAACACCAAATATTGGCCATATTTAAAAAGACTGCAGCAAACTTAGACCCATTATTAGTATTTGGCTTTGTATGTTTAACAAAATATAGGCATCCAGCCTGTCATAAGGTTTGTATTGACCAAAATGGTGGAATCATTCTAAATAATATCAAAATCAAATTTAATCTATAAATGTAATTTACAAAGAACACTTAGGACTGGAATTTGATGATTCAGAGTTCCAATGCTACCTAGAAAACAGGAATATGTTTGGATTTTCGTATAACACTTTCTCCCATCTGGAAGTAGATCTAGTCTTGATTTTATCAAATCTGGTAAAAATTAGGAAAAGTCACAGAAAAGTACAAAACAATTTGGGTACAAATCCCTTCTAACACCCACCCCCGCCTATAGGAGTATTTCTTATTGTGAGTAATAAAAATGGAACCTTATGCAAGCGTCTGTCAAGAATGTGTTTGATGTCATGCACATAATGTCTGCTTAAGAATGAATGTAAGTAGTTACGGTAAACTTGATGATCATAGCACTTCAAGTAAGCTAGTACTTGTACCTTTATTTGGGAGTCCCATGGGACGCACAGAATATATTTTTAAGAGTCCTGAACCCAATTTTAAGAGTCTAGGACGCAATATCCTGCGTCCGGGAAAACCCTGGCATACAGTAAGATAGGCGAAACATTTTATATTCAGAATGTTACTTTGAGAACTTTCCAGAAGGTCCAATATTTTGTTATTTTACACAGTTTATATTATCGAACAAGTGACATAAGTTTAGAAGAAGAAATCTTCACTGGTGGCGAACTAAAACAATTTTCGCTACAACAAGGTATAGATATTTTGCATTTAAATGTGAGTTTATAGATTTTTTTCTAATGACAATGAACTTGTTCTAAAAACAGACCGGGTTTACCCTTTAAGTACTGACAAACTGTCAGTGTTGTTATAAAGTCTCGTAACTACGGCTTCGATAAAGCCAAGTTACGGTATTTTATAACAACACCAACGGAATAAGATGTTCATGAAAAAACGTCCCTCGCTTTGGCCGAGTTCCCCACCAGTGATCTTTGTGGTTATCAAACAACAAAATGTTTCTCAATCTTTCTTTCTATCAGGTGCAACCAAAGGCACCATTATTTGACAAAAGGTTAACCCTTTCCCAAACAAGACCTGGTTTTGACGTCTAATTGATATAGTTTTGGAAAACATTGAGACAAAAGAAAAAACTGCTGATAACCAGCAGTTTCTCCTTTTGTGTCAATATTTTCTATGCCATATTTTACACAAATTATATCATTAATAACATCTATTTTGTCATTTGTGGCAGGTTTTGAAGTGGATCACCCTAAAATTTTGTCGTTTGGGAAAAGGATTAAAGGGGCATTATTGAGACCTTTCCTTTAATCCATTCCCACACAATGACGCTTTCTGATGCCCAATAAGAAATAGGCTATGGAAAACTTTGAGGAAAATAAAGAAATTGCTTGTAACAAGCAATTTCTTCATTTTCCACAATGTTTACTGACCCAAAATGGAAGGATGTTTAAAATTTAATCAACATGAAATTGTTGTCTTCTGATTGGCCCATTATCAGACGACAATTTCAATTAAATTTTCCATTTTTCGATCTTTCTGTATAGAAAACATTTGTGGTAAATGAAGGAATTGCTTGTCACAAGCAATTTCTTCATTTCCCACAATGTTTCCCCAAACCTTTTGCTTGAGGGGTGTCAAAAAGCATGACTGTGCAGGGTTCTCCCCTGAATAATTTGAAGCTGTAGTGGCAAAGTATAAGTATTGGTGAACATTGAATTGCATTATGTCCATGCAAATGCTCAATTTCTTCTTTTCCCATTATGGTTTTATAAAGAATTATTACATTTTATATAGTAAGAGTACATTGATTATCACTAGGGATGGTAACGAGTACCAATTTTACTAATCGAGTACTCGGTCACCCTTCCGATCGAGTACTCGAGTACTCGGATAGAAACGTCGTCTTTTGGTTATAGTATCGGCGTTTTCCAGCATGTTCATCAGCAATTTATGCAGCATATCTTCGGTATAAATATCTCTTTAGATGACATTTGATCTGTACTTTATTTGAGAAAAATGGACAATTGTTAGATATGTTGTGAGAATTACAGAAAGTCTCAAAGTCTTTCCATTAAACTCATGAAAAATAAAAAAAAAAAAAAAAAATCCGCAAGTTTGTTGTTGTTATTTATCTCAAAAGCGTAAGTAATATTTACGCATGTTGTGAGATATACACAGATCACTATGTAGACTTAGAGGGAGGCATTGTTAGACTTTCTTGAATTTATTTGCGTGTAATCGAGAATGGTATGCTTCTTTTTCGAGAAACAAACAGCAATACTAGAATGAAATCTTAACAATAATCCAATAATCGGCTGATTGAATATCGCATTTACCAATCAACTCCAAGGTAAATCTTACGGACGTCCAATTAAAATGCATCGCCCGAAATCAGAGTAAAGAGCGGCGAAGGTGCGAAAATTTATGACATTGTTTGACAGCGAGAACAATTATAGCTGTTGGCACTTGATTGCAAATTAGGACAGAATCGAGGGATTATATAATCGGCGGATGACCAGGTGTTACATACTCTACCCTTTGCACGGTACAGTGTTGGAAAAGAGCGATCGATATTTTCAACAACTTGAGTTTGGAAACGATTTTTCATTTTTCTGCTGATAGTATTTTTTTCTTTCCGATTACTCGATTAGTAAAATTGGTAATCGATACTCGGACGTTCGATCGAGTACTTGATTAATCGAGTATTCGTTCCCATCCCTAATTATCACTTTTTGACATGAAATGCTTAGAAATCCCCCTATTAAGTGACCTTTTTTAAGGGGGGGGGGGGGGGGGGGGGGGAATAGAATATAGAGAGTTGAGTAAAGGACGTCAACGGAAATATGAAGTCCAATCATACCTGCATTATCAGCACTTTGATCATCTTGCGCAACCATTGCATCCTGACCTGAACCATACTGTTTCGGACTTGTGGCCTGCAAATAGGTTAATCAATGTCGTGCTGAATTAAAGGGACATTTCATTCCAATTTCAATGTTTTAAAGTATGTCTTGAAGCCAAGATTGGTTATTCTAATGAGTATAAATACTATTAGTTTTTTGAAGTTGTTGCCAATAAGCGAGAAAAACGCATTTAAAAGTTGAGACATAATCAATAAATTGCATATAAATCCGAACTGTTGTCCACAACAATTTGTTCAATTTTAACACAAAAATATAAATTTCTCGTAAACGGCATAATATTTTGGCTTCAGAATTTTCATAAGAAAATATGCTCTTTCAGATAAAAATAAAAGTAAAATTTATGACAAAAAATTCTGAAATGTCACTTTAAGACAAGTCTTGTAGGTTTTGAGGTATTTGTACTGATCAGTTTTGATGACACATTATCTGTGAACACTATGTCCAAATTTCAAGTAAATCCTTTCAGTTTTGGAAAAGTTATTACACTTTTTTCCGTCCCCTTGAGAATTTTCCAAAAACGAGATTCGAGGTTTTGCATTTACAACGACGATATAGGGTAAAATAAAGATTTCGATTCTGACAAGAGTACATGTACGAGACTCTGGGAAAGGCTTTATGTTAAAATTTAACCCTTTCACAAACGACAAAATTTTAGGATGATCCGCTTCAAAAACTGCCACAAATGGCAAAATGGATGTTACTAAAGATAGGATTTGTGTAAAATATGGCACAGAAAATATTGAGACAAAAGGAGAAACTGCTGATTATCAGCAGTTTCTTCTTTTGTTTCAATGTTTTCCCATGCCTTTGCTATTAGGGATGTCAAAACAAGGTCTTGTTTGGGAAAGGGTTAATATATTTCCGAACATCTGCAGTGTAATTGCATCTTTGCAAGCCAATAGTGAAATTATCCACATAATGTCATTTCTCTATTCACCCTTGCCAGATCTAGTTTGGTTTTCTTGGTGCCCCAATAAGCGTTATAGGGCAGTGTATCCAAATGGGGCAATGCATCGCAATACGAAGAAATTTGGACTAAATCTGCAAAGGTTGAATACAAATGTATGTGGGTTAAACCTTGGCTAGCAAAGATGGTGTTATTTATTTTCAAAAATAGAGAGAATGATATTTTTTTTAATCTTTTAATGACCTTTGAGATAGTAATTCAGCAAGCCAACTTACCGGCCCCGTTTTGAGAATATCACTGTATGAAAATGGCACCAATTGTGGACTAGATTCCTTGGAATTTTTGTCAACATTTCCGCTCAAATCAGGAAATTCTTCCTCATCCTCGAAGTGTAAGGTAATTTCATCATTAGCACCTGCATGATTAATAAATTAATATAATAAATTAATTAGTTTTGTTCGTGAAACATGGATGCACCCGAAATGGCCAATATAAGTTTTTGGATGGACAGACAGACTTACAGACTTACAGACAGACGGACATAACAAAAAGCAATATTGAGGGCTTAGTGCAAAACTATTGTAACTACATTTTGTAAAATTTTACAGGAGAGGGAAAAAACTAATTGACTTTCTCAAAGTTAAAGAGGAAATAAGTTTTTATAATTCTAGATATCTTTTGAAGTATACAGAATTGAAACATAATATTAGAACACATGATGTATTCCTTCCTAAAGATTCAGGAAATGCGAAAAAGTGAATTTTTGAAAAATATGTAGTTACAATAGTTTTGCACTGAGCCCTCGATATGCCCCCAACTTTCAAAACCGTCCCATTAAAAATGAAACACAGTTGCCAATGATTCTTTTCTTTTAATAAAAATCTCCTTATCTTAGAAAGACTTTTTTCAAACCTTTTGATGGGATCTACTTTCATACCAAATATGAAATTGTTACAGAAATGTAAGGATAAATTAAAAAGTTTTCAAGTTATCACTTATGGCTGTAAATTACATTTTCAAGCACCACAAATATATACCAATTTGCATGGTCTGCTATAAATTTGGCTTGGTTTATTGGGGTTTTACGCCGTTTTCAACTACATGTACTACGGTCATATCGCAGCGGCTGGAGCACCTAACCATGAGTTCCTGTCGTTTCTCATACCAGTACTACCACAACACCCTTACTGAGCCTCCAGCTGCTCCCCCACATAAGTTCACGATATCAAACCATTGATGGGTGACATTTTTGTCAGTAAGGGTATTTGCCACAGCCGGGTATCGAACCTGAGACCTCTCGAATGAGAGGCAGATGCGCTACCAACTGCGCCATGGCCGCGGCCATAAATTTGGACCTGTCTCAAAGTTTAAAATAACAGAAAGGATACTCCTAGTATCATTTTGACATATTTCAAACCCTCACCTGAGTTAACGTCATCGCTCACTGCCCCTGATTCTCCAGATTTCTTTTTCCGTCGCCGTCGCCTTTTCCTTTTCTTCTTCCCTGTAGTTTCTTCCGAATTTTCTGCTCCGGGCTCCAATTGATCTTGCCCGTCTGTTCCGATTTCTGATGTCACCACTTTTGAATCGACATTTTCCTGGCCATGACCATGACCTTCAATTGAGCTTGATTGGTTGACTTGGTAACCAAGGAGATTACTTTGAGTTTGAACTTCTGACCTATTGACCCAATTAATGACCTGGTTTTCTGAATGAATGTTTTGTTTCAATGTACCGCTATAATTTGACCCACTTAGGTTTTTTCCTGTCGTTATTTGGTTTTCCGTAATATTTGACTGACCCCATGTATAAACTGGGGGATAAGCAGTCTGATTGCATATTTTAGAAGTCGCTATGGTTTCAGCAGACTGGTTGCTAGGCAACCCAGAAAGCTCATTCAATGAACCAGCTTTCTCCAAGTCTTCCATGATTTGAGCTACATTCACATTATCTAATCCACTTTTCACATTTTTCACATTTTTGCTATCACAGGTTTCTTTATCACTTTTGGTATCCGTGGGAACCAGGCCAGATTTATTATGACTAGAAAGGCCTTGAGCTACACTAGCATAGGAAAGCATCACAGTATGAGTTGTATTACTATAAGGCACTGACTTCGCTGTCTGATCGTTCGTCACATCAATTTTACGATTACCCGTAACAATTTCCTTGTAACTAAGAGAGTTCTTGTTACCATGAGCAACGGCTGTAAGGTCATGGTCAATACCGATGGAAACCCCGATTGCTGTAGGATTTGTCCCATTGGACACCTGGTTTTTCCGATGATAAATATTCGCATGGCAGTTATCGTTTTCTTCATCGTCAGAATCAGAGAGAACATTTTGCAAATCTCGACTTTGTCGACGGGTTTTATGACGTGATCGAGAGGAAGAATGTTTTCGTGTTCGTTTGTAAAGACTGTTGGGTACATCTTCTAATGTTGCATTGGCTAAGTTTGCTGGAAAATCTGAAAATTAGAAGTAAATTTTTCGACTATAACAATATCTTGTCACTGCTGACGTCAAATTTTGTTTCAACAAATTGCCAAATTAAGAGACATTTCAATAATTTTTTCCCAAGTTTTTACAATAACTGAGTAGACAGCAGGCAAGGTAAGAATGTCACATACTTTCATTCTATAATCTTTATAATTATGTCAGTCAATTTTTTTTTTAACCAAACTAACCCCATTTTCCTATTTCATTTCATAACAAGCAGAGAGAGTTTTTATTTTTGTTTCAAGAGCCTTTGAATTTGCAATTTGTACAAGATGTGTTTGTGAAACACCAATGCCCCAGAATGGCCATTTTCCTAATATGTTAAGTTTTCGTGTAAAGCGTTGATAAGGGTTAAAAGGTGACCTTTACAGGGTCCAACATTAACTTTTTTTGATACCAGACTGTCTGGCTTCTTATTGTCAGATGCAGCTAGAACTGACCAAATATGTGCTGGTCCTGACCAAATATTTGTATCAGAAGAATAATATGGAAAAGGTGTAAACATCAGTTATCCTTAAATTCATATGCTAAAAGGCCAGTTTTGAATCACAAATGAAGGAATATTTGAAATGGTAAATGTTCTTGTTGTGTCACATATCCTTGTTTTCATTATGGCAAGTGTGACTGAGATTTGAAATGAGGCTGACCAGTCGGTCCTGTGTCTTGGGGATCGAACTAGCCCTGACCAAGCCGCAGGCAGGTAATGTCTGTCGGGCACAGGCTAATGTTGAACCCTGCTTTAGGAAGGTCAAATAGCATGGAAGAGATAGATATCATTAAAAGGAAGTTGCATATCAATTTTGAGCTTTGTATGTCAAATACTTTTGCAGAAAAGGCAAATGTTAAGTTTTCGGACAGACAGATAGACAGATGGACAGACAGACAGATGGACACAAGTAAAAAAAAATATGTCCTTGATCTCTCGATACCGGGCATAAAAAGGTCAAAGGTCAGTGAACCCGACTAACCTGTTTGTACAAATACACTTTTTCTTGTTTTCACACTGATTCCATCCAGCTGACGCCCTTTTTTCAAATTATTCAATGATTTCCCACCATCCTTTGTTATTTCTTGGTTTGGTATCTGCAATAAATCATTTTGTATAGATCAAGCAACATGCAATTTTCTACAATTCATCAATCATACTCATATAAAACATTTCATCACTTTTAAACAAATACATTGTAACTGCAGCTTGTTTTAATTGTTTTGATTTCTAATTAAAGGTCAAATATTTAAACAACCAATGAAGAAATTATAATATATAAATGATCAGGTGCACAACCAGATACTTTGTAGCAAGTTTGAGTTTAATTTAACTAAGCCTGTAATTTTTGCTGTTAATGAAAGGGTTAACATACTTTCCACTGGCTCGTTTCCTCCTTGTATCCATTCATGAGGGGGGCGTCGCCGGAGTTTGTAACTTTGTTGATTGTTGCATCACCAGAATTTGAGATGTAAGCGTTCCGTATCATCTGAGGTTGGGCAATCACAGGTTTTGTTGGGTCATGGGGAGGCACCTGTTCGTAATAAAAACATATTTTCAAAAGTGGCATTCATATTTAATATGGACAATTATCTTTTCTGACATAATGGAAAGGTCTTTTCAAACTAAAATACATATCACTTTACCCATTCCTGCACAGAGACTTGTTGACACAAAAAAGATAAAGGCTTTAAAAACAATCTGGAAAATGAAGAAACTGCTTGTGACAAAGTATAGATCTATTTAGGAAGAGCAAAAAATGTAAAATTTCAGTAACTTGAAATTGTTGTCTCTACCATCTTTGAATTTAGACCAGTCTAAAATTTTGCCATCTAGAAATGGGATAAAGACATACCTGAGGCAAACTAGGTCTAACAAAGCCATTCTGGTATGTGCCTCCGTCAAACGGCATTCCATTTGGTAAGTTCGAGAATGGCTGGTTCCAGGCTGGTATAAAACCTTTAGATGGAGTCGGGAACCGACTTCTTGGAAAACCTACAACAGAGCCTTTTTTTATTAACGCTATTTAAAGCAATGACTTGTTTCGAAGTTCCAAGCAAATGTTTTGCAAAACATTGGGAGAAAAGATAACATGGAACACAAATGCCACCCAACAATGAATATTTTTCTTTTACTGTAAAGAGCCATATAGATCAATGTACCAACCCTTTCCCAGCAAAATTTCCGACCAGAAAGGAAATTATAGGGTTTGATGAAGAATAAATGAAATACTTCATTTTGAAAAGCTATTAACCCCTCTTTTCTGTAGTTCTGTTTTACGTTAAAATCATACCTGGATGAGCAAATTGTGGAGGCAGGAACAGCTGAGGGGTGTTGTTGTTGTTGAATTTTCCACGACCTCGAGGACCAAACCTGTTGAAAGATAAAAACATTCAAAATTAATATTAATCTTTCCAAAAACAGAAAGATATGAGCATCTTTGGTCCGATTTGAAATCTGTTGCTGAAGACGAAATTCTGGATGTTGATAAAATATGTGAAAGTAATATTACCGGTATACAGCATAGAAAATGTTGACTTTTTCTATGAATGTTATTTTACAAACAAAATAATTTTGATAATTTATTTAATTCAAAGAAAGGTCATCAAGTAATCGTTACTAGATTTTCAACTTTTCAGAACCTAAAACAACCATACATTTTAATTCATAAAAAAATTCAAAATTTAACCCTTGGTTGTTTAAAGCTACTATTTCCCAGATTTGGACCGAAAAATTGTCAAATACAAACGAAATGTACACTTTTTAAGCTTTATATGACCTGATTAAATGATTACGAGAAAGTATTGAAGCAACGGCTCATTTTTTCGCAATTTGATACCGAATTCATGAAGCGATGTCGAAAGTAGGTCAAAACAGTAGGACATGCGACTTTCTTAAATGACGTCACAACATACATGATGACGTCATATTGAAATTTAAGTATGAATCTCGTTTGAATCATGGTCCGCGCTGTATGCGCATGCGCAACAATTTAAAAATAATTCTAACCCCATCAGTGATGGGGTTGAACTTAGGCTTGGATTCTCCCTAAATTCAGCTATCTGTCTTGTAATTTCGGCTCATTCTCTGTCTGAATCGCATATTATTAACCATCCCGAGGTGGTCAACACAAAAGTTTTGCATATTTTTTCAAAAAATTTCATTTTTTTGCAATTAGACCATCTGTTACCGTCGCCCTTTAAATCAAATACTGCTGCAGACCCTAAGATATGTGTATGCACAATAAAAGATGGAAAATTTAGAGTCAATAGGAGAAAATACTCATCGGGAATTTCTTCTTTGGCCTCAATTTTCCCCCAAGCGGCGAAGCCTTTATTTATAGGGATATCAAAACAAAGCCTCGTTTGGGAAAAGGGTTAAGTCATGCTTTCGCTACAACTATCTAGAATTATGCCCCTTTACAAGGCTTTTTTGCCTATTAATTTAGGGCCGAAAAACAGCCCCATTCCCAATCAAAAAGGCCCTAATTTTTTTCCAATCCAGAAGAAAAATTCCCAAAACAAAAGAAAGATCTTGCCAGACTCAAATAAAAAATTGGATGAACTCTGAACAGAATTTAGAGCCAGGCAGACAAAAAGTTTAGACATATAAGTATGTAAAATGTTGTAATTGTTCTGAATGATGAAATTATCACTAGTTTTTGCAGTTTTAGATTTTCCCAAATTCAGAGAATTGCCGATAAATTTTTTGCCAATTTTAGGTCAGGTGCCTTTTCCCAAAATACTTGGAAAAAGGCCTGCTTTATGATAATAAACTCACCTCACATCCCCTGCAGGAACAAAGGGATAGCATGTGGTCACATAGCCTGGAAGACCTCCTGCTGGTCGCGGTCCAACAACATCGTAAAGTGAATACTGGAAACCATCCTGGCCCACAGCAAGCCGCCCACCAGAAACATCAGAACTTTGCGTTGGCTGGCGCGGCACAAACTCTTTTGCTTCTGGTGACAGAATGTTTCCATTGGAGTCCTGTAAGGAAGGAAACATTCTTGTAAATTACTACACAGTGACGAATAATGATGCCCCAAAAAATAAAGGGCTTTGGAAAAATTTGTGACAAATGAAGAAATTGCTTGATCCAAACCAGTTTCGCATTCACAGAATTACTGAATGTTTTCTGCAATCATCATTGTTGTAATGATTTTGTCATGTGATTCCCCCCACTGGAATTAATTGTGTGAACTGATACAGTCGGAGTCCATAAAATGCTGATCATCACTTCATCAGTAATTACTCCTTTTGTCTCTATATTTTCCACATGATCATCCATGACGTCAAAGCATGGTTTAACCCTTTTCTAAACAAGACCTAGTTTTGATGTCCCTAACAAAATAGGCTTGGCACAAACACTGATGCAAAAGAAAATGCTGATGGCCGTCATTTTCAGCTTTTGAAATATTGTAGTCTAAACAAATCTTATCTTTAACAACATACAGTTTGTCCTTTGAAGCAGCTTTCAATTGGACCACTGTTAATTTTTGCTGTTTGGAAAAGGGAACTTATGGGTCATCTGATGTCTTTTCATATTCCAAGAAGTTCGAAAGAATATTGGGACGAATATTGAATAGATAGCAACAGTGAATCAGCACTTTCTCTAACAGCATGAAGTTAATCAAAGATTATTCAAGCGATTAACACGACAAAAGCGCTTGATCATGCATTGACGTGGATTTCATAATCACGTTTCACGGTGGTTTACCATAAACTGTCATGTTTAGTTTCCAAGGGACGAAATCGGAACATCGGACTTTTTTCGGGACAAAACAGTCTCGCAAGATTTGAAACTTGGGTTAAAGGAATTCAAACCTGTTGGTCGCTCGTCTGCATGCTTCTATCAGCTATGATCTACTCCTGGAACAGGACATAAAACCTGAATCAATCCATTTCGGAATCCAATACGTCGACTGGAAGCCATTAGCGGAAATACATAGAGTAGGCGGGGTTTAACAGACGTCACGAGGTACGGAGATCCTGATTGGTCGAAGCGCGTCACATGGTCACAAATCGTGTGCAACCTATGTTACAACCAAAACATATCATGTCTCAAGCATGGACTGATATTTTACTATGCGAATAAGGAAGCGTTTTCCCCCACAACTTAACCCTTACCCAGAACGATCCACGATTATTGTTTCTCAATTGAAAAAATATAAGGGAAACATTGAGAGATAAGAAGAAAATTGCTAGACATGCAGTAGCCTACTCCTACTCCTATGCCCATTTTCTTCTCCCCCCCCACAATGTTTTCCATTCTAGACCTACAATGATTCCACATTTTTGTTGTCTGCAACATCTTTGAATCTATAGCTCGTAGGAAAGGGTAGATCTAGGCCTATATAGCTGATAAGCGTAAATTATCGCAATCATGGCAATCCAGATCGATTTCATAAAACCCTTTCCCAATTAAGACCTTGTTTTGACGTCCCCTAGAAAATAGACTTGGGAAATATTGATGCGAAAGAAGAGAATGCTGATAATCAGCATTTTTCTCCGTTTGCCTCAATATTTTCAATATCATTTGTGCCCATTTTTTTTCTTTTTTTTTCTTCTCAACATAGATCTATTAGGCTAATTTTCGCCACCAACAGGTTTCAAACTTGACCACCCTATTTTTCCCGTTTGGGAAAGGGTTAAAATGCATTGTTGCAGAGCAACAGATAAGAGTGCACGAGTAGGCTTTTAACCCTTTCCCAAACGACAAAACTTTAAAGTGACGCAATTAAAAAAAACTACAGACGTCACGACAAAATGGATGTCATTAAAGATTGAATTTGCATAGGCCTACATTATAGCACAGAAGATATTGAGGCAAAAGGAGAAACTGCTGATTATCAACAGTTTCTTCTTTTGTTTCAATGTTTTCTCAAGCCTTTTCTATTATAGACGTCAAAACCAGGTCTTGTTTGGGAAAGGGTTAAGTGTTCAGTGGCAGAAACAGAGGGGTAAAAACGACCCCCTTTTATCTGATTATTTCGTTTTCATGCAGAAATTAATAAAATAGGGCCTAGTGTAGGCCTTAATATTAGGCCCCCTACTGGAAAAGCGGGACCCCCTCCAATTGTAGGCCTATAGGGCCTATGTTCAAACCCCTTTCACAGAAATCCCGGATCCGCTGCAGTTTAGACAAATTAAGCATTATAAATTTGTAGACCATCATTCCATAGGCTATATAGGCGATATTTCAAATCCAAACCCTATGCTGTCTGAGCATGTAGGCCTACCGTCTAACTCTTTTCATCTGTTCTCTGTTCCAAAAGACAAAAGGGGGGATGTTACCGGTAGCCCAACTTAGACTAGACTAGGCTACTCATGACAAAATGGATGTTTTTTTAAAACGGTTTAATCCCATTTCGTCTACTCCCAATTCGTCTACTATTTTTGACAAAAGTCCCATTTCGTCTACTCTTCAATACTTTGTATATCAATATGATATCATAATATTATGATTGTTATCAAAATGTTTGCATTTTTATTTCATTTTTTTAATATATTGACTTAATTTCATATCTTAAAACAAAAATTGATGTTGTTAATTGATGATTTGACATGAAAGTAGACGAGTTGGGACAGTAGACGAATTGGGACTCAAGGCACTAAAAAGACAGTAGACGAAATGGGAGTAGACCAATTGGGATGTTACCGTTTTAACCCCACTGCCAGATAGATTATAGATGTGGAAATTTTGAGATAAGAGGGGGAAGTTCTGATTTCAAGCATTTTTTCTTTTGTCTCAATGTTTTCCCATGCCTTTTCTAGGCCTACTGGACACGTCAAAAGCAGGTTTTGTTCGGGAAAGAGTTCCCAAATTAGGCCCTTATATTAGGCCCCCTACTGGAAAAGCGGGACCCCCTCCAATTGTAGGCCTATAGGGCCTATGTTCAAACCCCTTTCACAGAAATCCCGGATCCGCTGCAGTTTAGACAAATTAAGCATTATAAATTTGTAGACCATCATTCCATAGGCTATATAGGCGATATTTCAAATCCAAACCCTATGCTGTCTGAGCATGTAGGCCTACCGTCTAACTCTTTTCATCTGTTCTCTGTTCCAAAAGACAAAAGGGGGGATGTTACCGGTAGCCCAACTTAGACTAGACTAGGCTACTCATGACAAAATGGATGTTTTTTTTAAAACGGTTTAATCCCATTTCGTCTACTCCCAATTCGTCTACTCCCAATTCGTCTACTATTTTTGACAAAAGTCCCATTTCGTCTACTCTTCAATACTTTGTATATCAATATGATATCATAATATTATGATTGTTATCAAAATGTTTGCATTTTTATTTCATTTTTTTAATATATTGACTTAATTTCATATCTTAAAACAAAAATTGATGTTGTTAATTGATGATTTGACATGAAAGTAGACGAGTTGGGACAGTAGACGAATTGGGACTCAGGGCACTAAAAAGACAGTAGACGAAATGGGAGTAGACCAATTGGGATGTTACCGTTTTAACCCCACTGCCAGATAGATTATAGATGTGGAAATTTTGAGATAAGAGGGGGAAGTTCTGATTTCAAGCATTTTTTCTTTTGTCTCAATGTTTTCCCATGCCTTTTCTAGGCCTATTGGACACGTCAAAAGCAGGTTTTGTTCGGGAAAGAGTTCCCAAATTTCTTTCCCGAAACAAGACTGGTTTTAAAGTCCCTAATAGGTTTAAAAGGCTTGGGAAAAAATTCTCAATGCAAAAGAAAAACATGTTGATAATCAACATTTTCTCCTTTTGCATCAATACTTTCTGGGCTATAGACCATAGGGCCTATTGTACAAAAATCCTATCTTTGTTAACATTTTATCCTGTCAGCTTTTAAATTGCAAAGCCATAGACTTTGCATTTTGAGAAAGGAAATAAAGCTAGAAAGCTAACCCTTTCCAAAAAGTTCCGAATTCAAAGGTGTATCAGCAGAAATAATCAAACTACAGAAGGGGGTTCAAGGGCGGCCCCAGGATTTTTTTTCCAGGGGGGGGGGTGTCCCAGGCCCAAAAGTGTTATCTAAATAGTTGCTTTTCAACGAAAACATCGTAACTGCAGCTTGTTTTAAGCTGCAGTTACGAAGTTTTCGTTGAAAAGCAGCGAAATGTAACATTATACTAAAGTTATATGGTCAAAATTTAATTTTTCGACCAATGCCAGGGGGGGGGGGGGGGGGGGGGTCCGGACCACCCTGACCCCCTCTAGATCCGCCCTTAGGGGTTCGTTTGAACCCCTCCCCCAACCCCCTCTGAATCCGCCACTGAACAACATGGGAAAACAATAACTAAGAGCGTGTTCACCCTTTGTCTCATGATTCCTTCTTACCATTCCTCACGTAGGCCTAAGTTATATATCTATACTTTCAAAGTCGCTGTTTTTTCAGCAAAAACCTCGTAACTGCAGCTTAAAATATGCTGCAGTTACGAGTTTTTTTCTTGAAAAGTGACGAAGCACTATTCCTGTTATATTCCTTTCTCAATCGACCATTCTAATGGTAAATAATTTTGTGCTAAAAATAGACTGGGTTTACAGTTATGTTTTGATAACCCGTCGGTGTTGTTATAAAATCTCGTAACTACGGCTTGAATCAAGCCGTAGTTACTTGATTTAATAACAACATCCACGAAATACTATTTGTTTGTCCGAAATTACGTCACTGTTTACTTGATAAAATCGTTCCCTATTCGTTGACTTACAGGTGTACAAATTCAAAGGTGTTGACGCAGATAAAACAAATCGCGCAGAAAATCTAATGCCTGTCACAGCACAAAACACTGGAGGAAAATGGTTGAAATGCTGGTTATCAGCATTTCATTCTTTTCTTTCAATGTTTCTTAACTAGACCACGTGGTGTCGTTATTAAAACCAATGCTAATTTTTGGGAAAGGGTTAAATCCTGCTGACGATTCCCATGGAAATAGGATTAGAAAACCACAAAAAAAAAAAAAAAAAGAAAATGCTATCAACCAGCATTTTCTCCTTTTCCTTCATGTTTTTCTATGCTAGGCTACATCAAGGCAATTTTCTACATAGGTTAGCATGAATTCATTTTGTAATCTGGAGATTACATAGGGAGGGGAATCACGTGACACAATTTAATAAAAGATGTGTTTGTGAAATACAAATGCCCCCGAAATGACCATTTTTGTAAAATGTTAAGTTTTCGTAGAGTAAAGGGTTGATAAGAGTTAACGGATGACATTGGGGAAGGTCAAATTGTATGGAACAGATATAGCTATCATTGAAAGAAAGTTGCATATCAAATTTGAGCTTTGTATGTCGAATCAATTTTTCTAGAAGCTCTTGACGTTGTTGCACCAGTGAAAGAGATCAGAATCAAACATCGATCAGAGCCCTGGGTAAATCCAGAAGTCCTTGAATGCATCAAATCTAGAGATAGGGCATGGTCAGTATATAGAACAAACAGAACTGATTCCAACTATGAACTTTTCAAAAAATTACGGAACAAGGCTCAATATTCTATTTTTAAAGCAAAGAAAAATTATTTTAAAGATACTTGTAAAGAATATAAAAATGATTCTAAAACACTATGGAAATGTCTTAAAGACTTGGGAATGCCATTTAAGAAAGGTTGTTCATCTTCATTTGACAGTATTGCATTAAATTTAGATGGTAATTTATGTTTTGATAAACAGAAAGTAGCAACTAGTTTTAATGCTTTCTTCACTACTGTAGCAGCTAAACTTGTATCAAATCTTCTTGTCCCGTCTTTAAAGTTTGGCAGGAAATTTGTTAATTTGTTTTATTCTGAAAAGAGTGTAATAAAAAACAGTTTCTCTTTTTCATTAGTCAATGAAAATACTATTTTGAAATATCTCAACAAGCTACATGCAGACAAATCTACTGGTTTAGATGGTATTCCTGCACGTTTCATTCTTGATTGCTCATCTATTATTGCTGGTCCTTTAGCCCATGTGGTTAACCTTTCTTTAATTCAAGGTATTGTTCCACCTGACCTTAAGTCAGCTAGAGTTGTCCCCTTATTTAAAAAGAATGACAAGACTGATGTAGGAAACTATAGACCTGTATCAATTTTAAGCGTTGTTTCAAAAATATTTGAACGAGTGGTTTTTGACCAAGTAGAGTCGTATCTAAATGACAAAAATATTTTGTATGATCTTCAGTCTGGTTTCAGGAAGGGATTTTCGACAGACACCTGTCTTATTCATCTTTCAGATTTCATAAGACAGCAAATGGACAAAGGCCATTTTGTGGGAATGGTGTTACTAGACCTACAAACGGCCTTTGATACAGTTGACCATTCTGTTCTTATCATGAAACTGGAAGAAATCGGATTCGGTAGTGATATCATCAGTTGGTTTATGTCTTATCTTACTGACAGGAAGCAACTTGTTGACATAAACAAAACTCAGTCTTCTTTTGAAAATATAACTTGTGGTGTCCCACAAGGTTCTATTCTTGGTCCCCTGTTATTTTTGATCTACGTGAATGATATGTCTGCTGTTATAAAAAACAAACTTCTTCTTTATGCAGATGATTCCGCTATTTTAGTTTCAGATAAAGACAGGTCGTTTGTCGAAAATGCGTTGTCTGATGACCTTAATGCAGTGAGATCCTGGCTTATAGATAACAAGTTGTCTTTACACCTAGGGAAAACTGAATCCATTCTTTTTGGTACAAAACAAAAGTTAAAATCAAATAGTAAAATAAATGTTGTTTGTGATGGTAATACTATCAATTCTACTTCACATGTGAAATATCTTGGTGCAATTCTTGACCAAAGTTTATCTGGTGAAAATATGGTTAGTTCTCTATTGCAGAAGGCGACAGCAAGACTCAAGTTTCTCTATCGTAAGAATAAGTTTCTCTCGTTGCATACTAGATTGTTAGTTTCTGCATTAATTCAGTGTTATTTTGACTATACATGTGTCTTCTGGTATTTTAGCTTAAACAAAAAATGGACTGATAAACTCCAGGTACTTCAGAACAAAATTATTAGATTCGTTTTAGACTTGCACCATCGTTCTCGTATCTTAGATACACACTATAGGACATTGAACTGGCTTCCAGTTAGCAAAAGAGTTGAAGAAATTACATTGCTACATGTTTACAAGATAAAAAACGGAACAGCTCCTAAATATTTGTCAGAACAATTTATAGAAGCAGCCACATCACATTCTTATTGTACTCGATTTAGCAGAAATGGTTGCTTTGCTGTTCCAAAGGTAGGGACCCATGGAAGAAAGTCATTTTCTTATATGGGTTGCAGCCTTTGGAACAGCTTACCAACGACAATCAAAAATGAATCATCCATTTCGACGTTCAAAACCAGTGTCCGCAAACATCTAATGGAGTCTTTATAACAATGATTTGTACAATCTCTTTATCTGTGATATTTTGTATTTGTCTTTATTTAAAGCCATGTTCATTTTATTTGTGATAACTTAATTTAGTCATTTAAATTGTGATATCTTGATTTAACTTAATAATTCAATTTAGTAATGTTTGATATGCCTCTCTGTGTCAGCCACATCCAGACATGGGTCCACAATGGAAATAAGAGATCACGGATCTCTTTTTTGTGTCAACCCAGGTTTGGATGAGGCAGACATGGGTTATATAACATACTGTGATACTTTTTACCATTATGTTTTATAACATGTACCATGTATTGTCATCATCTTTTACCAAATAAAATCTATCTACTTTTGGAGAAAAGGCCAATGTTAAGTTTTCATGTTAAGTTTTCGGACGGACGGACGGACGGATGGACGGACACGCCAACATTTCAGGATTAAGTGTTTTTTCTTTGATCTTTATGAAGAAAAGTACCACATAAAACGGCATGGTTTAAGTGGAATTGTTCTTATTTCATATATATTATGGACGGATTGAACCACATTAACCCCCGGACGTTGGCCGGGACAGACGGACGGACAGACATGAGTAAAACAATATACCCCCGATCTCTCGATACGGGGCATACAAATTGTCAGTAGTGTAATCGGTAAATACGAGACCAATTTGAATTCGGATTATTGAGGACCAACTAAAATTTCACTTAGTCGTCAATAACTTTTTATCAGCTGCTTTTTAACCCATTCCCAAACGACAAATTTTGGACTAGTCCAAATTCAAAGATATTGCAGACAACAATTTGGAGTCAATGAAATTGAAATTTTTTATTGTCTATTTGGATAGAAAGCATTGTGGGAAATGAAGAAATTGCTTGGTACAAACAATTTCTTCATTTTTCACAATGTTTTCTAAGGTCATTCTCTTGTAGGGAGTCAAAAAGAGTCATTGTGAGGTAATGGGTTAACAGACCTCTCACGCCCAGCAAAGCCCTGACGCATTCTCAATTTCCCTGCTTTAAACAATTTTCAAATCGGTCGCGTGTAAACAGAATATTTTCTGCAATCGTTGTGTCACGTAATTCTTCGCATTCTTTTAACAGCCTGATATAATTACCAAACGACAAAATTTTAGACTAGTGACTAGTCCAAATTCAAAGATGATGCAGACGACAATTTAAAGTGAACGAAATTTTGCATTTTTTTATTTTGTATCTCTGGGTAGAAAACATTGTGGAAAATGAAAAAAAAAATGCTTATCACAAGCAATTTCTTTATTTTCCATGATGTTTTCCATAGCCATTATCTTGTGGGAAGTCAAAAGAAGTCAATGTGTGGTAATGGGTTAAATTCTGATGCAGAAGAAAATATGACATACCAAGTTGAAAGATGTCACGGACAACAAAATGGGTGTTGGTAAAGATATATTTTGTGTACGAAATAGGCCCCTACGACCCTTACACACAAAAATGAGGCAAACGGGAAAATGCTGGTTATCAGCATATTTTGTGCCTCGGCGTTTTTTTCAAGTTCTAAAATATTCTCCAGAAACGCCAAAAGCAAGTCGTCGGTGTAAATACAAAACCTCGTATGTCGAATTTTACAATTTTCAAAGTAAAGCCTTGTATGTCTAGTTTAGACAATTCTTGCATGTTTTGCCCTTTTTTCACTTATGATCAGTATAAATGACACTCTATATGTGGACAATATGTCCGAATTTCAAGTAAAAACCTTTCAGTTTCAGAAAAGTTAGTTTTATTATACTAGGGGAAAGAAGATACGCAACAACTATTTTTTGTTATTTCTCTTAATTCTATTATGTTATTGAGTCAAAGTCGTTACTGATTTTTACAGGGAAGTGTATCTTAATATTGATCTTTGTGTTTACGTTAGAACCTGTCTTATCTGTGAGATAACGTCAAAATAGACGTTTACACGTTTCTCACGTTCAAACCTTTAAATACCCAAACTTTATATAAAACTCTTTTGATTTGTGTAGATGCACGTCGACTCGACAAAAGGCAATAATCATTGTTTGGATTTAATCCCTCATATCAGTTTGCAACTTATTCAAAGACGTCGTCCGTCAGCAATTGTGATGTTTACGAATGGAACATCTCAACCCGCAATTGTTGCTGACTTTGGAGTACATCGGTTGACAAAATATTACTCGAGATAACTTCTTAGAACAAACGGAACAACTGACGGCCGCCCGAAAAGCGGTCGTCAACGTCTAACGTCACGACGTCAGGACCATAACGTTCGCTTATTTTACCTACGGAGAGGAATTCTCTTATCGAGAAAAACTGTTTATGCTATTCATGGACAGTACAGCAATCAAATTTCAGCCAAAAATCGTTAACGTTATATTGGATTGCGTGCAAAAACGCATTAAACATTGACGCCAAATCGCTCTCATTTAAACGCATATTTAAGGCACGTGCAACCTGTGACCGTGATGAAATTTTGACACTAGAAAGTCGAATGATGAAGTCTTACTATGCATTGAAAAAAATACTTGAATAAGGGTAATTTTGAGAAAGACAAAAACAAAACGTATGATCAAATTTATTTTTTGTTGCGTTTGAGATACGAGGTTTTGCATTAACACCGACGAAGTCTTATTTTGGAAAGGACCAAACAATGGGTATCAGGAAGTATTGAGCTACCACAGAATGTAAGATGATAAGCTAGAAATGCAGACCTGTATTGCAGATTGGTATAAAATTAGGCATTCTTCTGATTTTCTTCAAAAACTCGTAAATAAAGCTTTAAATAGGCTTAGATAAGATGTTTTTGAAGAAACGCATTGTTGTTTACTATGTACGTAAACGATTTTTAAAGTAAACATAAATAACTGATTTATTGTCAACTGGTGATTTTCTGCAATTGTTGTGTCACGTGGTTTCCTTAATTAAATTCTGCTTCAGAAGACAATTTGACTGTACCGATTTGAAAGTTGCCGTAGACAACAAAATGGCTGTTGGTAAAGATTTTTTTGTTTACAATGAAGGATAAAATATTGAGACAAAGGGAAATTCTACTTTTCAGCATTTTCCCTCTTTTATCACGGTGTTTTACTAAACTTTCTTTTTCAGAAACGCCAAAACAAGACTTAGTCTTATTTGGGAAAGGGTTAAACCATAACCAGACGGTACTATTTTGGACTGTTCCAATTTGAAAGGCGTTGAAGAGGAGTCGACAATTTCAGGTTGATGAATTTTTTTTAAAAAATCCATTTTGGTTTTAAAAACTGTTGTGGAAAATGAAGAAATTGCTTGTTAAAAGCAATTTCTTCATTTTCCAAAATGTTTTCCAAATCCTTTAATTTGTAGGGCGTCAAAAGGTGTTATCATGTTGAAATGAGTTAAACAATGGGAACCAGGAAGTATTTAGATTCTACAAATTGTAAGATGATAAGCTGGAAATGCAGACCTGTATTGTAGATTGGTATAAAATTATTTCTATTTTTCTAAAAAAAACCTCGTAAATAAAGCTTTAAATAGGCTTAGTTAAGAGGTTTTTGAAATGCACTCTATATAGAAATGTTTTATCTATCATGCGAGCAGAAGCTTTAACCCTTTCCCAAACGGCAAAAATTTAGAGTGATCCTCTTCAAAAAATGCCACAAATAACAAAATAAATGTTATTATAATTAAAGATAGGATTTGTTCTGACAAAAGGAGAAACTGCTGGTTATCAGCAGTTTCAACTTTTGTTTCAATGTTTTCCGAAGCCTTTTCTATAAGGAACGTCAAAACCAGGTATTGTTTTGGAAAGGGTTAACCGTCTCCCAAACAAGATCTGTTTTGACGTTTCGTTTGCAGAAAACTTTGAAGGAAAGGTAGAAACTGCATATAACCAGCATGTAATCATTTTCCCTCAATATTTCTACCTAATTTTACCCATTACCACACAATGACACCTTTTGACGCCCCTAGAAGAAGTAGCTTTAGAAAAAAAGTTGTGGAAAATGAAGAAATTGCTTGTGACGAAATTGCTTGTGGCACTCTTTGTCATGAAAGATTTCTTCATTCATTTCATGCTTTAGACGGAATAAAATGATTGAAATACATGTACATGTATTTGAAAACGTCTATTTTTCAGACACGACGTCGGAATTATTCGGGTGATGTCGTAAACATTGGACTACCTTATTGTTGAAGTTCTCCGTGATTTTTCAAACCTCCAAACCTTTTGAATATTCGAGATTAAAGAAGCACTGAGGAAACTGCTGATTAATTAGCTTTTTAATGTTTTCCCCTAAATATTTTCTGTTCAATAACATGCAAGGTGTTGATTAGAACATTTACTTTTTTGAATTTGGATCATTCCCAAATCTTGTTCTTCAGGAAAAGCGCTTCGAATCCTTGCTCTAGATTATACGTCCATATTTAGAAAGGCTTAGAAAAACTTTGAGGCAAAATGAGAAAATACTGATAACCAACATTTTCCACATTCTGTTGGATCGCCCGATGTTGGTAGGGAAACTCCGATCTTGTTAGGGAAGTCATGTCGGATTGCCCTTTTTCTCTGATGAAAAAATGATGTTCATAAAGGAAGGATAAATGTTCAACAAGGCACAGAAAAAATGAGGCAAAAGGAAAACATACTGATAATCACCATTGTCTTACTTTTCTACAATATTTTCAAAGTTTAAACACATCGGTGTGTCAAAAGGCGGTAACTATTTGGGAAATTATTTATTATAGGAATACATGCATTACCATTTTCAAAATACAAACTCTTTCATGTAACATACACAATTTTATTCATTAAAAATGCACATACAAATTCACATATCACATTTTCCTTTGTTTATAGTATACATATATCTAAGAAACACAATCTCTGAAAAAATCTCCATGATTCTGTCCCTTATAATAAAAATATTTTGTAAAAATAAAACAAAATAATTATCATAAATAATTATCATAAAGTCCTAGTCACTAGGATGCTTTCATCGCCTGTCCCAAGCTTCGTCATCAAACGGATCAACCCTGCGTTGTTGGTACATATCCTTAAAGTCTGCTCCAAGTTTCTCCAGGTCTTGTTCATCTCTGATAACACCCTGTAGTAAAAGAAAAAAAATATGAACAACATGTATATAAGCCAGGATCAGGAAAAGGAGCTTTTACAGACCAACAAGGGCCCATATTATTAATGATCTTGTAACCACATTTCTGTGTAAACTGTGTAACAACACATCTGATTGCAAGAGAAATCAAATTGAGCAAATCAGGTTTGTTGTTACAAGTAATTACGCCAAAAGTTTCAAGTTTTATTAGATATTTCCAGAAGGTCATAGACGCATATGGCATATAAATACAATGGTGGTGCGACAGTGAACATTGATAGTGCATACAATACAGCAGAAGAAAACAGTACAAAACAAAATAGAAAACAGTACAAGACAAAATAATGCAAGTCCCGTAATTGATTGCCTTCTACAAAACGAAAATAAAAGGTTAATCATAGGACATCTCTATACAAATTATATGTACACGAAATGGATAGTATGTACTGTGTACGTTTTATGATCAACTAAGAACGTCAAATCGTTACAAACAGTAGTTTTGAAATAATGATAGTAAAATTAACAACAGTTATCAGCATTTTCTCATGATGTTATTATGAATGTAGATTATAATAGCAACACTATAGTTATCAACATTTTCTCTAACAGTAGACTTTCTTTTGTCATGAAATACTTATAGCAACAACTGTTATCAGCATTTTCTCAGTCAGGTAATCATGTATGTAAGTTATAATAGCAACACTAGTTATCAACATTTTCTCGTAAGGCTATTGTGCAAGTATTTTATAATAGCAAAAATAGTATTATGCAAAAATAATCATACAATTGTTGATAATATGGCCCTGATCAATAAATTCAGTCTGATCAGGACTCAAATATCTATCTTACAGTTATCTTAGGTCATGGCAGAGAGTCATGTGAAACAGCAAATGTAGAAATCTTCAATATATGACTTATTTGAAAACGATTTAAAGCAGAGAAGGCGGAAAAACGTCAGAAATTAGAAGGATTTTTTTTAAATCAGCTAAAAAAACAAGAGGGCCAGAATGGCCCTATATCGCTCACCTGAAAGAAGTTTGTTACACGCCCACTTTTTTTACAAATCAATAATTCGTGAACAAATTTTGAAAAGGGTCACTCAAGGAACATTGTTGCCAAGTTTGGTTCAAATTGGCCCAATGCTTCATTTTTAAAGAGTTTTCGTATGATTTCTCTAAGTCTGATAACACTGACCTTCCACACCCACATTTTTAGACGACAAAGAAAATTTGTGTACCCATTTTTAAAAGTCACTCAAGGAAAATTCTTGCTAAGTTTCGTTCAAATTGGCCCATTGTGTTTTTTAAAGAATTTTCTTAGGGTGTCTCTAACTTCGATAGGCCACGCCCGCTTTATCTGACGAATCAAAATCCGCAAACAAATTTTAAAAAGAGTCACCCAAAGAATAATTCTATTAAGTTTGTTCAAATTGGGCCAACCGTTGATTTTTGAAGAATTTTCTTAGGATTTCTCTAAGTCAGAGAAGCCATGTCCTGCCACGCCCACTTTTTCTGACGAATCAAAAATTTGCAATTAAGTTTTGAAAAGAGTCACCCAGGGAACATTACTGCCAAGTTTGGTTCAAATTGGGCCAACGGTTGATTTTTAAAGAATTTTCTTAGCATTTCTCTAAGTCCGCTAAGCCACGCCTTGCCACACCCACTTTTTTTGACGAATCAAAAATTTGCGAAAAAGTTTTGAAAAGGGTCACTCAAGGAACATTTCTGCCAAGTTAAGTTTAAATTGGCCCAATGGTTGATTTTTAAAGAATTTTCTTAGGATTTCTCTAAGTCCGATAAGCCACGCCCTGCCACGCCCACATTTTTTGACGAATCAAAAATTCACAAACAAATTTTGAAAGAGTCACCCAAGGAACATTCCTGCCAAGTTTGGTTCAAATTGGGCCAATGGTTGATTTTTAAGGAATTTTCTTAGAATTTCTCCAAGTCCAATAAGTCACGCCCTGTCACGCCCACTTTTCCTGACAAATCAAAAATGCACCAAAAAATTTTGAAGAGTGTCATTCACGGAACATTTCTGCCAAGTTTGGTTCAAATTGGGCCAATAGTTGATTTTTTAAGAATTTTCTTAGCATTTCTCTAAGTCCGATAAGCCACACCCTGCCACGCCCACTTTTCCTGACAAATCAAAAATTCACCAACAAATTTTGAAGAGTGTCATTCAAGGAACATTTCTGCCAAGTTTGGTTCAAATTGGACTAATGGTTGATTTTTAAAGAATTTTCTTAGGATTTCTCCAAGTCTGATAAGCCACGCCCTGCCACACCCACTTTTTTTGACGAAACAAGAATTTGCGAACAATTTTTTTCAAGTTGATGAAATTTTAAAAATGTTTTGATTTTTGGTTAGAAAACATTTTGCAAGCAATTTCTTCATTTTCTACAATGTTTTTTCCAATTCTTTTCTTGTGGGGGAGTCAAAAGGCGTCACTGTGCACTAATGGGTTAAATTATAACATTTCATTTAATTGAAAATGTCATATGCTAAATTTTTAAATTCCGAAAGGACTAAAATGTTGCCGTTTTCACTAACCTTAGGTAAATAGCCCAGGAGTCTAACTGCATGCTCTTGTAACAACTTCTGTCTTTCTTCTTCAATAATCTGTCGTCTAAACTGTTCCATTCTCTCCATCTCTCGTCGTTCGTCCAATTCTCTCTCTCTATCCGCGGCAAACTGTGCGCGTCTGTCCTCGATTAGTTGCTCCACGGCACGTTTGTGTTCCAGTTGTTTCATACGACGCTTTTGAGCGTTCATCTGTTCTATTCTGTCGTCTTCTGCAAATTTGGCCATCATCTGTGAAAATCAAACAAACAGGCATGTAAAATGTAAAGGGCCAGCATTCAAATTGATGACACCACTTTACAGAGGTTATACCTCTGTGCTAGTCAAGAATGAAATACATAATTCAAAGTCATAGCTAGATTTATTGATTGTGCAATACATTTTAATTGAATGCAAGTAAATCTTAGCATATCTAAGAAAATGGTTCAATATTATCCTCTTTCATAATTTGCACAAGGCATGATTACTTTTTGAAAAACCAAAGCTTTGGAATATATACAGAAAATGCTGATAACCTACATTTATCCCTTTTCCCAAATATTTTCCACCATATCAAAGAAAAATTTTCATTCTAAGGGTTGGATTAATTTTGTCATGTGCAATATAGTATTCCACATGTCCAATTATTTTCTGCTTGCGAAAGGTAGAAATGTATACAAATAGAAACTGACCTGTTTTCTGAAGTTGTCCTCCTCTTCTTTTTGTGCCTCTTGCCTGAGTTGTTTGTAGTGCATTTGTAATGCATGTTCACCTTGTAACTCTAGCCTCTGCCGTATTCTTCTTTCTAACAAGTCCTGCAACATAAACACAAGAGTAGTGAATGGATAGTTGACTGACAGATTGAGAATGCGGTTAAACCCATTCCCAAATGACAAGTTTAGGGTAATCCCATTTGAAAGTAGCTGCAGATGACAAAATGGATGTTGTTAAAGAGAGAATTTGTGTATAATGTAGTAAGAAAAATATTGAGACAAAAGAAGAAACTGCTGGTTATCAGCAGTTTCTTCTTTTGTCTCAATATTTTCTCAAGCAATTTTCGCCTTAGGGTGTCAAAAGCAGGTCTTGTTTGGTAAAGGGTTAACACAATTTTAATTGGTTTTACAATCATTTCATGGTGGTTGGAGCACCTAAACATGGATTCCTATTGTTTCTCTCGCCAGTACTACAACATCCTTTCTGAGCTTTAAGCTGCTTATCCATTGTTGGGGACAAATATATGATATTTGCTGCTGTTTGCCGTTTGAAACCCTGGACCTTATGATAGAGAGTTTGAGGGCTTTGAAACACTACAAATTAGCCGTGGCCATAGCCAAAAGCCAATGGACATCAACCCTTGACTATTCAAACTTATAATAATGAAGCAGAGTTATGATAATTGGCTCGTAATCTGTGTTTTTTTTCTATTATTATTATATTACATTTTTTTGGTGAAACTGTATTTTTGTCATTTCTTATTTCAAATTTTTTGGATCTATCATTTCTCTTTGTGTAACATTCTCCAGGGCTCTTTGAAATCATTAACCCTTTCACTGCCATAGGCGACTTTTGTCGACTACAGGGGGTCCTTGCCATAGGCGACTTCAGTCGACAAATTTATGGGGGCGAAATATATGAGTACTCACAACATAAAAAGACAAAAATATTTTCATTTCATAAATAACCTTTAAATTTGGGTAACATATAGGTGTTTAATTTGTCTGTATGTGCTGAAAATTTGAAAGGAATCCATCAAATGAGTCAAAAGTTATGCATGTTTTTGTGTACAGGGTATCGATTCTTGAAAATTTCTTCGAATTAATTCAGCAGTGAGAAACGCGTCCGAAATAAAAATTTGGCAGTGAAAGGGTTAAAGTAAATGAATAACAAAATCTACACCATACAATTTCAATTGTGATGCGGACCCTTATTAGATCTAATAATTCTCTTGTTTTTTGTAAACATGAAAGAATATTTTCTCCGCAGAATAATTCAAAGCTGTAGGGGCAAATTAAAATTGTGTCCATGCAAATAATTGTGAACAAAAACATAATGGGAAAAGAAGAAATTGCTCAATTTGAGCAATTT
This sequence comes from Fragum sueziense, assembly GCA_963680895.1. Classification (NCBI taxonomy): domain Eukaryota; kingdom Metazoa; phylum Mollusca; class Bivalvia; order Cardiida; family Cardiidae; genus Fragum; species Fragum sueziense. The sequence goes on from OY804610.1 coordinate 19,612,256, forward strand.
TTCTTTTCCCATTATGGTTTTATACAGAATTATCACATTTTAATGTATTTATAAGAATGTATTATTATCCATTTTTGACACGAAATACCTCTAAATGTCTCTATTTGGTGACCATTTTAGAGAAATTAAGGGGGAATGCTCCAGTGCCCTAAATTTTTTCCCAACAATAGAATTTATTTATATTTTGTATGTTGAAATTACACATTATTACCAATTGAAAAATGAAATAAAAATGGATGGTCAGCGATCTTGTTTGAATTTTATAGGCATTCGCATCACATACCCCTACATCGAAAAAATGCACAATTTCTTGCACCTGTCCAAGATCACTAAAATGCTAATAAAATGCTGTATATTCATCGTTTAGTCCCCAAAACGGATTTAAAGTAACGTCTTACATTTAATACAAACAGAAAACCCAAAATATGTGCTATTATAAACACGTAAATGTATAAAACAGCATGCTCACGTGTTTGGTTAGATCAACGAAGCTGGAGTGTTTTATGCAAAAATTTGCATATTTTTGGAAATAATTCAAGTTCTACATAATAGAATTTGATAAAACTCCCTCATTGTACTAAGCAACATGTCCTGGTAATAATTCAAAAAGAAAATGTATAGGTCAGCGCACTTATTAGTGAATTAGAGCATTTTTTATCAGCTACACATGTATAAAATGACGCAAAACAGTGGTAACTGCATATACACTTACGACTGTCTTGCTCTAAATAATCAATTTCCATCTCGAGGAAATCAGTTTCGCATAATAAATACGCTTTTACCATCGAAAATTGTAAATTGTAATGATGTGTTATATTATTGAAAATATGATAGCAAAACATATTGGTACGAAACATTTAATTTACTACAGTAATGTCCGAGTGTTCCGAAAAACTGGAGCATTCCCCCTTAAGCTGTAGGGGCAATTTTGAAGCTAAAGGGGCATACCACTGATCTACATGAATATGACATACTAAATGGGTCAAAAGTCTATATAGAGCATGCACGCATAAAATATACGCGTCAACGCATAAATTTTATGCGTCGACGCGCATATTTATGCGTCGACACATAAAATCTACACGAGCAGTTGAAAATATATGCGTTGACGCATAAATTTTATGCGAGCAGGAGTAAAAAATGTGAAATTGAGGCTGGCCAATGGGAGAGGCGGTTAGAAACCTTTCCCTTTATACCATAAAATTGATGGATGAAACAAAGGATCTGATTGGTTAATAAATAAAATATTGTTGACGCGTATATTGACACAAGCAGTTGAAAATTAACGCGTTTATGCATAAATTTTCAACTGCTGGCGTAAATTTTATGCGTCGACGCGTACATTTCATGCGTGCATGCTCTAAATAGACTTTTGACCCATTTGGTACACCATACATGAAGCTGTAGTGGGCTGACTGGGGCCGATACAACTTATCAGGCTGGGGAGAACACCGAACATGCTAATAATGTCATATTTGTGTAGAACTTACTCTTTCTTTCTGTCGTTCTTTTTCTTCCTGTTCCTCCAAGTGAAGCTCCATCCTGATTCTCTCCATCTCCTCTCGCTCTTCTTCTTTCTTTGAGATTTCTTCTGCAAGCTGAAATGAGATGAATGAAAAAATGAACAAACAATTATTTCAAGGAAAGAAAATATAAGACATGCCATGCCATAATTCACTAAATTACATGTCAGAGTAATGAATCTTTGCCTAGAGGATGATATCATGGTCACAAAAGCATGCGCAGATCCAGAGAGGTGGGGGGGGGGGGGGGTTCAGGGGGTCATGACCCCCCCTGGAATTTGGCGAAAAAAAAAGGGGTTATCAAAAATGCTACTGGTTATGTCCCAAAATAGATGCGTCATTCGTCCCTGTGTGCCACCACAAACCGTTGTTACACTTAAGTCCTTCATGGTATGACATTTATCTGTATGCGCGGATCCAGATACCTGGATCCGTGCCTGACAAAAGCATGATCATGATATCATTATTCTAATTAACTCCCAACAACAAATTTCAGCTAAAGAAAAGAATGAAATTTCCCGTACCCAATCTGTTTCGAACAAAGAATTTTGAAGTCAAAACTGTATTTTTCAGTCCTTTTAACAAAACTTTGCCAAACTTTACTTTTTTTAATCTTTAATTTATGAGTTGATGCGACATTCAAAGTTTTTAGACTATCAAATTAAAATGTCTCTTATAATCGCCCATTCAAATGTTTCCATTTGCATCAGCATTTTCTTGTTTTACAAAGACTTTTCTGATAGGGACCCCACAACTGGGCTTATCCCAACTGTGCTGCCTCGTTAAATAAAGTCTTTATTATTATTATTATTATTTACAACCAGGTCTTGTTTAGGAAAAAAATATAATGTTCCCAATTTTCAGTAAGGATTAACTCCTTCCAAAATGGCAAAATCCGAATGGTCCAATTGAAATACTGCTACTTACCAATAAATGGGAGAAGATAAAACTTTTATACAATATAGCTTAGAAAATATGTTTTCTCAAATGGTGTTATAGAGGGGCGTCAAAATCAGACCTTGTTTGGGAAGGGTTTAAACACTCACCGCCTGTTGTACGGCAGCCATTGAATCTTCTTTCTCTTTCTTTTTTGCCATTCTTTCCATCTCTCGTGATTGTTGCTCCTGGGCAAACTCCATAATTCTTTTGTTTTCTTCCTCCATTCTTTGTTTTTCCAATTCCTTCCATTGATCCCTCGCTTTCTTGAAATCCTCGATGAACCTTTGTGTGGCTTTTTGTTTCTGTAGGGCCAGTTCTCGCTCTCTGCAAAATTATTATAGTTGGAAAAACATGAACTTCATTAGAGGTGGACTAGCTCAAATTCCAAGACACTAGCATATCCATTTTACTTGTTCAGTTGTTCAAGTCTGTCCAAGGTTTTTGGTTTATTTATAGACTCCTGTAACCAATTTGCAAAATGAAGAAAAAGCATAGGTCTTAAACTTGATAATGAGTATTTTCTACTACATGTATTACTGAATGTCTTTTTTTATCTTCGCTGTTTATGTGTATTTAAGTATATAATTTTTTCATTAATATTTAGTTTATCATTTGCAACTACTATCCAATTGAACCTAAAAAATAGTACTGTTTGAAATGGTAGGTGCCCTCTGGGGAAGTGTTAAACCATTCACACACAATGACTCTTTTTGACTCCTAACAATATAATGACTCAGAAACAGAGCGAAAAAGGAACAAATTGCTTGTGACAAGCAATTTCTTCATTTCCCACAATGTTTTTGATCCCAAAAGACAAACAATAATGTAAAACTTCATTCAAATGAAAGTGTGGTTTGTTTGCAGCTTCTTTGAATTTAGAAAAAAAATTGCCATCTGGTAATGTGTTAACCCATTACCAGAGAGCCAAAATTTGGACTGTTCCTATTTCATAGATGATGCAGACAACAATTTCAAGTGAATGAAATTCTATATTTATTGGTCTTTTGGGGTAGAAAACATTGTGGGAAATGAAGAAATTGCTTGTTACAAGCAATTTCTTCATTTGCCACAAGGTTTTAAAAAGCCTCTATCTTTTGGGGACGTCCAAAACTGTCATTGTGTGGGAATGGGTAATACAGACAAAAACCAACCTGAGATCTTCCTCGTAAATTTTTCTAACAATTTCGTCGATCATCAATTTCTCCTTCAAGAACTCCTCGTAGGCTTGTTGCTTCTTCTGTTCCTGTTCCTCTAACTGACGCTCGAGTTCTTGTTGGTATCGGATAGATTCGCGATATCGTTCCATTTCCCGTTGTCGTTCCGCGTCTTCTGCCCTTTGATGTTCTTCCATCATCTGCTGGGCGATTTCTGAATCTCTTTTCTGAAAAATAAAATTTCATTGGATATGATTTAACTCTTTTGCAAAACAAGATTCTATAACTTTCTCAATCAAGAGCCTTTGAAGTCCAACGGAAAATTAATGAGTCTGAATAAAAAAAAGTAAATATTTTCTGTTACATGCATGGTGCCTATTAAATGCTAGTCATTGTCATTCTCATGTCAACAGACCTTTTGGAATACTGAAGGAGAGATGCAGGACATAATTATCCTGCAATTAAGAGTTAATTTATCATTTTGCATCATTGTTAATTGATAAGTCCAGCGTAATTTCTTAGGAATCTGACAGACTCCCTGGGTTTAAAATCAGGGAGTTCTGACAATTTTTAGGGAGTCTAGGGACTGGCTGATGCCCCTTAGTGTTGAATCCTGATTCCCCACTATACTATGATTAGTCTCAGAGGTAATTATCTAAACAGTCAAAGGTTGCCTTAACCCTTTCCAAAACAAGACTGCGTTTTGATGTCCCTAATAGAAAAGATTTTGGAAAACATTGTCGGCCACTGCCTTAGTGCAGTTGGCAGCCCATCTGCTTCTCACTCGAGAAATCCCGGGTTCGATACCCAGTCACCGCAAATACCCTTCCTGACAAAAATGTCACCCATCAATGGTTTGATATCGTGTACCTATGTGGGTGAGCAGCTGGAAGCTTGGTTAGGGTGTTGTGGTAGTACTGGTATGAGAAACAAAAGGAATCCATGGTTAGGTGCTCTAGCCGCCGTGATATGTCCAAAGCAGTTGAAAACGGTGTAAAACCCAAAAAACTCAAAGTCGGAAAACATTGAGACAAAAGAAGTAAATGCTGATAATCAGCATTTTCTCCTTTTGTCTCAATATTTTCTACATTGTATTGTGCACAATTCTTTCTTCTCTACTTTATCATCTGCAGCTGCTTTGGCAATTGGAACAGTCCGAATTTTTGTCGTTTGGGAAAGACTGCACTTACCATTTTATCAAATTTGATTGCCTCTTTCTCTGCAATTTGTGCCATTCTTTCTTTGTTCATGTAGGCGGATTTCAGTTTGGCTTCTAACTCTCTTAGCTCTAGACTGTAATAGAAAATAAAATAATTCGTAGACAGATGGACGTTCAGATACACATTTTTTGTTGCTCAAAATTACTTAAAAGTATATGAACTGAAAAGATTGATTTCAACAAAATCTCATGATTTTCAAAGTAAATGAAAATGTGTAACGGTTTTTTGCTAGTGATGAACTTCACTAATTTGAAAAAAGTTTGGAGTAAAAAAATGTTGGTAAAACGTCAGAGATTTTCTGAATGCAAAGTATCTGCAATAATTGCTGATGTTGTTGTGTCACAAGATTCTCAGACATAGTATTTCATTACAACATGTTTCCATAAAATCCATATAGCAATAGAAGAACTACATCATGTTTTATTTGATCAATAAAGACTCTATGTAATTATGCTTTGTGCATGCGCCAAAACGTCATGTGGTGTCAAGGTAACGTCAAATGAGGTTATCAATGACGTCACTTAACCACCAATGCGTTAGCTACGCCGAAAACTGGATTATGACAAAATAGCACATTAAGAATGTGCGTTTTGTTATTTAGAGTGTTATAATGGGGATAATAACAAGTTTAGAGGTCTTAATTTGCCAAATAAAAACCTCTGTGCTCTAAACTACATGTTCAGGCAAATACCTCGGCGCTGTGCACCTCAGTTTTTACCTACACATGTAGTCTGTTGCACATGGGGTTTTATTTGTCAAATAAAAACCTCTAAACTTGTTATTATTTCATAATTGACCAATTACCAGACTGCAAAAATTTAGGGTGGTCTAAATTCAAAGATGATACAGACGATAATCTCAAGTCACGAAGTGAATGGAATTTTACATTTTTCGTCTTTGGTAGAAAAAAATGTTGGAAATGATTCAAATGAAGAAATTGCTTGTCACAATCAATTTTTTTGTTTTCCACAATGTTTTCCCAAGCTATTTTCTTGTAGGGCGCCAAAAGTGTTTTTAGGTGAGAAATGATTAAGTTTGATGTAGTACAGACCTTGTTTCCCTAATTTGTTGTCTCATCTTTTCATCCCTGATAGAATCAAGTTTGTGTCTCTCTAGTTCTCTGGCCAGTCTGTCTTCCTGTGCTGACTGTTCTTCTCGAATGAGTCTGTCTCTCTCAGCCTAAAATTTCATAAAACAGTGATAGATAGTAGGAGGCGAAGACACTCTAAATGTTGTCTTTTTCAAATCCAAACCCTATGTTGTAGTACTCATTTGAGTTGTCTCAATGAGATGATTCCAATGAGTACCCATAATATAGGTTGACTTCTCCTAATATCTAAAATCATTACATAATTTGATAAATTTCCGATAGTTTTTTGGTGGCATTTTTCAGTGATTCACAAAATAAATTTGACCTGTCACGCTAAAACAAACCTTATGGGAAGTGGTAAAAGTATTGATCCTGGTCAGTCTATGCAGCCCACAGTATGCTAGTTGAAATTCAAGCCCTGAGGAAAATAAACCCTGTTATTTAGAGATTAATTATCATTTCGCATAATTTTTCAGCAGACTTTTTCAGGAGTCAGGCGGACTCCTTGGGTTGAAACTTAAAATCAGGGAGTCCCACCATTTTTCAAGGGTTCTCAGACTCACAGACTCTCTGTAGTGTCTAACCCTATGCTTGGCAAAAATTTCACCCCAACATGGCCATGGCACCCTATTGCCATAAGAATAAGATGCAACATTCTTTATGTTTATCAAAACAAAATCTTAACCAAGAGCAACAGATAGAGTGGTCATTCTAAATTGTTTGTTTCTTATCCAAACCCTATGTTGTGGGTACTCATTAGAATCGTCTCAATGAGACGATTCTAATGAGTACCCACAATATAGGGTTCGATAAATATATAGTGAAATGTTTCATCTTGAAAAGCCATCACTCCCTCTTAACTGTAGCTCTCTGGTAAAATAAATGCATTGCAAAAATTGCACCCGATCATGACCATGGCACCCGATGGTTATAATAATTTGTTATGTTTGCACAAACAGAATCCTATATTAAGAACTAGTACCAACAGCATAGGGTTTGGAACTGAAATGACAAAGTAAGGATGTCTTCATCCCTACTTATCTGTTGCTGTGGCCATGGCATCCAATTGTCATAAGAATTGAAATTCCGTCCAGTCTCTGGGAATCAGGGTTCGGATGAGTCTCACAAATATGTGAAAATGAATAAAGGGTTGCATGACATTCTCCAACTTTTTATTTTCAAGCTAGAAACAAGAATATTTCGTTTAAACGACTAGACTCACCTTTCACTCGCCGATTTGTCAGTTCCTCTAAACGCAAACCAGATATCCTCTAAACTCATTTCATACACAACTGAATGTTGTAATTTAGGAGATAAGCGGTAGTGATAAACAGAATCTTGCCTAAGAGCAACAGATATCTATTTCATTTTGAATAGCCATCACCACCTCCTATCTGTAGCTCTACTTACCCTCAATATTGTTTCCTCCATCTCCCGCTCTTTTTGTTCTGCCATCTGATGACGTAAAAATCGCTTATTTTCCAGCCGTTCTTCTCGATTCATGTTGGATTCAAGAACCTTTTCCCGCCCCAAAGTTCGAACTGTCTCCTCCCTCATCATTTCTTGCCGCCGCGAGTTTTCCAGCTGCCTCTCCCGCTGGGCAACCGTCTGCGGAGGGGCGCGTCTAACTGTTGCCTACAAAAGATGAAATGATATCTTTAACCCTCTCCCAAATTGTAAAGTTTTAGACCAGTCTAAATTTTTAAGAAGAAGAAGAATGTTTTCTACCAAGAAAAACTAACAAATGTAAAATTTCCCTCAATTGAAATTGACCAAATGCCGACTGTCAATCAAAAACATCGATTAGCCAATGGACGATCAGAAAAATGTCATGCCCCAATTGTTCTTCGTTGCACGTGTTGTTGTATCGATTTATCGATTGACAATCAAAACAATCGACATGTCAATGGCAAAGAATTTTGTGCTGACAATAGACTATGTTTACCGTTATGTTTTGATAAACCGTCGGTGGTTGTTATAAAATCTCGTAACTACGGCTTGAATCAAGCCTTAGTTACGAGATTTTATAACAACACCTACGAAATACTATTTTGTTTGTCTGAATTTACGTCACGATTAACTGAATAAAATCGGTCCCTATTAATGATCACATCCCCATTGTTTGTCTTAAATTCTATGTTGGGCGGAGCGATCTGTCAATTGGCGTTTGGTCAATTGTCTTCAGCAATATCTGTAGTGATTGTGCATATTTGAAATTGTCATATGCTTGAGTACTACACAGACTCTTTTGGTACAGTGGGCGTGTCCATATTCTGACAGCGAGACCCAAGATACATCAAAAAATTTTGAACTTCATTGTTATTTTGAGACAAGACGTGTCAGAGCTCACATCGATAATTCTTCAACTGACATACAGTCATCTTAGACCCTAGACAGGGGTTCTGAAATCCATTGTCCGAGTTATCCAGGCTGTCCCATTCCCAAAGGGGTTACGGACAAGTAGATGTGGAACACATATAATATACCGGTCCCTATTTTCTAGGAAGTGTTTTGGGGGTATGCGGCCCCACATCCCCGCTTTATTTCATTTGGAAATTATTTATGGGGGCTGCTGCCCCCACACCCCGGCTCATTTTCTTCTTTATTGATGAAAAATAACTCAGTCTCTCTTTTGTCACTTTACTGGCGACCATTTAGTTCGGGGATTGGCTAACTAGAAACTTCCCGTAGATTTTGTCAATATTTTGCTCTTCATTGGTCATATGGACAACTGACATTTGTCAAACAAACAAACAAGGACAAGTAGCCAATTTAAAGATTTCGGAGCCCCTGCTAGGTGAGACACTTGGAACACTTCCAGTTTAGCGGTCCCTATCAAAATGGCGCCCATTTACTTTGTCCACTTGAATTTATTTATGGGGGCTACCGCCCCCACACCCCCGCTTAATTTCATTTTAAAATCATTTATGGGGGCTGCCGCCCCCACACCCCCGCTTATTTTCCTTTTTTGATGGAAAAAATACACTATTTCATCCCTTTACCTCTTAATGTGCGGTAACAGAATGGCGGCCATTTTGTCTGGGGACCGCTAAACTGGAATCTACCCGAGACACTTTAATGGATTTTGACTATTGTATTATTGACCTTCCGAAACAGTAAAAAAGAGACTAGCCGACAACTTGGGTCAGAGAGTTCAAGCAAATATGTCTTTCATCGATGTATTTTCACGAACTGAGATCTTAGTTTTTCTTAAAAATAAAAATAAGACCGAAAATGGTTTCAAAAATTGAATTCAAATCGTTTTTCCTGAACATAATTGACATTTGCATGGCCCTTAGTTACACAAAACTTGCACACTAAATATGTTTTTCGAAATTAAAAGCGAATTTACGTACCATTATTGACGAAATTAACAAAAATACTGAAAACAAATCGAGTTTCTTTCTCTTCAATGTTGTTCTTGACAATGGCGGTAACGTTACTTCCGTTGTTAGGCGACTCGTTATAAATACTAACCATGAAAAATACTCAATACTACGGCGTCACTCCAGTGCAAATTAGGCTCTTCGAACAAGGCGCTAAACGGGCAAGTTGGGCTATTGTGCGCTGAAAGACTTAATTTCGGATAGAAAAAGGTTCTTTCATAGATCAATTGAAACCTACAAACAACAAAGAAACACACAGGAAAGAAACTTTGCAACTTTTATAATTTGGACAAAGTGGAGTAAAATTCCTTGGGTTGCGAAGACCCCTTTACAAAGGCTACTTTTCTTTTACTTTTTTCTTTTTACTTTTACTTTTTCTAAGCATGAATTCTAAATAAAATGCAATAAAGACCTTAAAGATGAGCATAATCGGCGAATTATCACTTTCAATAGAAATGTGCAGGTCTTTCCCTCAGATGTTTGACTCCTTATTCGGACGCCCATAAAAATAGGCTTTGGAAAACATTGCGGAACATGAAGAAATTGCTTGTGACATGCAATTTCTTCATTTCCTTCAATGTTTTATACAAAGAAAGACAAAATATTTAACTTCATTCACTTGAAATTGTCGTCTAGAACACAGGCGTCCGTAATTTGAGCCTTGGCACCATCTAGACTATTCTTTATCACAAGGCATTTTTCTACGTTCAATCTGATCGTCAATCTGATGTTCTGTTTGATCTCAATCGTGTTCATATCTTGAAATCGACTGAACTTGAGAGTGTAAATGAAACAAAACCTCGATGGAAATTTCAACACTGAGCCATTGTAGCAGTCAGACTTCGTTACCCACCCCCAAACAGTTGCATTTTCTTTGAAGAAAAATATGTTGGCTCTTGGTTAACGAAAGATTGGACAGATTATCTGTTAATTTGAAAAAAGTTCCACCGTATTTTGTGATAGAGGGGTGACGATCAGATTGAACGTAGAAAAATGCCTTGTGATAAAGAGTAGTCTAGATGGTGCCAAGGCTCAAATTACGGACGCCTGTGGTCTAGAACACATTTGGATTTGGATCATCCAAAACTTTTGCCGTCTGGTAACGGGTTAATGTAGATCTATCCAAAACAATCATGATGTCTGTCTCCGAGGCTTTAGGCTATTTACAAGTATCACACACATATAATTTTAAAACATCTTCCAAAACGACAAAATTCTAAACCAAATCAAAATTTTCAATTTAAGTGAGTTACAGAGAGCCAGAAAAAGGTTTATTCGCGTGCATAAAAGTAGTTAGTAGTATAGGCCTAGGCCCTGCCGCGGATCCAGGATTTCTGTGAGTGGGGTTCGAATCTACAAATAGGGGGGGGGGGGGTTGTTTTCCTAGTATTACACAAATTTGGCTGAATTTCTGCATGAAAATGCAATCATTCGGTTTGATCCGCCACTGAGGCCTATTGAACAATGGAAAGCCTTGGAAGAAAAATTGGAAATGCGATTTCCAGCTCAGTCTTATTTTCGCTGAAAGTTTTCCAAATTTCTTTTAGTTGGGGACATCTAAACATTGCTTATTGTCGCTTTAAATCCTTTAAGCGAAATTCCATTTTTCACAAAAAAGACTCAATGATGATGAAGAATGAGCAACGGGGCGGTAGAAGCAGAGCGACACCGGGAACCTTGGGCCAGTTTAATATGCATACGCTTTTAATACACACTTTTATTTTACCAGTGTCTTACGAGACGCACAACAGTCGCATTTGCCTATGGTACCTTTGGTGATACGCGGTTCTTGCCATAAATTTATACATGTATTTCGTTAGACACCGGAAAACAAAATACGTCTTAACACTTATTGATGAAACTGGCCTCTGGGTCCCGTTTTACTAACGATCTTACGACCATGTTTCTTGTAAACTGTGTAACAAGACATCTGCTTACCTGACAAATCAGATAGGATCAATCAGGTTTGTTGTTACAAGTATTTACGAAAGAAAGAAAAATCGAACGCTCGTTGGTGAAACGATGCCCTGGTTTTGACGTCCATATTAATTGAAATAATTCAGGAAAACATTGAAAAGAGAGGAAAGAAGAATTTGCTATCAATAAGCAATTTCCCCCTTCCCCCAGTATTTTCTATACTACAACACAATAATTATGTTACATGGACCCACTCATATTCTAATTCTTGTCCATCAATTATTGTGTTGTCTACCCTACAACTTCTTTAGAATCTTACTAGCCTGACAAAGCAAAACATAGTAATTCTAAAATTTCCCGTTTCAAATCCAAACCATATGTAATGAGTGCTCATTGAAGTACGAGGTATGTCCATAAAATACGTAGACAACCAAAGTTTTCCACCAAATAGTAGTTTTATCGATCCCAAAACACTATCAATTTAAAGGTCCATTTATTCTTAAATACTTCTGCTACATTTTATATTGTTTTCGAAAGTACGTACAAGCAAAACCGTCACCATAGCAACAGCATAACGCTACCACGGGGCACTTCAGATATTTGAAAATAAAAAGACATAAAACTAGTCTTTTGTCGCAAGTTTCTTTTTTAAAAATACCCGGGAAATACACTCACTTCAGCAGTGACATCATTTAACGTTTTACTAAAAGTTTTGAACGTCAACAACTTGCTTGGAGACGTTATAAGCAATAAGCAACCGGCTGCTATGACGGAAGAAAAACGCGCCGTTATTAAATTCTGTGTCGGTGCGAACATGACACCAACGGAAACATTCAAGTTTATGCAGCGAGGCAAGGCTGACGTGTCCAGAGTGCTAGTGTTTAAATGGCATCGACGGTTAACGGATGGATTGGAAGATATTTGTGACCAGACTAGACCGGGAAGACCTCGGCGAAGCGATTACGCACCTTACAGCCCAGACTGTGCGCCTATGGACTTTGCAGTTTTTCCGCGATTAAAGGCGGATCTGAGAGGCAAACGTTTTGCCGACTTAGACGAACTAAAGTACTTTGTTCGCTCCTCTGTAGGGTCATACAAGAAAGAGTGGTTCCGCGAAACGTATACCAAAAGGGTGGACAGACATAGGAAGTGCGTGAACGCGGGTGGAGAGTACTTTGAAAAGTTGTAATGTCGACGTCGTAAACGACGTCAAAGTGCCCCGTGTATGGTTTTTTACTTGTTTGTTCCATGTGTATTTTTGTAGCTGTTGCGTGTATTTTCAAAAAATTTGGTACACATATTCATATTAAAATTCTGCACACGCTGGTGTAAATCTTAAATAGATCATGCAATTATTTCGTATTATTCTGGACCTGTCTACGTATTTTATGGACACACCTCGTATTTGAGTTTTGAAAAACAATTACATCCCATTTTATGTAGCTCTGGCCTGAAGTACTCTTTTAAAAAATATAAAATGCTACCAACAAACATTTTCTGTATATTTATACCTCAAACATTTATGCGGTGTTAAAGAAGTCCACCCCTAATGAAATTCACAAGCCGTCGGAATCATTCGGGCGACGTCGTATACATTCGTTCAATCGAATACGAAAAATTCCGACGTAGCGTCAATCTCATAAGGGGCAAACTACCTTAATACTTATTTTGATGGGATATCAAAACACCTTAACTCAAGCCTTTTTTCAAGATGTAGTTACGAGGTTTTGATCCCCAAATAACGATATATACGAGATTTTCATGCGTTTGTAATGGCTTTGAACGCGGTTCGGAAACTCCAGAGCCAATGGCTCTGCATAGAAAATCCCCTTGGGAGTCTCTGGATGCACATCAACACAGGAATCGCTCCTCGGGATGGCATCAACAATCTTTAATAGTGAAATAAACCTAAAAAACATATTTCATTGAATCAAATAAAGATATTCGGTGTAGGAGTTTGTGTCTCCTTCTGGGAAAGGGTTTACAAGTTCAAGATGCAAATTTCTAGACTGGTCTAAAATCAAAACATAGGCCTATGAAGATGACACAATTTATTCTGTAACACAGAAACTTTTGAAATTACAATAAAACATCATTGAAGCCTTTGGAGAAAATGACGGTCAACTACTTTATCATTTCCTTTAATGATTTCCAAAACGTCTGTATTGTCTATTGAAAACGTAAAACCCGGGCTTGTTGAACACTTCTTTTATTAATCGACAATTTGTACAAACATAGACAATCAACATAAATAACCAACATTTAAAAGTTATTGTAATCAATATCATAAGTAATAAAAAGATGGCAAAGAAGCAGTCCCCTCTCAGTTTCTCTCTGTTTCACTCTCACTGGTGGTGAACTCGGCCAAAGCGAGGGACGTTTTTTCGCGACCAATGTATTCCGTCGGTGTTTTTAGAAAATATCGTAACTACGGCTTTATCGAAGCCGTAGTTACGAGATTTTATAACAACAACGACAGTTTGTCAATACAAAACGGTAAACCCGGTCTGTTTTTAGAACAAGTTCATTGTCATTGGGAAAAAAATCTATAAACTCACATTTAAACGCAAAATATCTATACCTTATTGTAGCGAAAATTGTTTCAGTTCACCACCAGTGACTCTCTTTGATTTGTGTTTTTCTTCATCCCTTCTTTTTCACATACATGCATTTCATGTTCTCACATCGTCTCCCAGTTTCCTCTCTGTTACTTTGTAAAATGGCACAATTTGTTAATGTTCGCTATCCCTCTCACTACCAGCTTCTATGACGATACCGATGTGAGGAACCAGCATATTTACTGTATCTATGGGCGCGGCTAGACAAGTAGACACGCCCTCTTAATACGGGAAACCTCTTTAACAAGTGCTGAGCAACATCTACATCATGCACGACGATTTTCCGCGGTAACATATCCGGTCTCCTTCCAAACGAAGAGGACACGTGACCTCTAGATCGACTTAGGCTTCTTCGCGAACTTTCTGAAGAACGAGGAAGTGACCTTGACCTGGACGAAGCTATATGACGCACTTCCGGTCTCGTTCTGAACGCTCGAGGTGCCGGACCTAATTTCCCGAGGGTGTGGCTCGGTCGAGAAGCACGTCGTGGATGACTTTCATCATGTAAATATGGACTCGAATGGACGACGGCTCTCGTTCTTGGTCGACTTGATATTCTGCGATGAGTCAGTTGTGGGTGTGTATCATAAGCATCGGTTGGTGGTGTGACTTGGTCTGTCTTAAAGTACTTTTCTCCGGGTACTGACATGTGTGAACTAACGCTTTCTCGGTAGGGTCTTCTGTTAACTCTGCCAGAATGACCACGACGGCTAATTTCACTGACGATGGGGTCGAGGGATCCCAGTAACGATGAATGGCGACCTTCACTTGTAATAACTCGATCGTTTGTGAGAGTTCCATGTGACCTTTCAAATGTGTCAAATCCTTCATGACGTGACTCCGGTATTGCTGACGGTGGAGGCGCACCACGTGTCCTATGGAAGCCGTCGCGTGATGATAGAGGGCGTTCCGTGGGCAGGAATTGTTCTTCAGTTAACGAAGATTGTCCAAAATGGTTATCAAGCGCATCTCGTATTGTTGGGTCATTCATTCCCGCAAAATCTAGTCGACGGCTTGGTTGTGACCTAGCTGTGTGTCGTGTTACATGACCTTGGTCCTGAGTTCTGTGACGTCCTTGGCCGAAACTTCTGTCCATGGCAGAGTTGTGTAATGGGGTTTCCTCGTTCCCGAATCCAAGATGGCCGTCCCATTCGGATGAAAATTGGCTATCAAAGTTATTTTGTGGAGTAGTTTGTTGTGAATTTGGTGATAGAAAATCCGAGTGAAAGAGATCACGAACTTGAGAGGGGAGGTTACTGGCTCCAAAATCAGAGGCTCTGTCAAAAGCCCAAGGGTCGTTTTGTGGAACTACTCTCGCGGGTTGTGGCCTTTCTAAAGGACGTGACCGACCGCTACCCTGTCTCTGATTACCGGGACTCTGTAGATTTTGGAAAAAGTCCGATAAAGATCGATCGGTGGGCGCATTTCTTATTATGTTTACAATATCCGGGCTCTCGGGTAATACGACTTCCGCTCCTGCGCGAGGAAGACTTCCGTTGACCTTGGAGACTGGTATTTTATCGCGTGTGCCGCCAATACTGATGTCTGCACAGTTGACGAATGTCTCCTGTATCCCACAACCAATACAACTTTTACCGTCAGCACCAGTACCAGCGTTATTACCTACAGACAATAAAATAATCTTTAACGCATGCACATAGTCAATATTTCGACAAAGATAGGGCCTATGTCTTTTCTGGAGTTACAGCAATGAATTCTGATTCAATTGGATTGTTTTATGGCATGTAAAATGCATGTACGAGCTCGTAGATCCATTTTTAAAGGCACTTGCCACAATTCAATTCATCAATCAACCGATCAATTAATTATATTGTTATTCCATCTTTTATGAATTTGTTTATAATATCAAGATGGCAGAATTTAGGCCTATAAGTCGATAAAAACGTTGTCTTTTATCGACAACTTCTCATGAAAACATAAGAATTTAACTAAATGTAGATCTATATACTAGTACTTAAAATGCAATTTCTATCATGATAATTTTCGATTTCACAAAAAAATCGATTGATATAGGTGCTACTCAGTTTCCATCAAAATATTTTTCTGTGGTAATCGAAGAAAACAAATCTTAATGAAACTAACTTAAGGTTTCAAACAATCGCTGATATTTACCTGCGGTGTAGGTCCACTGTAAGACGCATCGGTCACATGTAACATCCGGCGGAAGTACCACGTGTAATTCGGAAAGCTTTGGGCTTTTTGGTGGATAATACTTGTATGGATCCCCTTGAGTTCGACCCTCTCTGATTTGTAGCGGATATCTGAATTTGTAAATGACACGTCATTGTTATGGTTTTATTCACTAAATTGCGGCAATTAATTAGATATCATTGATTGACTTATCAAATGATTAGGCCTTATTCATTTATATTTAGATTTTAGTCGATCGTTTTTACACTAAAACATTATATAGGCCTATGCCTAAACCAGAGCATTCTAACGAAAAAAATGAGCGAACCTTTATTCGCGTTATTCAAAAGTATCTATACGCCTTTCGTAATTTTTGAGGTCCTAAGAAAGATTGAAAATAAATTGTATGTTAATCTCTCACCTATCGAGACATCGTTCAGTTAGTGCCTGGTCGTTGTTTGGACAAAGTTTGAACCGGAAGTATCCTTTGTGATGAGCAGTGAGTTCGACCTTGACCTCGATTTCCCGTAAACCTGCCGGATAATGCCGAACGATGATTCCGGTGTCGTAAACACCGCCTCGGTCATTTTCGTACGGTCCTTGGTAAGGATCGCCGCATAAACCACAACGCCCGCCATTTTGTTGAAATGTCTGAAAGAAATTGGTAATACAAGATAATGCCTCAAACATTGAAATTGTTGATAGATCTATATAAGTATGTTACTCAATTTAAAGACTTCAAAACAAACTCTGTATGTTGTTTTTTTTTTTTTTTTTTGTCTGATAAAAGCTACATGAATAGAAAAATGGAATAACGGGACACATCATGATGCTAACTAGGGCCTACAGCACAGCCATTTTCAAGGGAAAGTTGCAAAAACGCGTATTTTAAAATATGGATGGCCAATCAACATTTTGAAGAGGAATCTATTTAATGATGAAATTTAAGTACAGTGTATATAGATTTAAGATATGTAGGCCATATGCTTACATTGCCTACTACCATTATGTATGCCGTACCGAATGGGTCAAAAGTCTAGATACCAGGTGCACCTCTAAAAAATACAGGTGCACCTGTATATTTTGAGGTGAACTTATAAATTTTATACGTGCACCTCCATTTTTTAGAGGTGCACTTATATTTTATAAGTTCACCTCAGAATATACAGGTGCACCTGTTTATTTATGTCAAAACGAGGCGGACCAATGAACGGAGCCGTAAGAACCGTTTCCATTTACCCTATTTGGCATATTCGATGCGGGACTACATGCATTTCCGTAGTAACATGTTGCCAAGTTAAACAAAATCTGATAGACCTAGATCTATACATTTTTTGAGTAGGCTATGTACCCCGACAGATTTTCTCACCTTTTTCCTAATCTATGCGTGAATCCAGACATATCCCAAGATGGGACACGTGTTTTCAAATGGGGGAAGGGGCGGGGCTCTGAATCAGCTGAAATCAGCATATTTTCTCTTAATTCTTCAGTATATATTCTGCGTTACAATGTAAACAAATTCCACATAACTCGTTCATTGCTATGCGGCGCACCAGGATTTCTTTTAGGGGTTCGACCATGTATACGAATAATAGGGGGTGTAGTTTTCCTACTAGATCTGATTACACAATTTTGATTGAATTTCCGTACGAAAATGAAAAAAAAGTATCAGGCAACAGAGTGGGTTCAAACGACCACCACCTCTGTATCCGCCACTGCTGCTGCAGCTTGTAAATTGGAATAAATCCGGTCAAATTTTTGCCGTTTGGGAAAGGTTTTTACGAAAATTGTATCGATCCAAATTGGTCTCAAGTCTATTCGGCCCGAATTTTCCAGACTAATTATACATGCCTGCCACAACAACAACTCAACGATGTCATGCAAATTAAACATCAAATATTATGCCAAAAACGGGGTAAGTATTGCTGTTTTAACCCAGAACTCTCTCCTCTATAAGACTTTCGAATTACATGTCAGGATATTTGTGTTTCTCGTAGTCAGGAATGCATTGTGGACAATAAGTAATTGGTTTTCGTGTTTGACGTTTGGGAAAGGGTTTCAGACTAGCATTCCTATAATGCTTATGTGCAGGCATTTGAATACTTCTTCAAGTGTTAAGATATGGGATGATATCAAAGTAAAAGGCATTCATGCATTGATGCCATACTAGTAGGATTCTTAACTTAAGTTTAAGGTAGTACGCCTCCACTGGTAATGAGATTCACAAGAAGTCAGAATATGTTGGACATTGTTAACATTGCTACATATCGGACATGTTTTGGAGACATCTAAAATTCGACGTTTGAATGTTCCAATGCTGAATATTTACGACTGTCGACGGACATCACCCAAATGACTGCAACAGCGCATGAATTTCATTAGGGGATGGACTAGGGGAGATTCGGTATAACTCGATGGATATCTCACTCTCTCGGACGGACAAGATTCTGAATCAACAACGAAAACAATAAAGTATTCCAATTCTAAACTAATTTCATAGGCTAAGTTAAAATAAAGCCAAGGCAGATAATTTTACGAAATAAAGTATACTACCAGAGTAAGGTAAACTCAGACATTGAACAGGGAATCTCGGACGCAACTGTTGTTTTAATATTATACATTCCAAAACGGTAAAGTTTTGCACACTGCTCCAATTTGAAAGCTGTTGCAGTCGACATCATTTATGTTGCTAATTCGTGCATGAAAATCGGATAAACATGGAGAAAACCTTAGTGTCCGAGTTTGAAATAGCTAAATACGATTTTACGTCGGATAAAGTCGGACACTACGTCACAGAAATGAATAAACTTCCCCACATGTCACGATACATGTCACATGGTGTCATCTATTCAGGTGCATTCGATTGATGACGCGTTATACCTATAAATACAGCTGATTTTGGGAAATATTTAATAAAGACTCTTTAATTATAAAGAGAAATATCTGGCTGTCCGAGATTACCAACATGTCCGAGAAATCCCGAATCTCCCCTTTGGTTCTTTTAAAAACACTGTTAAGGTCTTCCTTTTGTACAATATTGTGTGAACATACACAATATATAATACTATTATGATTTGTAAACTTTCATTCCAAGTTAATGATTTTTGAGGATTGTTCCTCTTCAGCTTCTCTCTTCAGCCCTGGTAAAGGATTAGAATTTTTTGTTGTACAGTACATTCAGTCTGGCAGTGCTATCTATCATTCAGACAGGAATCTACTAAACGTTCATTAAACATATTGGTGGCAATGCCCATATTCGGAGTAAACTCCAAGATCTATACATTGAAAGGAGTCATAGCCAGTAATTCAATTTAACTTCTGTTATTTTTTCAGGCATGGAAGCACTCATCAAATCACAGCTTTTGACCTGTCAATCTGTACATCCTGCGTTACCACTGCTACAGCAAATCATTTATTCTTCGGAGGAGTTGATGAACAATTAGCAACAGCAGCGATAGGCACGATAACAAACCGTGAACAATGATACAATCACTAGGTGTTTGACAGTCTAAGAACACATTCGTTACTTTTGATAAAGCTGGATGAAAGAGTCGGTACAGAATTTGTCACCTAGGGACCAGGGCTAGGAAAAAGAAATTTACAGACTATCGAAAAGACTATCAATCAACCACAAACCAAGATGCTATTTTAGGAGATCTTTCAAATATCAGTGTTGAATTGTGGCTAAATGGGCATATTCCCCCATGAGCATCCATTTTAACCCATTCGCACACATAGATGCTTTTTGATCGCCCACAAGATAAAGGCTGTGGAAAACTCTTTGGAAAATAAAGAAATTGCTTACAATCAAGCAATTTCTTCATTTGCCACAATGTTTTCAACCCTGAACTACCAATACAAAAAATATATAGAATTTCGTTCACTCAAAATTGTTGTCTGCAACATACTTCTAATTGTTATGGTCCATAAGCTTTCTGTCTGGTAATGGGTTAGAAAATCCTTCACAGATTTTCGCAAAGACATTCAAATATTAATAATTTAACCCTTTCCCAAACGATAAAATTTTACCGCGGTCCAACTTGAAAGGTGCTGCAGACGATAAAATAAATGGCAATAAAGATATGATCCATGTATGATATAGCTAGGAAAATATTGAGGCAAAAGGAGAAAATGCTGATTATCAGCATTTTCTTCTTTTGGCTCAATGTTTTCCCAAGCCTTTTCTATAAGGGACGTCAAAACCAGGTCTTGTTTGGGAAAGGGTTAAAAGAAAATCAAAAAGACTATCAATCCACTACAAATGAAAGTATCATTTTAGATCTGTAATAAGTCATATTGTAAAGTAAAAATTTAATAGCCAGAATCTATTTATTATGCATGTTATTTCTTTGACCCTTTCCCAAACAACACTTTTTAATGGTAGCCCAATTTGAAAGCTGGTGTAGATGACAAAAGGGGTGTTGTAAAAGATAGAATTTGTGTACAATACAACATGGAAAATATTGATACAAAAGGAGAAACTGCTTCTTTTGTTTCAATGTTTTCCGGAGCCATTTCTTTTAGGGACGTTGAAACCAGGTCTTTTTTTATGCCCCCGATAGGGAGGCATCATAAATTTGACTTGTCCGTCCGTCCGTCCGTCCGTCTGTCTGTCCGTCCGTCATTCCGTCCAAAAACTTTAACATTGGCCATAACTTCCTTATTACTTAACATATTCGCTTCATACTTTACCACAGCATTCCTTGGTACATTACCTTTCTGTAGGCACATACTTTGGTGACCTTGACCCCTGGATGACCTTGACCTTGAACATAAATTGGCCATAATTTAAAATCAAAGCGGTGTCGGGGGCATTGTCATCTTACAGTGACAGCTCTTGTTTTGGAAAGGGTTAACAACAAATTCATCACTGGGACAAGGGCCGACCCATTGGCTTAAAAATGCTTACTGGGGCATATTGTTTTAAGCTCGCCCGGGACGATAGTCTCGGAAGAGCTATTGTCATACCCCCGGATGTCGGCATCGGCGTCAGCGTCAGCGTCCGCAAAAACTTTAACCTGGCCCATATCTCATGCCCTGTTAGAGATACAGCCTTCATATTTCACCTGTGGGTACCTCTAACTAAGACCTTTGATTTGAGGCCATGACCTTTGACCTTGTGACCTTGACCTTGGAGTTTGACCCACTTTTTGACCGTTTTAAAAAACTTTAACCTGGCCTATATCTAATGCCCTATTACACCTACAGCCTTCATATTTCACATGTGGATACCTCTTACCAAGACCTTTCATTTGAGACTTTGACCTTGTGACCTCGACCTTGGAGTTTGACCTTCTTTTAAAAAACTTTAACCTGGCCTAAAAAAACTTTAACCTGGTCTATATCTTATGCCCTATTCCACAAACAGCCTTGATATTTCACATATGGACACCTCCTACCAACACCATTCACATTTGACCATGACATTGAACCTTGTGACCTTGACCTTGGAGTTTGACCTACTTTTAAAAAACTTTAACCTGGCCTATATCTCATTTCTTTTTACACCTACAGTCTTGATATTTCACATATGGACACCTCCTTCCAACACTATTCACATTTGACCATGACCTTGAACCTTGTGACCTTGACCTTAGAGTTTGACCTACTTTTAATAAACATTAACCTGGCCTATATCTCATGTCTTTTTACACCTACAGTCTCACATGTGGATACCTCTCACCAAGAACTTTCATTTGAGACCATGACCTTTGACCTTGTGACCTTGGAGTTTGACCTACTTTTAAAAACTTTAACCTGGCTTAAAAAAACTTTAACCTGGCCTATATCTTATGTCCTATTGCACATACAGCCTTGATATTTCACATATTGACACCTCCTACCAACACCATTCACATTTGACCATGACCTTTGACCTCATGACCTTGACGTTTGACCTACTTTTAAAAAACTTTAACCTGGCCTATATCTCATGTCTTTTTACACCTACAGCCTTGATATTTCACATATGGACACCTCCTACCAACACCATTCACAATTGACCATGACCTTGGACCTTGTGACCTTGGAGTCTGGCCTACTTTTAAAAAACTTTAACCTGGCCTATATTCCATGTCCTTTTACACCTACAGCCTTGATATTTCACGCATGGACACCTCCTACCAACATGATTCACATTTGACCATGACCTTGTGACCTTGACCTTGGAGTTTGACCTACTTTTAAAAGACTTTAACCTTGCCTATAGCTCATGTCCTTTTACACCTACAGCCTTCATATTTCACATATGGACACCTCCCACCAAGACCTTTCATATTTGACCATGACCTTGGACCTGGTGACCTTGACGTTTGACCTACTTTAAAAAAAACTTTAATCTGGCCTTTATCTCATGTCCTTTACACCTACAGCCTTGATATTTCACACAATGACACCTCCTACCAACACTTTTCACATTTGACCATGACCTTGGACCTGGTGACCTTGACCTTGGAGTTTGACCTACTTTTAAAAAACTTTCACCTGGCCTATATCTCGTGTCCTTTTGCACCTACAGCCTTGATATTTCACACATGGACACCTACCAACACGGTTGACCATGGAGCTTGACCTACTTTTACAAAATTTCATTTTGGTCCATGACCTTTTTACCTTGACCTTTTCTTTGTGACAAGCTCTCGTTTGGGCGAGCTTTATTGTCCGCAGACAATTCTTGTCTTAACATTGTTGTCTGCAACATCTTCAAATACGGAAAAGTCTGAATTTTTGCCATTTGGGAATGGGTCAAACTCCCATTCAATAAATCAATTAAGAAAAAAGGTGTTAATGGTATTTAAGACAGACATGGATTTACAGTGTTGAATCTAGAGGGGGCCATGGCCAAAATGGCCCCCTAAAATCTAAAATGACCCCACTGAGAATGAAGCATGGGTCAAATAACGGTAGCTATGTATTTGTATTAGATGACCCCCTTGACCAAGAGCTGTGGGCCCATTGGGCCCCCAGAACACTGGATTAAGATCAGTCTGTAGATATGCACAGTCCAATTTAGATTGCACACATTTACTAAGTAATTTATTGTAAAGTGATTTATGGTTCTTTCAAAATGCTATGCATAAGGGCCACCATTTCCCAAGATCCCAGGTCATTTATATGATCAATAAGTTCATTAGAATTCATAAGAACTAGACGGATCATAATCAAATGTTTTTACGCCCTCGTATGGAAAGATCAGGGGCATATTGAATTACAAGTGCCTGTCTGTCCAAAAACTCAGTCATTTGAGGGCATTGGTGTGTTACAGTCACATCTTGTTTCACATTAGAATAAGTACAATGAATTTGAAATTCCTTAAGGTAGTCCACCTGTAACGAGATTCATGTGACGTCACAATTTGTTGGACATTGGTAACATTCAATTTTGTTACATACCTGACCTGTTAAGGCGACATCATGAAATTTGATGTTGGAATTTTCCAATGCCGAATGTTGAAGACAATGCCTGAATAATTCCGACATGGCATGAATCTCATTAAGGGTGGACTACCTTAACAGTAACATCCTCATAGCTCAGTAAGGTAAGAGTCTTATCAATCAAGGGGGTGTGAGTTTTAAATTCATTTGTCTCTCATCTATGATTGAAACACTTCTGATTAAAAAAGACTGTGTTTGTTGCAACTTGTTTTTGTGTCTAACTAGTGCTATAGAGAAAAAAATGTCATGAGCAGGGTTCTTGGAAAATTGTCCTTAGTTTATTGCATCTACTAGGACTACCTGAATACTATGTTCCCAAATCAGCTTGTACCCAAGTGCAGCCTGATCAGAGAGCAATGATACTTCCTGATAGTTGCTACAAGTAATGAAGAAGCAAGAAGAGATCAAAATGGATCTTAATCAGACTTGGTATATGCACCGGCTGTACTAAATTTTTGTTGATCACAAATATGTTCACCTGTTCCCAAGGCTTGAAGCAACAACATATTAGACCAGTTTAACCCTTTCCCAAAGGACAAAATTTTGGGGTGTTCAAATTTGAGAGCTGCTTCAAACAACAAAATATGTTATGATAAAGATGGGATTTGTGTACAATATAACATAGACAATATTGAGACAAAAGGAGAAAATGCTGGTTTCATTTGTCCCAAGAATACTAGTTGATCTGAGTCAACATGGCTTTCCAACTGATATAAGTCCAAGACAATATGGTAGTTTAACCACAACAATCTTGTTTAACCCTTTCCAGAATGACAAAATTTTAGGGTGGTCCAATCGGAAAGCTGCTACAGATGACAAAATGGATGTTGATAAAGATCAGATTTTTGTATGATAGAGCTGAAAAAATATTGAGGCAAAAGGAGAAACTGCTTGTTATAAGCAGTTTCTTTATTTGTCTCAACGTTTCCCCAAGCCATTTTTATTAAGGAATTCAAAACCAGGCCCCGGTTTCTCAAAAAAAACTTAAGTAAATTCTCAAGAGAACATGCTCAACTTCAAAGGAATACTCTCCTACCTTGGAGGGTATTCGATTGAAGATCACGTGAATTTTGTGCGATTTGAGCACAGTGCTCAGATTTGAGCATGAGAACGTACTTAAGTTTAACGACAACAATGCTGTTTTACTTGTGTGATATTGAGCAGCTGGTGCATCTAACCAAGTCAATATGGTAGTTTAATGACAACAATGCTGTTTTACTGAAGTAATATTGAGCGTTGGTGCATCTAACCAAGTCAATATGGTAGTTTAACGACATCAATGCTGTTTTACCGGAGTGATGTTGAGCGGCTGGTGCATCTAACCAAGTCAATATGGTAGTTTAACGACAACAATGCTGTTCTAATCGAATGAAATCAAGTGGCTGGTGCATCTAACCAAGTCAATATGGTAGATTTACTACAACAATGCTGTTTTATTTGAGTGATATTGAGCGGCTGGTGCATCTAACCAAGTCGATATGGTAGTTAAACTACAACAATACTGTTTTACTGGAGTGATATTGAGCGGCTGGTGCAGCTAACCAAGTCAATACGGTAGTTTAACGACTACAATGCTGTTTTACTTGTGTGATATCGAGCAGCTGGTACATCTAACCAAGTCAATATGGTAGTTTAACGACATCAATGCTGTTTTACCGGAGTGATGTTGAGCGGCTGGTGCATCTAACCAAGTCAATATGGTAGTTTAACTACAACAATAATGTTTTACTGGAGTGATATTGAGCGGCCGGTGTAGCTAACCAAGTCAATATGGTAGTTTAACAACTACAATGCTGTTTTACTTGTGTGTAATCGAGCAGCTGGTGCATCTAACCAAGTCAATATGGTAGTTTAACGACAACAATGCTGTTTTACTTGAGTAATATTGAGCGGCTGGTGCAGCTAACCAAGTCAATACGGTAGTTTAACGACTACAATGCTGTTTTACTTGTGTGATATCGAGCAGCTGGTACATCTAACCAAGTCAATATGGTAGTTTAACGACATCAATGCTGTTTTACCGGAGTGATGTTGAGCGGCTGGTGCATCTAACCAAGTCAATATGGTAGTTTAACTACAACAATACTGTTTTACTGGAGTGATATTGAGCGGCCGGTGTAGCTAACCAAGTCAATATGGTAGTTTAACAACTACAATGCTGTTTTACTTGTGTGTAATCGAGCAGCTGGTGCATCTAACCAAGTCAATATGGTAGTTTAACGACAACAATGCTGTTTTACTTGAGTAATATTGAGCGGCTGGTGCAGCTAACCAAGTCAATATGGTAGTTTAACGACTACAATGCTGTTTTACTTGTGTGAAATCGAGCAGCTGGTGCATCTAACCAAGTCAATATGGTAGTTTAACGACATCAATGCTGTTTTACTGGAGTGATGTTGAGCGGCTAGTGCATCTAACCAAGTGAATATGGTAGTTTAACGACATCAATGCTGTTTTACTTGAGTGATATTGTGCGGCTAGTGCATCTTACCAAGTCAATATGGTTGTTTAACAATGACAATGCAATAGATTAATCCTTAAAATAAGATTGACTTTTTTTGTCAAGACTACTGAATAAGATTTGTAGAAAACATTAAAGAAAAGGAAAAAATTAAGAAAATACAGATAGAATTTAGATTTAACTCCATATTTAGCAAGGACCCTTTTGCGTTAAGTTTTATCTTGTACTATGTTCTATCCCGAAGGCACATGGCACATGCGCAAGCTTAGACGCAAACTTGTGTTCTGATTCCAATTGAATAATTGAATGGGGGCTAATGCCTAACTGCTATGCATGGTCATAGCGTTGCAGCTTGAGCACATAACCATGGATTCCTGTCGTTTCTCTCATAAGTATTACTACAACATCCTTTTGTTGTCTCTGAAACTACTTTGTGTATTGTGTATTGCTTAATTGAATTGGGGTTAAAGCCTAACAGCTATGCATAGTCATACCATTACAGCTTGGGCACCTTAGCATGAATTCTTGTCTTTTTTTTTTAAAGTACTACCACAACAACCTTTTTGGAGTCTTCGGCTGCTCGCCCGCATAGATTTACTATTGTCCAGCCACTCGCCACTCGTAGGATACATATGGCATTTAGGACATTTGCTACGGCTTCGCGTTCAAAGCCAATGAGATTCAGACTCTCTACCGACTGCGCTATGGCCACAGCATGTAAATTAATAAACAAGAAGTAGTTTACGGATTGATAGCCAGACTCAGTTAGCGCATGCTTTGAAAGGCTTCCGGATAGAAAATGGTACAATAAAACATAGATTCGTGTGATTATATGTCTGAAGAAGTTTTATGTTAATATGATTAAAGATTGGCTTTCAATGCAGATTAAGAATCCATAATGAATATTTTAAATGTCATAAGCATTTTCCATGTGCAGAAAGAGTGAATGCGAATTGCATAATAAAGCTGATCATGTATAAGATTGGTTTAAATATAATCCAACAGATTGGTATATTAGTTATCTATTGTTTTTCTATGCACTATCTGCCCCTGTGCAAGTGCTATGAAAATCCCCATCATTTTATTGTCTTTCCAGTGGTATCTTTTCAAAGATTTGTGGCTCATCATTTGGTCTTTAAAAAAATGGCAACGCTTTTATAAAAGAAATTTATATGAATGAAGTTCAAAACTTTATAGCATTGCTAGACCTGTGGGCCCATTGTACAAAATCGATGGTATGTCTATTATTATAAGCGTGGTAGTAAAACACTTGGTGCGAAATAGTTAGGGTACGAATCACTCGTAGTTCATGTCAAATTCGACTCGGGTGTAGATCGATGCAGTTTTTAATCAAAATAAATGTGAAAGAATAATATTAATAGAAGGAATAAATTGAACATTAATTTTCTCTCTTTTTTTAATGCTTATCTTCAATTAATTTGATCTAAGGATCGCTGCAGAACAACTGTCCCGCAGACAGGCGCCGCTAAATGGAGCGGAAAACCAAAACAAGATAAGAAAAAAATATAGATCTATAATTGAATCTAGATCTAATTTTAAAATTTATTAAATAGTAGGAAGTTACAAATCAATTATAAATCTTTTTTTATCTCTATTTAGTCTCCTAAAAAAATCGACAAAATGTTGGATATAACGTATATTCTGATTGGATGAAACAGGTGCGCTTGTATTTTTTATAAAACGAGGCTAAAAATACGGGTGCACCTTCAAAAATTACGGGTGCACCTGTTTTCTCCGAGGTGAACTTATAAATTATACAAGTGCACCTCTAAAAAATACAGGTGCACCTGTATATTTTGAGGTGAACTTATAAATTTTATACGTGCACCTGTATTTTTTAGAGGTGCACCTGGTATCTAGACTTTTGACCCATTTGGTACGCCATAATTATGACGTTGAAACTTTCTCTCCGCGCTTTTGCGAACTGCGTAGAAAAACTAGTATTAGATCTAGATCTACATGTATTTGAAAAAAATGTTGGTATTCATTGGTATAGACAATACAATTTATAAATGTATTGTGATAATAAAAAGACTTACATGTAATCCACCACAGAATAGTCCCATCCAATCATAGTTAACAGGTGCGTCGAATCCATATCTCCAAGCGATGCTTCTCATTGGTGGTTCCAGCATACCCCCGTGACCCTTGACGTCATCGATTTGTGTTATAAATAGTAACAGGGTATATCCCCACAAGAAATTCCTTATTATGCTTTTCGCTGCTTTTATATCTATATCTATGGATTTCGACATTGTCAAATATTTATTTGTATTTTAGTTAAAAAAGAAAATAAATATGTCAAAAGAAGTTCTCTTTGGTATGTATCCGTTCTGGATCGTAGAAATCGAAATGGGACTAAAACTTTCACTGATCAAAATTAATGAAACTATACCGTTCCTGATTAATGATACACGATTTTTAAAATATGAAACAAAATGATAATTTAAAGTTTTGTATCTCGTTATAATAATGATGTATTAAAACATGGACATAAATATTGTGAATTACAGTGGGGTTTTCGCCAATATGATGGATTGCTTGGTAAATGTTTCTAATTGGCTGTCGAAGTTTAAGGTTGTTCAATCGTAATTTCCGCACGCACCTTTAACGAAGGGTCACTAATTTCTTGTAAAGTACTTGATGCTTATATTAAAACTATTCGTAGTTAAATTAATAAAATTCGTATAAAATATAATTATTTCCAAAACACAGGTGTACTTTAAGTGAAAGAGCTTTCATGAAATACACTTGAATTTCGCCATTTGTCGGTGATTTTTTCACTGTAGGTTGTTGAACATTGTTGTCTTCTTGTCTCCCTCGCTTTTCTTCTTTCTCTTTTAACAACCGCTGTAAAGGTTATCGTTGATTTCAGAATGACTCGAGAAGTAATTATTTTTCGCAGTTCTTGTGGTATTTCTTCCTTTGGTAAAGATAAGTTTTTCGTTGGTTAGTTATTTCCTATGTACTTTATTATGTTCTGTTGTTGTAGCTGCTTGTTTTTCTTTTCGTTGTTGTTGTTCTTCAAACTTTTCAAAGACGGATGACGTAGCCAATTTTTTAAGTTCCGATTGTATTTGTTCTTTCTTTTCTTCTTTTTTTTAACGTTAACGTAGATCTTGTTCCGTCGGCTACATTTCGATGACTGACATTATCAGTCAATTGTCGTGATTATATATTTTTTCCTTGCGGTTGATTTTATCCTTTCCCAAACGTTATCAATTTAGACTGCTCCAATTTCAAAGCTTATGCAGACGACAACATGGATATTGAAAAAGATGTGTACAGTACAGAATAGCACAAAACATTGAGACAAAGGAAGATAATGTTGGTCATCAGCATTTTCTTCTTTTGTCTCTATATTTTCCCAAGCCATTTTTATTAGGGACGTCATTCAACGAAGCATTGTACAGGAAAGGGTTTATTAGCATGCGAACCACTCAAGTAGAACTATTAACGTCATTTAACGTTATCGCCAGTCAGTGACGGTCTTTTTAAACGTACGTTGTTCCATTTCGAACGAATAAACATCTAGCCCAAGAAATGTTTTGAAATGTAATTTTATGCAAATGTTGTCGTATAGCGGACGATAATTGACCTGGCAGAGCACTCCATTCGATTAGCATGGGCTGCTCTGCCAGGTCAATTCTCGTCCGCTATAATTCTGATTAAAATATAATATCCAAACGTTTTGTAGGTTTATGAGCTCCAAATAGGCCTACGTTTTACCTTTTAGACTAGGAGAAGTTTTCTGGACGAGGCCTAAAAATGGTTTTAGGGAGGACAACTTGTTACAAGCAAGAGACAATGCTTAAACGATGTAGCAATGTCCCCTTAATCACTTAAGCCCTGTCTCTCTGTCCGCATCAATGGTGAAGTAGGTCTAAGTAGGTCAAAGGTCAACTAGGTGCAAACAATAAATGATATATGGGGTATAGTTAAACAACCCGCTATAACTCATTTATTTTTCGGTCTAGAATATCATATTTGGTATCAAAATGAAGCTTAGACATTGATCTTTCTTTTGAAGTATACATATGCAAATTAGCTGATTCGCATATGCATGATTCTGAAGATTTAATTAATAATTTTGATCATTTTGGTCATTTTTTCAGAGTGTAGTTCGAACGAAAGCTATAGCCCAATAAGTTGGTGGTGTATATTCACAAATTTGGTACCAAAGTAAAGCCGAGACATCTATCCTCAAGTTAAGTTATGCAAAAAAAGCTTAATTGCAAATGCACATTTTTTTTTATTATTTTTAATTAATTGATGAGAATACCACCCATTAGTGAAAATTCGATACAAACAGAGCTTTGCAGCTTCCTGGAAGGATATAATAACATTGCATATGTAAAACGTCCTGTCAAAAACAGAAGTTAGTATTTTTAGGTCTTTTTTACAGAATCAGATTGAATTACAGTATAGTAGAGGGTTTGGTTTCCATGGAAACATATATTGAAAAAGTAGTTTTTGGGTAAAACGGGAGAAACAGCTATCAGTCACTTAGTCCTTGGTGTAGACAAACAATCAATGTTTTTAATTGAAGACAAGACATCCATTTTTGTTTTTCCGAATAAGTATGCAATTTAGCCTATGTAGGCTTATTTGCATATTCATAACTTTGAAGAATTCATTAGAACACTAGTCTTGATGGAATTATAATCAATTTTTGCGAGTACATCAGAAAAAATCAGACATATCACGAATAGTTCTTGGTATAGATTAACAATTTAAGTATCAAATTGAAGCCTTTATGCATTCGTCTTTATTTTACGGACAGTTATTCAGATGAAATAATATGCATATCTAGGTTGGTGCTAAGGAAAAATTCTTAGTAGCCAAATTTGACGAAGACGATAATTTGTTTAGAGAATACGAAAAGCGGCTAAAAGGGTGTGGTACCCTTCCTTTTGCTGCAGGTCCAAACATTTCAAATCATGTTTGTCATGATTAGGCCTACTTAGGATGTCCATTATGATGAGTAAGAAAGAAAACTGACTGTTTTAAATAAGAATCATGATTGGATGCATTGCAGCAAAAGGAAAGGCATATTTTTCATAGAAATGAAGAATGAAACACAAATTTAAATTAACACAATATTTATTACAATCCTTTTCTTTTTCAGATCTTTATATATATACAAGAGAAAAGAAAACAAAACAGCTAAACAGAAGAAAAAAGCCTATCTAGTTAAGCTTTGACATTGTTGTCTAAAAATAGCAATAAATAAACATGGAATTGAATTTTGTTTTATTTACAATACTCATAGTACTTTGATACTACAAGTACTTTGATTAAGTTCTCAAAGTACTTTGATTGTCTATTTACATGGATCCTTTCCAAACGGCAAATATTTTGACTGTTCTTATTGGAAAGCTGCTACAAACAAAACTATTCAAAGTATGATGTTGATCTCCCTAATCTTCACTATTTTACCTTATTGAATTGTCCTGTTCGCCTGCACTTTTTAGCGGCCCAAATATCAAAAGCTCTTCCAAAATTAAAGTCATTCATTTTGTCTATGGTAGGTGTATCCACTGTCATCATCATCAGCGTGTTTACAGTCGACGTGTAAAGTCTGTTTCTTAGTTTCGTTTTCACTAGATTATACCTGGAAAATCCACGCTCACAGTCGGCACTAGATACAGGCAAAATCAAACACACTTTGATTAAATGACACACGTTTGGGTAGGAGGATACAATGTTTTGATTTATCAAAACCGATTCTGCCATTTCTCCGAATTTCATTTTTCTACAGTTATCAAACATGTAATGTCTGAACAGGCTCCATTCAACAAGCAATTCGTCCCCCTTGACAGACAACGGCGATCGACATTCATCACCGTAAAACTCCGATAGTTTGGTAATTTCTGTATTCCCGTATGAATGTAAATCATCGGAACATGATGGGAGTTTTGTGGGATCTAGAATGCTAAAACACGAGATTACCCCACCGTCTTGATTGAAACGCTCGGACAAGTTTTGTAGTAGGGCGTCAATATATTTCTCCATGCTATTCTTGGACAATAAAACAAGGTCTGGGGTTGACTTGACCCTGTTTGTATTACCGTTCTTGCCAAATTCAAACCCACTCTCGTAGCTTTCTGGGAGCGAGTCCACAAATTGTTTTAGGAATGGACCTGGTTCATTTTTCATCGTTTTGATGGAGCTTATTGCTGCTCGCAGTTGACATGATAACTCGGACACAGTCAAATCCCTCCTTTGAAAAATTTTGCTTAAAGTACATAAGAAATACCATTTTATTTAGTATTATCTGAAATGCCAGAGGTTTAAATAATTCAAAACTGCAAGTTTCGCCAATATAAACCTGAAATTGAGTTAGTTATTCACAAAAAACCGTTTATCTTACCTGTGCTACTTTATCAAACGCGAGCTTTTATCGGGATTATCGGTGTGATGTCATAAAATGGAGTGGCCATTTAAAGTCTATGCTTTTATTCTGTATTTCATTCATTTCCTGTCGCACATTGTTGTATCCAAAATATCCACAAGACAGGATCAAAGAAGTTTTAAGTTCATTTTTTGCATTCCTGAGATAAAGGGATAAACCACAGCCAATCTAGTCGTGTTTTTATAAGAATCGGTGATTCAAAGGGATAGCGCACGCGTGGATTATGTCAAACTATTTGACCCTTCGCAACAAATAACAATTGTTTACAGAAATGAAGTTGGATAATTAATTTATCAAGTTTGTAGCTTCAGCAACCGATCCCATTTTTTATTACGTACATTTGGTTTCTTGTATAGTTCTAAATGTGAATGGTTATGCACTTTTACATGTTTGTATTATTGTTTGATTTTTAGAATGCATTTACTTTTTTCGGAATGATTAAAGAAGTGTAAGAAAAGAACCTTAGTTTGATCTTTTCTTCTGAAATTCTTCCATCCATTTAGGGGGTAACATCCCAATTTAGGGAACAATTAAATATCAAAACTTGGTTAAAAAACATATATTTTATAATTTTTATTGCTATCAGAATGTAAGAACATGAGTAAATTTTACAACAAATTTACCCAAATATCAACAGTTGGCAAAAGGGTCCTCTTCGGGAACAATTAAATCTTAAAACGAGATCTAGTCCAAATTGTAAGCAGTTGAGATCTATGACAAAAATGGGTAAATCGGAACTTGGGCTTGTTTGAAAAAGGGCAAAGTGATCAAGTGGGCATAGGAATAAGTTGAGGAAAATTAAGAAATGCAATTTCTTCAATATTCACCACTATCTGTTTATCCCTAAATACTTCAAGATGTAAAATTTCGTTGCTTGAAATTGTCGCCCGTGAAATTTTTGAATTTGGACAAAACCAAATTTTTATCATCTTGTAATTTTTAGATTTGATGGTTAAACCATTTCACCAAGCATTTACCATAGCAATGGAGTTTAAGATTTCTAAAATTTGAAATCTGCAGAATATGATCAAGTTTCGGTAAACAAAAATAAAATTTGCGTAGATCCTTGTTACATGAGAGAAACATTCCGGGAAAAGAAAGCTGTCGCAGACAACAAAATAGATTTTCTTGTGCATTGTGCAATATAGCTCAGAAAATATTTCTTTTCTAGCCGTATTTTCCTTAGAATGTTAAATAGAGCCCAATGAATGTAGAGTTTCCGAATCTTTTTAATTTATTTTTTCGGGATTCGAATGCATAAACGCAAACAGCGACTGGTTTAATATTTTAATCCCACAAAAACTGGAATTTACATCAATCATCGACAGATAACATTTTCATATTACCGTAATAGCTTATCTCTGCAAATCAAATATCAAAGAAAACAAAATGAAATTATGCTTTTTAGACAAATCAATCGCTTTTCATACGTGCCGAATCTAGTTAATTCAAATTGTCACGCCTACTTCTACATATTATACCAAATATCCAATCGGAATCTTTCTTAACCATCTGACACGCCCAATCGGCAATCAAACTGGATTATCACAACTTGTCAATATGCGTAATTGCCATTATCATGTGACACGCGTCGATGTGTTAATCTCATTGTAAATGTGATTATTGGCGTGTGGCAGTCACACGATCGGCTGAATTTTGATTTTCCTTTCTTTAAAAAACGCTTGCCTCTTGACGATTTTTTTAACCGCTATAAATTTGCGATTTTTGCGAGTGGTAACACTAATACAAGTTGTGTGTTTTCCAAAACACCTCTGTTATTTCGTTCTTATTCGTCTCACAAATCTTTACAAAAAATTCTTGAGCTGAATAGTGGGTCAAATTCTATGTTTTCTTCAAAATAATTAGACGCAGTGTCATAACATGTAAAACCGTGACCATCTGTAGCCATTAGCCATTTTAACTCCATTTGGTGACGTCACGCATACCTATCGTAGTTAAGCGACCGTTAGAGGAATTCTGAATATTGGAAAATTTTACAGGTAAAATATCACCACTTTGGGACTTAATTTCTCCAAAACTAGGCATCGGAAAACCACTGGAATTGTTTTATTGTTATCTTAAATGTGTAAACTATGTAGTTTACACACACACAATTCTCATTTCCTTACTACTTTAAAATACACAAAACATTCAAAATATCCTTTAGCATATACGAAGTGTATAGAAACCGGTAATCAGTTATGAACTTTAAAAGTCCACTCGCCGATGTTTTCTGTCGTTTTTCGGGGTTCATAAACGCAAACAGCGACGGTTGACTGTCGAGCTTGCGCTTCTGGTTTAATTTTGACATCGCGCAAACGCAACAAATATCCCAGATAATTTATAGTATTAATATTTATGCAACTGATTAATTTAACAAAACAAAATGAAATTATGCTTTTTGACAAATTATCGCCGTTTTATACATGCCGCGTCGATAACTCGGTTACTTAAATCGCCACGCCTATTTTTATGGATAAGGCCAAACAGCCAATCAGAATCATTATCTACTCATCAATCACGCGCAATCGTCAATCAAGCGGATTAACACAGCTGGTCAATAGACACTTGTTAGGTCACACGCTGTGTGTGTAATTAGATCGCTAATCATAAATGCCAAAACGTGCATGTGTTTATTGTAACTGATGTGTTAATCCGGTCATAAATGTAATTATGGGCGTGTGGCAGGATATCTTATCAGAATTATTAGGATAACCCTTCATTTGCAGGTAAGATAGGCGACATTTTTGGCGATCGCCAGAATGGTTGATTTTGAAAATAATGATCGCCATTTGACGATTTTGATCGCCACTGGCGATTTTGGCGACCGGTAACGCTAACATAGTGCATATGCATACTTTTGTAGATTTAATTGGAAATTTTGGTGAAATTTCACAGTTTTTGTTAAGAATTTTGTAGGAAAAGGGATATTCTTTAATTAGTTGATGGTGTTCTCTTCCAATTTTGGTGTCAAAATAAAACCTAGGACTCGTTTCTTAATTCCAGTTTTGTAAAAAAGCTTTTTTACATTCTAACATTTGTTTATTCTATTTTAAGCCATGATGAAAATATCACAATTTGTGAATATTTGGTACTTGCTTTTTAACATACATAGAAGAAACTAAAACATGTTGTATAATTATGCACTACTGCCTGTCCCAAACAGAATTAAACATTTTGACGTCTTTTTACGAAGGATAATTAAAATACAGTATGCTAGAGGGTGTTGTTTCTAGAGAAACATATCTTTTAAAACGTTGTAGAGGTTTTATGGCAACAGCTATAACTCACAGTTTACAAGATCAACTGACTAGCAACTACTGTATCAAAATGAAGCAAAGACTCATGTCTTAATTTTTTTGGGAATATTTTTTTCACATTATCTAAATTATAGATTTTTACTAGGAAACTGGGGCCGTTTATTGGCCCTTTCCCTCCAGAGAATTTTTCCTGTGCAGTTGTTTTCCCCTAAAAATCGTTTTCCCCCAATTAAACAATGTTACGGTCCTTGTAAAACAATTAACCAATGTTACGGTCCTTGTCTTAATTTTGCTTGAAGTTTATATTCTTACCGTTAAAAGATTATTTTCAGATCTGTGCACCTTTATGAATCCCTATATTGAAGTTTAGAAACTTTTTATCAAGATATCCAATCATAAATTTCACATGGAGCTGTATTTTACCCAAATTAAGGGTCCCAGGCCCTTTCTCCTTACATTAGAAATAAGACCTGCAAATTGCAATCGCTAATCTGTATTTGGGAAAGAATGATTAACATATATGTTTGCAACGACAAATATTGACGAAATGGTCATTGTTGTGAACCAAGGTGTAATACGATTTCTAGTCTAATTCTGCTGAAAATGTTGAAGAGCAATTGCGTGCAGTTTATCGGTGTCCTCTCCTTCATACCAAATTTTGGATGAAGGAATTCCAAGATTGCAGATAGGGTTAAGAAGACGAAAGAGGTTAAAAGAACGCTACTGCGGAGAGCTGGTTAGGGTAACCAAGGCGTTGAATTCTATAGATCGGGTATCAATGATTGGCAAACTAGATGGAAATGTATTATTGTGGAGTTTGAAGAACTAAACAAACAGTGATTGCGTACTCTACTGATTTCCATCAAAGAATAAAAAGGAAATCATAGCGATCATAATCATGAGTGTTAAGTACTTGTGACGAGATGATTTGCACAAGCAAAGAACATGTCTATAAGTTTAGATTTTGTTAATAAACATCAGTTTATCTTGCGACCATTGTATGTGTTGTACATTTAACTGAAAACTTGTGCAATTCATAGTATTCATTACACAGAATTGGTTTGCTGGTAGCAGAATAAAAAGATCTGCAAATATATTTCAAACAATAAGGTCATATCATCTTACTCCCCCCCCCCACCTTATTCCATTTACAATACACAAAATATATTTGGTCGATATATTTTGACCTTATACTTTTCCTACATACTCCTTATATTCCCTTAAGTACTATACAGGCTATGGTTTGGATATCTTACAGCTAGCCCCCCTATTGAAACCTATAAGACCTTTGAAAAACTTCAATTTCAGAGCAAAACTTTAAAACCTTTTTTTTTTCCAGAAAACCTTTTCAACCACAAAATAGCCTGTAATTTTCACTCAAAACCTGTACATTTGATCTGGTTGGTTGTCTTGCAAGCTTAAAGCAAGCGATTGCTTTCGTTCTGCATTATCCCTCATAGTTTATTAATGAAAATATCACCAGATGCCACCAAATCTTACCCAATTTTTTAAAATTTTGTCAGTAAGATCCTGTATACCCCCTTACGAAACCAGTGCGTAAAATGACCTTGACTGTATATTTTCTACGAAAATGGCCATTATTCACTCTTAAGTTTTTCATATTTTACACTAAAAGGTCTTTATTTACATAAATATGAGCCTTTATGAAAACCTTTATTTCTATTTTGGTATGCTAGGAGGCCTGCTACAGACTATTAGTTAAAGTCTCAAGGGAACAGACCAAACACCAAGTATCTATTTTATTTCTATTTTCTCAACATCGTTTTTGCTATACACTTCAATATAGGTACATACAAGTGACAGATACAGGATTGATTACAACGATAATTATTACTAAATGAATATTTTAATATAGTGATAAGTTAAATATTGTCCATAGATTTGTCAGGTATATTGTAAATAACTTATGGGGTTAGCTAAAACAATCACAGGTCCATAGATTTCCGCTATTTATATACCAACAGTTTATCTGTGTCTACTCAAAAACATATCCGCTGTGGATCAACGTGGTAATTTTAGACTTAGTATTTGAAAAAGACCAATCACCTCGCCCAGGTTGTCCAAAAATGCCAAATTTTCCTTATTTTTTACTGAAAATTTAGGGAAAACCCAATTTAGCCCCCCAGTATTCAGACATTGGGGCTTCAGCTACCCCAATATAAAATTGCTTCCTACTGGCCTGTGAAGGATGGATAAATCACATATAATGTCACATGTACTTAGTGATTTGCATAATAAGAGATACACGCAGAACCGAAGAGTTTGATTTCTTTGACAGGTGTAATTATCAGAATTGCAATGATCGCAGTTAACCTTCTGTTTACAGAAATATATTACATGTATGCCATTAATGTACGAAACATATTGAAACATCAGCGTTTTTTCTCCTTCTTCGGACGGGTCCGTAAAAAGGACCCCTTTCCCAATGCCAAATAGGGATTTTTTCCCAAAATCTGGAAAGAAAATTCCCAATGCAAAAGTTATTCCTTCTTTTTTAATGCAATTTCAATCATTCCCTTTCATATGTTGAGAAAAAAGTATCCAGAGGCAAACTGGAAGTCCCTTCAGTTGATTTCATATAGTTAACTATGCACATGACTCAATTTTTGTTGGAGTCTGTGATGAAACGCATTTTTCCCAATTTACCTGGTTTCGGACCCGTTCCAAAAACTACGAGAAAAAACGCTGAACATGAATACATCTTTAAAGGCACCCATGCAGGGTTGTCAGACGTACAAACATGTAAATATATTAAAGAAATATCGTATGGAATGTTCAACCTAGATGCACATGTAGCTAGATAATATCTGTTTAAGGAAGTCTCAAATGAAGTTCGTTTAGTCCTTCTAAATAATGTCTGTATATAATTAATTTACCCGCACCTTATATTTATAGTAACATTTATGTGAATTTGAACCTTGATAGATAGTTAAAAACTTGGTTCCAGCACTAAATTTCCTTCCTTTTGGAAGTAGATAATACAATGCAACACACAGAAATGCAAACTGCCATTCCCCATGTTGATCTGATTCCTTAAAAGTCTAGCATGGAGCCCTTTAATGTATTATAATGATTGCAAGATATTGAGAGTATTCTTAGCTGTCTTTTATGCCATTTTGTTTTATTTTGAGTTTTGCATTATAAAATTGCACTTTTGTGTATACTAGATAATTATTTGTTTAAAGAGTCATGGTTTTGACATGGTGGTGTTGATATTTGAGCGGTATCAGGCTCACATGCTGTTTTATTTAATTGTTATTTTCGCTCATAAAAATCTGATTAATTTTCAGGAATATGTACTACAAATCTATGCAAATCATAGAATAACATTTATGTGTAAGACGTATTGTTACATCAAAGCACTTTTTGTATTTTTTGGAAAAAGTTACCCCACCCACTTTTAGCTTTAGCTACAGGCGTAAGCTAAAGACTAATTCTGTGAACAAAGATATATAAGTCAAGAACAGGTTTCTAGGCAATTTTTAAGCATTGTTTCACAAACACAAACATACATTTGGTATTTTCTAAACTTTTTTTTTCATTTTTAGACAAAACTTATTTTTGTGATTTTTGGCCATTTTTCGCTATATTTATGTATACTTACAAAAATACACTGTAAAAAAGTTGCATATTATTGTTGTAAATAAAAGTGCAAATCATCAGCTTTATTTTGATACCAAAATAATTGTTTTAGCTTTATAAATGAGTAAGTTATGGGGCATTTTAGGAGGCATGTGTGACAAATGCACCGAATGACCTTTGACCTGAATAAAATCCCTTTACGCCATTGATTCGGACGAAGAGACAGGGTTAGAATTGACCGTGATATATAATTGAATCATTCTATATATGTCTCTTGCTTGTAACGAAATGTCCTCCCTGATTTGATTTTTCAGATTTTCACTACCAGTCTATTTCCCGAACAAAACCTGGTTTCGACGTGTCTATTATGATGCATTGAACACAATGAGTATTTTCTGTCCATATTTATCTTACTTTGATATTATTATAAAACATTCTCTTTGACATAATATCTTGTCATCTGTAAGGTGTTATCTTTTTTTGAAAGGCGACATAACTTGTGACCGGTCAAAATCCAATCCCGTTGCAGACTTCGTGTCTTGCAAATGAAATAAAAGTGAAAGTTTTGAACTCATTTTGGGGATGGCAGTTTACTAGTTCTCATTTTCCATTCGCATTGTTTTCAAAGGCTCTTATTAGCTCAAATTAATTCAAGTCCGGGGATGCCCTCACGTCGGGGAATCACGTGACACTACAACAACAAAGGTAACAACAACAACAACAATAATAATAACAATAACAACACTTGATAAAAATCTTAAGTAAATAAGATAATAGGGTATGTGTCCGATTTGAATTTGGTTTAAAGCAGGGGTGTAAAATGTCAGGGTTTTGTTGGGGCGTGGTTGATATTTTCAGAAGCACCATAATAAAAAAGTTATTGGCGAGCAGACAAAATTTTATGGTTAAAAGTACAGACTTAATAGATCTAACACCTGATTCGCCTTTTTACATGGCCGAGTCCCGAAGTATTATGCGTAATGATAATAAACTCTTTCCCAATTAGTGAGAGTCTTACTGCTCTAAATTCAATCTGGAACATTGAAAACGGCAAAATAGGTGATGTCAAAAGTCAAATATCAAATATTGCGGGAAAAGAAAATAACTGCTTATTGTCAGCACTCTCTTCTCCCCACCTCCCCCCCCCCCCAATGTTTTCTTAACCTATTTCTAACAGGGATGTCAAGGAAGGGTTCTTTAAATACGTTATGACAATTAAACATGTATTTTTGTGACCTCAAAACCGCATTTGTGTTTCAAAGACATTAAATGTCACAACATTTCCATTTTGTATGATTTATTTGATTAGTTCGGAATAATTATAAATTCAAATATTTCGAGTGTCACATAAGATGTAGTTTAACCCTTTCCCAAACAAGACCTGTTTTTGACCTGCATAATAGGATAGGCTTGGAAAACGAGTCTTCTCTGATGAAATTCGCTCTTTGATATATTGATGTCGTTCATTTCATCGTAAATGAGCGACATCAACATATCAAAGAGCGATTTTCATCAAAGAAAACTCGGATTAGGAAAATCATTGAGGCAAAAGAAGAAAATGCTGATAATCAGCATTTTTATTTTTTGCCTCAATGAGTTTCATGCTATTTTGTACGCGAATCCAATGTTTATCCATTCGTATTCTGCAGTTTTGAATTGGACAACCCTATTTTTTGTTGTTTGGGAAATGTTAAAACCCTTTCCAGCACAACAAGTTGGAAGACTGGTCCAAATTTTGACATAATACAAAGCCCTGCTTCAAATGCCGGTAGGGTGCATACTATGTAAAACGAGAAGTGGGGGATTTCCAAAGCTTTCTTTTGTTTTTTGGATTGTTAAAAGTCGGGAGTTCTTTCGGACAAACCGCTTAGACTGTCTAGCAAAATGCAAATGTATCACTAACAATCAATCCTATTCAAACTGGACCAGCATTTCGCAATAATTTCCATCAATAATACTATGCAATAATTTCCATCGGTGATACCAATAGCGCAAAGCATTCGGCAAATTGTCGGTTTTCAACAAAAACTTCGTAATTGCGGCTTCTTTTAAGCTGTGGTTACGAGGTTTTTGCTGAAAAGCATCGAAATATTGAAATGAACTAGGCTCGTCAGCATCTATCATGAATGTTGATTTGTTAAAAACTTCTGTCGTCTTAGAAGAGATTAGAATATTTTCATAAAAAGCCGCATGAGGATATGGGTACAATTTGCATATTGTATTTCTGACATTTGATTTAAAGGGATTATTAAAAATATATTTAACATTGATGGAATGTGCAATAATGCTCGTTCATTGCATGGTAATAACATTAAATAAGCTGATCTACGGAAACAGGACCCTTATCTTGGCATTTTAGACCGTATGTACAAAAAACATGTATGCGCAATAGCGCAATCTGATCAGGACCCGCTGTCTGTTCCCACAACCCCTTTTACCATTACCAGACGGGAACATTTTAGGCTTTTCCAAATTCAAAGATCTTGCAGACAATAATTTCAAGTGAATAGAATGCCACAGTTTTTGTCTTTATGCTTGAAACCATTATGGGAAATGAAGAAACAGCTCATCACTAACAATTTCTTCCTTTTCCGCATTTTTTCTAAAGCATTTGTCTTTTATAGAGTCAAAAAGCGTCAAAATTTGAGAAAGTTTATGGCGAAGCTTAAAAGAGCAACATGGATCCTGGCCAGATTGTTTGTCCACACAGGCTGGATCAATGATTGTCTCCTTTCTAGCGCAACTATTCGTAAAATTGGGGGGGGGGGGGGGTATTATGGTCACCGTGCGTCCTTGTAATTC
This sequence comes from Fragum sueziense, assembly GCA_963680895.1. Taxonomy (NCBI): domain Eukaryota; kingdom Metazoa; phylum Mollusca; class Bivalvia; order Cardiida; family Cardiidae; genus Fragum; species Fragum sueziense. The sequence continues at coordinate 19,654,249 of OY804610.1, forward strand.
TTTAGTTAACGTTTTGCATGTAGCATCTCTGTTACTATCGGTGTTTTGCTCAGAAATTTTGTGCATGGTTCTGTGACCATACTTTCAGCCTGTAGGCAAAGATGCATAACTCTGACAATTATTTTGTGGAATTCCAACCCTTTCCGGACTTATGTTCTCCTCACTATTCAGCACTTTCTGATTGTCGCGTTTTACTGCATCACCCTCCTTTTCCAACCCCATGCAACCACACCCCCGTCCTGGGCAGCAGCTCTCTTGTTTGCTTTTTTTTATGAAAATCAGTCTTTCAACGTTTCTTTCAGTAATTTATGGGCTGAAATTTACATAAATTCCATCTACAATGTATATAGATACCTTTTTATAGCAGGTGACGGGTCTATAATTTTGCATCCAGCAAAAATGTTTAACCTTGACAAAAAGGGCAAATTTTCAAACCAATGCAATACGAAAGAATTGAAAACGATAAATACTCGATATCAAATGTAATGAATGTGTATGTTAATAGCATAGAAAAATCGGAAGAAATTCCTGATTTCAGCATTCTCCTCTTTCCTCTCAATAATTCCAAACTATCTGTACCCTTTCGCATCTAAAGTCGTCTGTCGTTAAGTCAGCGTCATCTGATCAGACTGCCGATTACAAAGTATGCTATAACGCAAAACAGTTTATTTGCAATCATTCATGAAAGTGTTAATTTGATATTCACCAAAAAATTATTTCAAAATATTTTAAACTGATAAGCCCTGCTTACATGTATCCAATTCAAATAAATTTTGAACTGCCTTTGAGGAAAATTTGGCAGTGAAAATATAAAAAAAACACTGAGCGAACTCTTGTTTGGGAAAGAGCTAACCAATTTTAGCCGTCACCGACCATCAAACGTCAAGCATGATCCCAAACTAATAAAATAAGTGATAAATAGTCAATAAGAGCCCCTTATTGGTCGCCTGATTCACCGCGTATGTAAAAACGCAGGCGACTAGTAAATCGCCGCTTTTTAACAAAAAACCTCGTAACTGCAGCTTAAAACAAGCTGCAGTTACGAGGTTTTGTTTTGAAAAGCGACAAAAAATGATGAATGGGGTTTTGCAAGCTCATGAATCAAATTACAAATCGAATTACCAATGAAAGCCTAAAAATAGAAAGCTTTTGAAAACTTTTATGAAAAAAAGAAAATGAAAATGCTTTCGCTGACAGTACCAGCATTTTCAACTCTTTTCGCATTATTTTTACGGAGGTTGGGAAAAGTTTGATACCATTATAAATGTACAACAGATTACAGAAGGTGAAGACATTTTAACCCTTTCCCAAACAGCAAAATTTTAGGGTGGTCCAATTTGAAAGCTGTTGCAGACAACAAACTACATGTTCATAAAGATAGGGTTGGTTCAAAATATAGCAAAGAAAATATTGAGGCAAAAGGAGAAACTGCTGGTTATCAGCAGTTTCTTCTTTTGTCTCAATGTTTTGCCAAGCCATATCTATACGGGACGTCTAAACCATGTCTTGTTTGGGAAAGGGTTAAAGTTGTCATTTCAAATTCAGGCCCTATGTTGTGGGTACTCAATTGAATCGTATCGACGAGGCGATTGGAATGAGTACCCACCAGATATTGCTTGATGAAGAATAAATGAAGAATTTCATTTTGAAAAGCCATCACCCCCTATTATCTGTTCATAGCTCTTCGGCAGGTTAGCTAGAAATTAGTGAGAGCAGCGAATAAAATATTGATAATCAAGTACATGTATAATTCGCTGCTTTCCAACAAAAATCTCGTAACTGCAACTTAAGGTTTACGAACTGAGAATGAAAACACCACTTTCTAGCCATACGAAATGCACCAAATTACACACACTTGTAAATACACTTTACATAAGTTGATTCACCAGGCCGGATTTCAAGATTATGCTTCAAGAAGAAAATAATTTATAAATATTATTTTACTCTATTTTCATATGCAAGGGAGGTAATTTCGAACATTTTTGTCAAATATTTCCATAAGTATGCATTAATTCAAAATTCTAAACCATACAAAATGCTTATATTTGTATTTAGAATGGAAATGTAACACAGATTAGGAACTACTGGCACTTTTCAAATTTCGCCTCTGGCTCTGCATTTCATTCTCAGTTCGTAAACCTTAAACCAATCTGCTTTTACGAGATTTTTGTTGAAAAGCGACAGTTTTCTTTCTTGTCCTCCTCAGATTTCTTTCCTTCTTTTTTCTCTTTTTTGGATATTTAATCGTGTGCCTTCCTTTGGTCAATACATTATTTACGTACACGTACGTAAAGACCATCAGTCAATTGCTAGTCAATGGTTTCACAAAATATTGACAATAACGTTAAAAAACAACGTAACTACAGCTTTTTCAACCTGTAGTTACAGTATTTTCAAGCGTAACCAACTTTATATCGCTGCTTTTCAACGAAAACCTCGTAACTGCAGCTTAAAACAAGCTGCAGTTATGAGGCTTTCGTTGAAAGGCGACGATATACTCTCACCAAATCGATCATAATTAAGGTTCAGTAAGTGTAAAAAAGACAAAACTGGACATGTTTCATCTTTTCTCTCAATCTTTTCTAAGTTAACGCTGTTTCTTCTGGTGCCTTCAGAACCAGTTACCTCTTAGGACAATACTATCAGAATATCACTGCTTTTCAACGAAAACCTCGTAACTGCAGCTTAAAACAAGCTGAAGATACGAGGTTTTCGTTGAAAAGCGACGATATGGGATATGAGAAAACGAATAAAAAAAACTTTTCTCCCGTTCAATTTTTTTTTTTTTTTTTTTTTTTTTTTTTTTTTTTTTTTACATTTAATGCCTTTTAAATATCTCTGTTAAAAACGACTTTTTGAAGGAAAAAAGCACATTCCCGAAACATTCACTAGCTGATTTCAAATACTTACTACTTTTAATTTGGGAAAACATTTAAATTAAAGAAGTAAATTATACTAATCGACTCGATCACCGCATTTCCTCCAATGTTTTCCATCCAATTGAATGCAAATTTTGTTCTTAAGTTTCTACCTTTTTGCGGTCTGAGACATATAATTTGAATTTGGGACGATCCATAGGCATAGTCTTGTCATTTAGAAGTACATTGTAGATTGTGACACAAACACGACGTAGAATCAAGTGACAAAATATTTTAGATATTTTTAATTTTGTTTACCCTTTTCCAAATTGCAAATTTTAGGTCAGTCTGATTCAAAAGCCGCTGTTAACGACAAAATGGATGTTTAAATGAGTATCATTTGTGTATATCATAGTATAGAAAATATTAAGGCAAAAGAAGAAACTGCTGGTTATCAGCAGTTTCTCCTTTTGTCTTTAAATGTTTAACTAAACTTTTTCTATTAGGGACGCCAAAACCAGGTCTTGTTTGGGAAAAGGTTAATATTATATATGACCGATTTGAAGAAGGATTGAAGCAGAGAAGACGAAAAAACGACAGTGATTTGCTGGACGTGAATGATCTTTAAAAATCAACTGATAAAAAAGCAATTGACGACCAAAATTTATATTGATCGTCAATCACTTTTATCAGCTGATTTTTCTAAAGATCTAGATTTACCATTTCCAGCTAATTCACGGAATCTTATTTTAGAAGAATAGTGACAATTATTATTTTGACTTCTGCAACACTCTTTGCTTTAAAAGGTATAGATAATTCCCGTAATGTCGCCATTTTGAGATTCATAAAACATCTGATTTTTTGAGCAGCGTCGTTACGTATCCGAACCTATTCGGGCGCAGTCGTAAACATTCGGCGGTGGAGAGTTCCACTGCCGAATGTTTTCGATCACAGGTAAAAGTATCTACTGAAAACACGATGGAAAAAGGACATTAGATAGATTAATTGACAAGGTCAATTAATCTATCTAATGTCCTTTTTCCATCGTGTTTTCAGTAGATACTTTTACCTGTGTTTTCGATCACACCCGAATCATTCCGACGTCATGCAAATCTCATTAAGGGTGAACTACCTTAATCACTCAAAACATAAGCCATAAACCATAGCGACGGCAAATAAGGAATTGTTACTGTATTTAGCACTTATAAAATTGTCCGTTTCTTTATTCCATAAACACCGAGAACCGAATTGCATGCCGGGACGTTCTTTCATACTTCCGATCGACACCACGGCAACCATTTTGTAACGATTGTAACCGAGATGTTGAATATTTTCTAGAATTTTAGCACTTATCACCTGGCTAAGATGATTGCACTGTTGTCTCTCATAGATTTTATCCTGCAAAAAGTCTTCCAAGACGAATTCCGCAGCTTTCTGAACCTCGCCGCAACGAAACGGTTTCAAACTTTTCGGTCTGTTTGAAAGTCGATTGTCTCCCTTGTTGGCCTCGTTTCTACATAGAGGCGTGACTTCAAGAAATGACGTAGTTTCCGGTGTACGAAGCTCCGCCCCTTTTTGTGACGGGTACCTGACTGATTGGACGAACGGATTGGTGGGTTTGACACGTGACGTCATCCGAGGTCCCGCCATTGTGGATTTCTTGATGGGTCTTGGTTTTAACATTGTGGGGAAAGTTTATCAGTCTATGTAACGAGGAATGTATTTTCCAACACTAAAGGATACTATCACATCGGGTTGAGTCTCAAAACCTGCAAAATTAAAGAAAAAATATTTGGAATCTGCCATGGTTGAGGTCCGTGTCATACTACATTCATTTGTGTAGGCTATCTTGGATTCCCGTTTGGTTTCGTTCACAAATAAATCTATGTATGTATGCAATTAATTTTTGGTGTAAAATACAGAAAATCCCCACAATCTTTTGCTACCATTTTTTTCTTTTTTCCCTCAACGCGTACAACGCATTTTGCGTTGTTGCAAGTAGGCTATGTAGCTAGCTGATCCCCTGTATGCCAGAATATTCCAGTGCGTGGTTTCATGTAGGCCTGTAATAATGTAGATGCATATTTCAAACTCGGATAACATTGCTCTATATAGGAAGTTTCGTACTATCTTTTTACCTTGCCCATTTAACCCCCGAAAGTCTTTTAATAGCGCATGCGCGAGCTTATACTGGTTGAAGAGCTCACGATTAATAATCTGGGAGAGCATCTCTAGCTAATCGATAGAATTGATGCTCTGCCATGTCATTTATCGTGAGCTCTACCGCTTGTGATACTTCTTCGGAGATCGAATCGATGGCTCTGTGCGAAACAGTTGTAACTGCCTATATTTGTATAGGCAGTTACGGTTATTTATCGTGAGCTCTACCGTTCCTAATAATACTTCGGGGATCAAACGGGTGGCTCAGTGCGAAACAGTTGTAACTGCCTATATGTTTATAGGCAGTTACAACTGTTTCGCGCTGAGCCACCGAAATGGTGTGGAAAAACATAACATGAAAATGTTTATCCTGTTTAGGCTATCTAGACTACATAGCTTACTTGAGGAAATCGTTATTATTAATCATCCAAAAATTGATTATCAAAAAATCCGCAACTTGATTGTAACTAACGATCGAATATTAACATCACAAAAACTTGGAAAAGGGTCTGTGCTTCGTGAATTGATTGCCCAGAAATAAAATCGTTTGTACTTATGCATTAGGCACATGTTTATTAAATTTAATCGCGTGTATTCCTTTAGAATTAAATTAAGATATTTAAGTCATGATAAAGATATTGGAAAATGTATTTAAAGTTAATCATGATTAGATTAGATATAAAATTTATTAAAAAACCCTTAACATGGAATTCAATACTTGGTCACTAAAATGGGCTTTGGTATATTAAGGTAGAATGCCCGTAATGTGGCCATTTTGAGATTCATGAAACATCGGATATTTTCGAGCGTCGTCGTTACGCATCCGAGCTTATTCGGGTGCGGTAGTAAACATTCGGTGGTGGAAAGTTCCACCGCCGAATGTTTTCGACCTCGCCCGAATACTTCCGATGTCGTGCGAATCTCATTAGGGGTTGACGTGTATAATTCATCCATCTGTTTGAAATGATTTACTAAAATAAGACATAAAAGGCATAATGCTAGGATGTGGAAAGAGCCTTTATGTCATATGTTTGGGCCAATCTTCGCATACACCCACTATTACATGAAGGAGAGTCAGCAAGCTTCGGAGTTCCTTAACAGAACCAACTAAGTCAACAACTGATTGGCCAAAGTTCATGAGGGTTCTATGCTTTATAAGACCGCGAAATTGCAATCATGTATTTAGTGTGCTTTCTGAAAATCGAGTGCACCTTTACTGTGCGACTTTTGAATAATGCCTACTGGTCCGAAATATAGCTTTAATTGCCTTTAAATAGCTAGCATATTTTTTGTAGACGCATCCATGTACTTGCCAATTAAAAGACCGTTCAAGGTATAATCAGGCATAGGCTAATGCATATGGCGTACCAAATGGGTCAAAAGTCTAGATACCAGGTGCACCTCTAAAAAATACAGGTGCACGTATAAAATTTATAAGTTCACCTCAAAATATACAGGTGCACCTGTATTTTTAGAGGTGCACTTGTATTATTTACAAGTTCACCTCGGAGAAAACAGGTGCACCCGTATATTTTGTAGGTGCACCCGTAATTTTAGCCTCGTTTTATAAAAAATACAAGCGCACCTGTTTCATCCAATCAGAATATACGTTATATCCAACATTTTGTCGATTTATTTTAGGAGACTAAATAGACATGAAAAAATGATTTATAATTGATTTGTAACTCCCTACTATCTAATAAATTTCAAAATATTTAAAATTAGATCTAGATTCAATTATAGATCTATATTTTTTTCTTATCTTATTTTGGTTTTCCGCTCCATTTAGCGGCGCCTGCCTGCGGGACAGTTGTTCTGCAGCGATCCTTAGATAAACATTAAAAAAAAGAGAGAAAATTAATATTCAATTTATTCCTTCTATTAATATTATTCTTTCACATTTATTTTAAATAAAAACTGCATCGATCTACACCCGAGTCGAATTTGATATGAATTACGAGTGATTCGTACCCTAACTATTTCGCACCAAGTATTTTACTACCACGCTTATAATATTAGACATACCATCGATTTTGTACAATGGGCCCACAGGTCTAGCAATGCTATAAAGTTTTGAACTTCATTCATATAAATTTCTTTTATAAAAATGTTGCCATTTTTTAAAGACCAAATGATGAGCCACAGATCTTTGAAAGACAATAAAATGATGGGGATTTTCATAGCACTTGCACAGGGGCAGATAGTGCATAGAAAAACAATAGATAACTAACATACCAATCTGTTGGATTATATTTAAACCAATCTTATACATGATCAGCTTTATTATGCAATTCACATTCACTCTTTCTGCACATGGAAAATGCTTATGACATTTAAAATATTCATTATGGATTCTTAATCTGCATTGAAAGCCAATCTTAAATCATATTAACATAAAACTGCTTCAGACATATAAACACACGAATCTATGTTTTATTGTACCATTTTCTATCCGGAAGCCTTTCAAAGCATGTGCTAACTGAGTCTGGCTATCAATCCGTAAACTACTTCTTGTTTATTACTTTACATGCTGTGGCCATAGCGCAGTCGGTAGAGAGTCTGAATCTCATTGGCTTTGAACGCGAAGCCATAGCAAATGTCCTAAATGCCATTTGTCTCCTACGAGTGGTGAGTGGCTGAACAATAGTAAATCTATGCGGGCGAGCAGCCGAAGACTCCAAAAAGGTTGTTGTGGTAGTATTTTTTTTAAAAAAGACAAGAATTCATGCTAAGGTGCCCAAGCTGCAATGGTATGACTATGCATAGCTGTTAGGCTTTAACCCCAATTCAATTAAGCAATTGATCTTAATACACAAAGTAGTTTCAGAGACTCCAAAAGGATGTTGTAGTAATACTTATGAGAGAAACGACAGGAATCCATGGTTATGTGCTCAAGCTGCAACGCTATGACCATGCATAGCAGTTAGGCACTAGCCCCCATCCAATTATTCAATTGGAATCAGAACACAAGTTTGCGTTGGAATCAGAACACAAGTTTGCGTCTAAGCTAGCGCATGTGCCATGTGCCTTCGGGATAGAACATGGCACAAGATAAAACCTAACGCAAAAGGGTCCTTGCTAAATATGGAGTTAAATCTAAATTCTATCTGTATTTTCTTAATTTTTTCCTTTTCTTTAATGTTTTCTACAAATCTTATTCAGTAGTCTTGACAAAAAAAGTCAATCTTATTTTAAGGATTAATCTATTGCATTGTCATTGTTAAACAACCATATTGACTTGGTAAGATGCACCAGCCGCACAATATCACTCAAGTAAAACAGCATTGTTGTCGTTAAACTACCATATTCACTTGGTTAGATGCACTAGCCGCTCAACATCACTCCAGTAAAACAGCATTGTAGTTGTTAAACTACTATTAGTGACTTGGTTAGATGCACCAACGCTCAATATAACTCCAGTAAAACAGTATTGTTGTAGTTAAACTACCATATTGACTTGGTTAGATGCACCATCCGCTCAATATCACTCAAATAAAACAGCATTGTTGTAGTAAATCTACCATATTGACTTGGTTAGATGCACCAGCCACTCAACATCACTCCGGTGAAACAGCATTGATGTCGTTTAACTACCATATTGACTTGGTTAGATGCACCAATGCTCAATATTACTCCAGTAAAACAGCATTTTTGTCGTTAAACTACCATATTGACTTGGTTAGATGCACCAGCCGCTCGATATCACACAAGTAAAACAGCATTGTTGCTGTTAAACTAAAATATTGAGTTGGTTAGCTGCACCAGCCGCTCAATATCACACAAGTAAAACAGTATTGTTGTAGTTAAACTACCATATTGACTTGGTTAGATGCACCATCCGCTCAATATCACTCAAATAAAACAGCATTGTTGTAGTAAATCTACCATATTGACTTGGTTAGATGCACCAGCCACTTGATTTCATTCGATTAGAACAGCATTTATGTTGTTAAACTACCATATTGACTTGGTTAGATGCACCAGCCGCTCAACATCACTCCGGTGAAACAGCATTGATGTCGTTTAACTACCATATTGACTTGGTTAGATGCACCAACGCTCAATATTACTCCAGTAAAACAGCATTGTTGTCGTTAAACTACCATATTGACTTGGTTAGATGCACCAGCCGCTCGATATCACACAAGTAAAACAGCATTGTTGCCGTTAAACTAAAATATTGAGTTGGTTAGATGCACCAGTCGCTCAATATCACTCCAGTAAAACAGCATTGTTGTCGTTAAACTTAAGTATGTTCTCATGCTCAAATCTGAGCACTGTGCTCAAATCGCACAAAATTCATGTGATCTTCAATCGATTACCCTCCAAGGTAGGAGAGTATTCCTTTGAAGTTGAGCATGTTCTCATGAGAATTTACTTAAGTTTTTTACGAGAAACCGGGGCCTGGTTTTGAATTCCTTAATAGAAATGGCTTGGGGAAACGTTGAGACAAATGAAGAAACTGCTTATAACAAGCAGTTTCTCCTTTTGCCTCAATATTTTTTCAGCTCTATCATACAAAAATCTGATCTTTATCAACATCCATTTTGTCATCTGCAGCAGCTTTCGGATTGGACCACCCTAAAATTTTGTCATTTTGGAAAGGGTTAAACAAGATTGTTGTGGTTAAACTACCATATTGTCTTGGAGTTAAGTCAGTTGGAAAGCCATGTTGACTCAGATCAACTAATATTCTTGGGACAAATGAAACCAACATTTTCTCCTTTTGTCTCAATATTGTCTATGTTATATTGTACACAAATCCCATCTTTATCATAACATATTTTGTTGTTTGCAGCAGCTCTCAAATTTGAACACCCCAAAAATTTGTCCTTTGGAAAAGGGTTAAACTGGTCTAATATGTTGTTACTTCAAGCCTTGGGAACAGGTGAACATATTTGTGATCAACAAGAATTTAGTACAGCCGGTGCATATACCAAGTCTGATTAAGATCCATTTTGATCTTTTAGAACTTGCTTCTTCATTACTTGTAGCAACTATCAAGAAGTATCATTGCTCTCTGATCAGGCTGCACTTGGGTACAAGCTGATTTGGGAACATAGTATTCAGGTAGTCCTAGTAGATGCAATAAACTAAAAACAATTTTCCAAGAACCCTGCTCATGACATTTTTTTTCTCTATAGCACTAGTTAGACACAAAAACAAGTTGCAACAAACACAGTCTTTTTTAATCAGAAGTGTTTCAATCATAGATGAGAGACAAATGAATTTAAAACTCACCCCCCCCCCCCTTGATTGATAAGACTCTTACCTTACTGAGCTATGAGGATGTTACTGTTGAGGTAGTCCACCCTTAATGAGATTCATGCCATGTCCGAATTATTCAGGCATTGTCTTCAACATTCGGCATTGGAAAATTCCAACATCAAATTTCATGATGTCGTCTTAACAGGTCAGGTATGTAACAAAATTTAATGTTACCAATGTCCAACAAATTGTGACGTCACATGAATCTCGTTACAGGTGGACTACCTTAAGGAATTTCAAATTCATTGTACTTATTCTAATGTGAAACAAGATGTGACTGTAACACACCAATGCCCTCAAATGACTGAGTTTTCGGATAGACAGACACTTGTAATTCAATATGCCCCTGATCTTTCAATACGAGGGCGTAAACACATTTGATTATGATCCGTCTAGTGCTTATGAATTCTAATGAATTTATTGATCATATAAATGACCTGGGATCTTGGGAAATGGTGGCCCTTATGCATAGCATTTTGAAAGAACCATAAATCACTTTACAATAAATTACTTAGTAAATGTGTGCAATCTAAATTGGACTGTGCATATCTACAGACTGATCTTAATCCAGTGTTCTGGGGGCCCAATGGGACCACAGCTCTTGGTCAAGGGGGTTATCTAATACAAATACATAGCTACCGTTATTTGACCCATGCTTCATTCTCAGTGGGGTCATTTTAGATTTTAGGGGGCCATTTTGGCCATGGCCCCCTCTAGATTCAACACTGTAAATCCATGTCTGTCTTAAATACCATTAACACCTTTTTTCTAAATTGATTTATTGAATGGGAGTTTGACCCATTCCCAAATGGCAAAAATTCAGACTTTTCCGTAGAGTCGACACTCGTTATGTAGACATCGGATAAGTCGAATTTTCGCTTAAGTCGAAGTTGAAATATGGCCCGGTCATTATCAATGGACATCTAAAATACTAAACAAAATCATTTTGAAATATAAGCATCCATTTAAATATAGAAGGAAAAGGATAGAAATTGCTCGTTTCGAGCAATTTCTGTCCTTTTCCTGCTATATTTCAATTATTAACGCACTTGATGAGCAACGAAAATGGTCAAATGTCATTCAATTCGAAATTGAACATAATCGGATGATTCGAACTCTGGATATGTCGAGGTATTTTGACGGCCCCTCCAAATTCGACACAACGAGTGTCGACTGTATTTGAAGATGTTGCAGACAACAATGTTAAGAAAATCAAATTTTAAGATGTGTTCTGCTTTCATGAAAGAAAACATTGTGGGAGATGAAGAAATTGCTTGCAATTTCTTCATATTCCACAATGTTTTCCAAAGCCAGACGGACAGGCGGATGGAAGAACATAAGTAAAAAAACAATATGCCCCAGTAAGCATTTTTAAGCCAATGGGTTGGCCCTTGTCCCAATGATGAATTTGTTGTTAACCCTTTCCAAAAAAAGACCTAGTTTTAACATCCCTAAAAGAAATGGCTCCGGAAAACATTGAAACAAAAGAAGCAGTTTCTCCTTTTGTATCAATATTTTCCATGTTGTATTGTACACAAATTCTATCTTTTACAACACCCCTTTTGTCATCTACACCAGCTTTCAAATTGGGCTACCATTAAAAAAGTGTTGTTTGGGAAAGGGTCAAAGAAATAGCATGCATAATAAATAGATTCTGGCTATTAAATTTTTACTTTACAATATGACTTATTACAGATCTAAAATGATACTTCCATTTGTAGTGGATTGATAGTCTTTTTGATTTTCTTTTAAATTATTAATATTTGAATGTCTTTGCGAAAATCTGTGAAGGATTTTCTAACCCATTACCAGACAGAAAGCTTATGGACCATAACAATTTGAAATATGTTGCAGACAACAATTTTGAGTGAACGAAATTCTATATATTTTTTGCATTGGTAGTTTAGGGTTGAAAACATTGTGGCAAATGAAGAAATTGCTTGATTGCAAGCAATTTCTTTATTTTCCAAGGAGTTTTCCACAGCCTTTATCTTGTGGGTGATCAAAAAGCATCTATGTACACACGTGTGAATGGGTTAAAATGGATGCTCATGGGGGAATATGCCCATTTAGCCACAATTCAACACTGATATTTGAAAGATCTCCTAAAATAGCATCTTGGTTTGTGGTTGATTGATAGTCTTTACGATAGTCTGTAAATTTCTTTTTCCTAGCCCTGGTCCCTAGGTGACAAATTCTGTACCGACTCTTTCATCCAGCTTTATCAAAAGTAACGAATGTGTTCTTAGACTGTCAAACACCTAGTGATTGTATCATTGTTCACGGTTTGTTATGCTGCCTATCGCTGCTGTTGCTAATTGTTCATCAACTCATCCGAAGAATAAATGATTTGGTGTAGCAGTGGTAACGCAGGATGTACAGATTGACAGGTCAAAGGCTGTGATTTGATGAGTGCTTCCATGCCTGAAAAAATAACAGAAGTTCAATTGAATTACTGGCTATGACTCCTTTCAATGTATAGATCTCGGAGTTTACTCCGAATATGGGCATTGCCACCAATATGTTTAATGAACGTTTAGTAGATTCCTGTCTGAATGATAGATAGCACTGCCAGACTGAATGTACTGTACAACAAAAAATTCTAGTCCTTTACCAGGGCTGAAGAGAGAAGCTGAAGAGGAACAATCCTCAAAAATCATTAACTTGGAATGAAAGTTTACAAATCATAATAGTATTATATATTGTGTATGTTCACACAATATTGTACAAAAGGAAGACCTTAACAGCGTTTTTAAAAGTACCAAAGGGGAGATTCGGGATTTCTCGGACATGTTGGTAATCTAGGACAGCCAGATGTTTCTCTTTAAAATTAAAGAGTCTTTATTAAATATTTCCCAAAATCAGCTGTATTTATAGGTATAACGCGTCATCAATCGAATGCGCCTGAATAGATGACACCACGTGACATGTATCGTGACGTGTGGGGAAGTTTATTCATTTCTGTGACGTAGTGTCCGACTTTATCCGACGTAAAATCGTATTAGCTATTTTAAACTCCGACACTAAGGTTTTCTCCATATTTATCCGATTTTCATGCACGAATTAGCAACATAAATGATGTCGACTACAACAGCTTTCAAATTGGAGCAGTGTGCAAAACTTTACCGTTTTGGAATGCATTAAAACAAGTTGCGTCCGAGATTCCCTGTTCAATGTCCGAGTTTACCTTACTCTGGTAGTATACTTTATTTCGTAAAATTATCTGCCTTGGCTTTATTTTAACTGTTTTAGCCTATGAAATTAGTTTAGAATTGGAATACTTTATTGTTTTCGTTGTTAATTCAGAATCTTGTCTGTCCGAGAGAGTGAGATATCCATCGTGTCCTGTCAGAGACTAAGTTTTGTGTCCGAGTTATACCGAATCTCCCCTAGTCCATCCCATAATGAAATTCATGCGCTGTCGCAGTCATTTGGGTGATGTCCGTCGACAGTCGTAAATATTCAGCATTGGAACATTCAAACGTCGAATTTTAGATGTCTCCAAAACATGTCGGATATGAAGCATTGTTAACAATGTCCAACATATTCTGACTTCTTGTGAATCTCATTACCAGTGGAGGCGTACTGCCTTAAACTTAAGTTAAGAATCCTACTAGATAGTATGGCATCAATGCATGAATGCCTCTTACTTTGATATCATCCCATATCTTAACACTTGAAGAAGTATTCAAATGCCTGCACATAAGCATTATAGGAATGCTAGTCTGAAACCCTTTCCCAAACGTCAAACACGAAAACCAATTATTTATTGTCCACAATGCATTCCTGACTACGAGAACCACAAATATCCTGACAGGTAATTCGAATGTCTTATAGAGGAGAGAGTTCTGCCTTAAAACAGCAATACTTACCCCGTTTTTGGCATAATATTTGATGTTTAATTTGCATGACATCGTTGAGTAAGTTGTTGTGGCGGCAGGCATGTATAATTAGTCTGGAAAATTCGGGCCGAATAGACTTGAGACCAATTTGGATCAAAATGCAATTTTCGTAAAAACCTTTCCTAAACGGCAAAAATTTGACCGGATTTATTCCAATTTATAAGCTGCAGCAGCAGTGGCGGATACAGAGGTGGTGTTCGTTTGAACCCACTCTGTTGCCTGATACTTTTTTTCATTTTCATGAATACGGAAATTCAATCAAAATTGTGTAATCAGATCTAGATCTAGTAGGAAAACTACACCCCTAATTATTCGTATGTTCGAACCCCTAAAAGAAATCCTGGTGCGCCGCATAGCAATGAACGAGTCATGTGGAATTTGTTTACATTGTAACGGAGAATATATACTGAAGAATTAAGAGAAAATATGCTGATTCATAGCCTACTCAAAAAATGTATAGATCTAGGTCTATCAGATTTTGTTTAACTTGGCAACATGTTACTACGGAAATGTAAGTCCCGCATCGAATATGCCAAATAGGGTAAATGGAAACGGTTCTTACGGCTCCGTTTATTGGTCCGCCTCGTTTTGACATAAATAAACAGGTGCACCTGTATATTCTGAGGTGAACTTATAAAATACAAGTGCACCTCTAAAAAATGGAGGTGCACTTATAAAATTTATAAGTTCACCTCAAAATATACAGGTGCACCTGTATTTTTTAGAGGTGCACCTGGTATCTAGACTTTTGACCCATTCGGTACGGCATAAATGCATGCTGCTTTCAGCCTATGCTGTTCCCAAATGCATAAAATGTTCCCTTTTTTCACATTCGTAATACAGGTTTTATAGAATTTGGTGTACATAAATGCCTTTTTAATTTCATAAAATTTTATTCTGTTCTATAAAGAGATAGAACCGTCCTTCTCGCAACGTCTGAAATGAAGGGGTATTGACGTCTCGAGATTTCCTTTCTAGACGATGAAATTTAAAACTGCTCTAGTCAGTGGCTTCGACTTACTGGTGCGCCTATCTGCTAAATTGAGTGAATTTGTAAGTTCATACTACAACACATGCATTATATGAAAGCATATCAACATTTCTTTTCTTTTTTTTTTTTTTTTTTTTTTTTTTGTAATTTAAAAAAGGATTGTTTTGAAAATAATTATCAATGAAATAATTTTGAAATAATTATTGTTCCGTAATGACAGCAGAATAAGATTTGTTTTGAAAATAATTATCAATGAAATAATTTTGAAATAATTATTGTTCCGTAATGACAGCAGAATAAGATTATAAATGAAACTTATTTATACAATGTAGCCTAATTTATTTACTTTAAAATTCTTACTTTAACATGTCTTAAAATCCATCCATATCCCAATTTTATACTCCTATATACGATTTTTTAAAATGTACATGTAATCTATCACACACCTAATCGAACTTTGATTTAGGTTAAAGAACAAGGCAGATTACATCGGATTAACCCTCTTCCAAACGACAAAATTTTAGGATGATCCACTTCAAAAACTGCCACAAGTGAAAAATGGAAGTTATTGAAGATAGGATTCGTGTAAAATATGACATAGAAAATATTGAGACAAAAGGAGAAACTGCTGGTTATCAGCAGTTTCTTCTTTTGCTTCAATGTTTTCCAAAGCCATTTCTAGTAGGGACGTCAAAACCAGGACTTGTTTGGGAAAGGGTTAAGCAGACCTTTAAATTTAAATCTTATTTATCCGTGATCCTAATCTTAAAGTTTAACTTCTGTTACTTTTTGTCTTGGCGTTCTGAACTAATGACCAAACATATAGCTCATGATAAATGACCTGGCAGAGCATCTCTATCACTTAGGAATGCCGTGCCATGTCATCTATCGTGAACTATAACATGTTACAGATGACCTTATCAAAAATTGTTATTATCACTTTGATGTTAACTTGGGCCCTTTATTGTCCGATCACGATGTTATTGCATATGTTTACAAATTTTAATCTTGGTAAACATGGAAGGGAACGTCTTTCTTGCTAGCTTTTTAATACAAATTTGCATGCGTTGCTCCGAATGACTGAGACACCTGCAAGATTCGTACCATCGCATGCAAAATTACAATAGTTTGAATATACTAACGCGTAAACCAAAACTTAATGAAAAAGAAAGAAATAATAAATAAATAAACAAAATGCATACCCAAGAGTAAACTGAATGTCCTATCCACATGTACCTTTTGTAAGATGAAATTTAGATCGTATTTAAATTGTACAAACATCTATGAATAAATTATCTTCAGTTAATTATACGAATTCTTTATTCACTGTTTACATGAATATCGATGCGAGATCGAGTTCGAACATTTATCTTAAGTTCACCCTTTCTCACAATACCGATACCCTTGTTGATTGATTGACCCTTTCCTACAAAGGGGATCCCTTATTGTTCCATCATTTATATCATACGTACAATTGAGACCCGTTATGTCGACATCGGATATGTCCAATTTCTGCTTACGTCGAAGTGAAAATAAGGTCCCGTCTTCATAGATGGATGTCAAAAATGTTAAACAAAATAATTTTAAAATATCTATAGATATTGAAATATATACTGTGCACAAAAAGTTTAGCACACTTGGAAAATGTCCTTTCCTAGTCAAAAACTATTCCAAAATCCATAAAAATAAAACCCTAATGTGTTTGAAAATTCAATTTTCTGGCGCTTCCTGAAAATTTTGTTTCAAAATTCTTAAGCGTTAGTTAGGTATCTTACGTTAAAGTGCACAGGGGTCAGATATCGAAAGTCAAGCAATTTTCAATGACGCGAATGTCCAGCATAAGCAGCTAGGACTGCCATTCAATGTCTTCCCATGTTGCAGAGAAGCTTCCTGACCACACAGAAAGGAATTTTTCCCATTCATACTGCAGATGACGCTCAATGCCATTGACGTTACAGACGTCATTACTTTCTCTACCCTGACGTCCAACAATGTTCTTTGTGTGTTCTTTTGCTGGTGATTAAGCAGTTCAGGCGTAGATCATTCTGTATGTTCCTTGGAGTAAGTGGGTGGTGATTATCTTATTGAAATATCACAACGTTGTGTCGTTGTAAGACGGTCCAGTGACAGGTTGGATAATTTCATTGCGGTACCATTGCACCGTTTGGTTGCCATTAACTGAAATGGGGTCTGTTTAACTCTTTTCATCTATTCTTGCATAAAAATGACGCTGCACTCGACGTAAGTCTCAATGATGACGTTATTGGTATCAAGCCTTACGCATCTTCTCCAACCACAAATCCTGCCGTCAGTTAATGACACGTAAAATGAGATTCGTCCGGACATCAGTCCAATGTCTCCTGAATCAATGTCGATGTTTCAATACCCACTGACGCCTTGCCTGTCGATGCTTAACGTCATTGGCGTAAGATCGGAGGACCTTGTTGCAAGTTGTGTGGAGCCTGTTTCGGACAGTCTGGTCACTAACGGTATACCTTGTGACTTCCTGGAGGAGTAGCACTAAATTCTTACTAGACAGGAATTCGAAACGTCGTCAAGACGTTGCTGTGAAACGATCCTCCCTGAACGTCGTTTTACACGGGCTACAAGATTTAGGTCGGTCGTTGGTGGCTAAAGTTGCATAAACCAAGTGCCGTAGGCGCGTAATTGTCAATTGGAGACAATTGAAATGCAAAGCGACATCTCTAACAGACATACATGTACCTGCTTGGAGCATGCAAAGAGCTCTCTGATGTCGAACTTACGTCATCATTTCTCGCCTTCCCATAATCAATTTCAAAGAATTTGTAACAGTTAAATTGATTCTGCTAACAGATCTGTGTAATCGTGTGTTTTTTGACAAGCTAGACATTATCGATGTCACTGCACACGTGCCGCACGTGACTTTTGCTTATCTGGACTTTGTCCAATACACTGAATGTTCACTCTACACATGCACTGTATGCGTAATGGTTGTCGATCGGGACAACTGAACAGCACAAAGCAATGTTCATTTAGAATCTAATTATCATAAACTGAAAAAATAATGTGTTAAAAAACGTGCTAAACTTTTTTTGCTCAGTATAGTAGGAAAATGATAAAAATTGCTCGACTCGAGTAATTTCTTTCCTTTTCCATCTATATTTCAATTATGAATGGACAAACCACTGATCATATGGGTAGGCCCTATGTCCGTCGGTAAGGTACAGAGCCATAACCGAGCACCGGTGATTCCTAAAGCCTCTCTTACAACCCGTCGTGCGTCTTTTTAAATCGTACGTTTTAAAACTCTGCAGAATCGCACGATTTATAAAGACGTACGACGGGTTGTAAGAGCGCCTCAAAATATTGTCCGGTCAATTAGGTTATTTCATCTAGGACCCCCGCACACAACAACCTCCGAAAGTCGTCCTTGGAGTCTTAGGGGGGAATGCTCCAGTTTCCTATTTTTTCCCAATAACAGAATTTATTTATATTTTGTATATTGAAACTACGTGTTATTACCAATTGAAAAATAAAATAAAAATGGATGGTCAGAGATCTTGTATGAATTTTATAGGCATTCGTATCACATACCCCTACATCGAAAAAATGCACAATTTCTTGCACATGTCCAAGGTCACTAAAATGCTAATAAAATGCTGTATATTCATCGTTATGTCCCGAAAACGGATTTAAAGTAATCTCACATTTAATAAGAATAGAAAACCCAAAATATGTCTTATTATAAAAGCGTAAAGGTAGCCTATAAAACAGCATGCTCACGTGTTCGGTTAGATCAACGAAGCTGGAGTGTTTCATGTCAAAATTTGCATAATTTTTGAAATATTTCAAGTTATACATAATAGAATTTGATAAAACTCCCTCATTGTTTTAAGCAACATGTCCTGGTAATAATTCAAAAAGAACATGTATAGGTCAGCGCACTTATAGGTGAATTACGGCAATTTTTATCTGCTACACATGAATAAAATGACGCAAAACAGTGGTAACTGCATACACACTTACGACTGTCTTGCTCTAAATAATCGATTTCCATCTTGAGGAAATCAGTTTCGCATAATAAATACACTTTTACCGTAGAAAATGGTAAATTGTAGGCCTAATAGTGTGTTATATTATTGAAAATATGGTAGCAAAACATATTGGTGCGAAACATTTAATTTACTACAGTAATGACCGAGTGTTTCGAAAAACTGGAGCATTCCCCCTTAAAACGCCGCTCAAACGTTTATTATTTGTTATTTTTAGTAACATACTCTCAATCCCAAAGCGTTTTGGTAACAATACTCTCGAACCCAAAGCGTTTTAATGTTGAATGCACGTGCTCTTTATCGCTGTATATTGAATGCACGTGCGTCGTCATTGTTTTCTCCACATATTCAGGGAGCCTCGTTTTGATAATGGCGATTTGTGACTATTTTTAGTAATAGGCTAATTTTCATGTATACAATGTTGATTTCCCATAAACCCTCCGGAAGTGTGTTATGTTGATTGCGTCCACCAAAATCTTACGTTGCACGTGCGTGCATCGCACGACTAAACGTACGTTTAGACGCAGACCGCACGGAGACCGCACGCAGGAGCACGTAGGACCGGTTGTAAGAGAGGCTTAAGGTATCACGTGGATAACTGGAAATCGCCGAGATATAACCGAAAAATTGTTAATGAAGACGAAACACCCGAAAAAAACAAACAAACAAACAAACAAAAACAAGTCCTATCTTTTCATGAATATCGATGATAGATCACGTTCGAAGATTTATGTCAAATTCACCCTTTCTTACCAAGGTATCCTTAATGATTAATGACCCTACGATGGTCAAGGGTTTATGGTATATTACCCATAATTTATGGCCATTTTTAACTTCATAAAACATCGAATTTTTTCGAGCTGTGTCGTGACTTGTCCGAACCTATTCGGGCGCGGTCGTAAACATTCGGCGGTGGAAAGTTCCACCGCCGAATGTTTTCGACGTCGCCTGAATAATCCGGACGTCGCGCGAATCTCTTTATGCGTGGTCTACCTTAAGACATTAGACAAGTTAGCACAACATTCGAATTAACTCTTTCCCAAAACGAAAAAATAGAGTATTCATGTTGTTCTGATCCCTGAAATGTCTAGAAATGTCCCTTTGATATTTCTGCATACATCATGTATATAATATACATGTATATTTCAACCTTGATTAACATTCATTTTGTCGTTTGAAGCAGCCTGCATTCAATTTGGACCAGTGCATTTTTGTCATCTGGGATATGGTTTATAAAATTCAAACGTTCACTTTATAAATCCCGCAAAGTAAAGTGGTTAATAAACAAAAGAGGATTTTGAATTCAACATATGCATAAAAACGTTTTAAAATGACTCTAATACCTATGAAATATAAGCCTTTTAGATGCAGGTCCGTAGGAAGCAATTTCATATGGGGGGGGGGCGCTAAAGCCCTTGTCCTGAATATTGGGGGGGGGGGGCTTATTTGGATTTTCCCAAAATTTTCAGTGTAAAATTAAGAAAAATCGGCATTTTGGTAAACTTGGGGGGGGGGGCTTAGCCCCCTAGCCCCCTGTTCCTATGGGCCTGAGATGCCCTTACTTTTTATTCCTTTCCCAAACTTTAACATGACATACTTTTGACTTCCATAATAGAAAATGTCTGGGAAAACTTTGGGGCTAAAGAAGAGTTTAACGATAATCAGCAATTTCTCCGTTTGTCTTGAAATATTTTCTGAGCAGTATCGTACATGGACCATATCTTCATCAACACCCATTTTGTCATCTGCAACTGCTTCAAAATTGTGATGCCCTAATTTTTCGCTGTTTGGGAAAGGGTTAAAGGATTGTTCTTATCTGCGCATTTTCATATACATTTTATTTATTGCAGTTCATAAAATGTTTATATCAAGCTTTTGTTATTTATTGTTAAACGGCTTCACACTTTTTTACGACTATATATGCCTATATTGCCTAGATCTGTATGAGTTGGGTTGTGGTGAATTATAAGTCCAGTGGTTCATACGAACCCCTTCTGTTGTCTGATTGTTTTGTTTTCATATGGAAATTCAGCCAAAATTGTGTAGTAGTCTACCTAAATCTCACCCAAAATGTGACTTGTGTAGGAACTTTTTGTTAATGCTCGACATCCATGCCCAAATGGAACTTTGATATGTGTGGAAGATCACCAGGGGGGATGTCACCCTATAGAGGTCATTTTAAGGTCACCACGAGGTCAAAGGTCAACTAGGTGCAAAAATCAATGGTAAAGCAAGAAAATCAGCTATAACTCACTTAGTTCTGGGTGTAGTCTAACAATATTGGTATCAAAATGAAGCTGAGACATCTATCTTTATTTTGCAGTATAGATATGCAAATCAGCAGATTTGCATATACATGATTTTGAAGATTTAATTAGAAATTTTGATGATTTTTTGGGTCATTATTATAGAATTTAGTTAGAACATGAGCTATAACTCGCCTAGTTGGTGCTGTACATTCATGTATTTGGTATCAAAATAAAGCCTAGACATTTATCATCAAGTTGCGGTATGAAAATTAGCTAAATTTCATGTGCGTAATTTTTAATTAATTTTCTAATTAATTAATAGATCTCTTGTTTTCAGATGAGACAATGGTAATCTTTATGGAAGAAAGAAATCACTAGTAACTGGAATGTTTCATTTATAACTATAATCAGGTGTTCTGTTTGTGCCTGAAAGAAAAAAGAAAATTGAATAACTATTGTTCATCCTTTATAATACCATATGTGATTGTTACTTTACGGATACCACATTTCACTATCTTGATTCTTTTAAGTGTGAATATCTGTATGTTAAAAAGAAAATTGTTATGAATAAGTGTAACTAGATACTAAAAATCTCATCCAATAATTTTATAAAGACAACACAAGATAGTTATTTTCAAAGTACTAATTTACCTCGCAAATCAAAACTGAAAATTTATTGGTAGAACAAATACTATTGCTATGATAAAAATTGCTTCATGGAATGTAACCGGTTTTCATGTATATAAAGTTGAAGAGTTTGTTAAAAGTTTAGATTTTTTTGGTTTAGTTGAAACATGGACCAATCAGGATTCTCCTATCAATCTACCAGGTTATAAACATTTTCACCAACCAGCAAAGAAAGTAAAGAAAAAAGGTCGTAGATCAGGAGGCATCATTGTATATTACAAAGATGCATTCGATAAAGGAGTCCAATTAGTGAGCCAATGTGACTATGGCATATGGCTAAGATTAGATAAAATATTTTTCGGTCTAGAATTTGACACTTATCTAGCTGTCATTTATATCAAACCTAAAACTCCAACATTTGATCCAGAACATGCATTTGGAAGACTAAAAATGGATATTGCCAAATATTCACCTTTGGGAAAAATTATATTGACTGGAGATTTTAATGGCAGAACCGGGAATTTGCCGGATTTTATAATAGATGATGGTATGTTTCCCAAGTCTGTCGAGGAATTACTGCCCTCGGATTACTCATGCGACAATTGCGTGAACAGACTTAGTAGGGACAAAATTGTTAATTGTCAAGGTAAACTCCTTTTAGAAATGTGTATTGAAACAAAAAGTAGAATTCTAAATGGTAGATTGCTGGGAGACTCAGTTGGGAATTATACTTATTTTGACCCCAAAGGAGGTTGTAGTTTGATAGATTATTGTATTGTTTCTGAAGATATTTTACATTGCATAACATATTTTAATGTCACACCACTTAATGAGTATTCCGGACATTGTATGATTAGGATGGGGTTGAGATCTAGAAATCTTTGTCTTGATTCAAAACCAATTAATGATAATCTAACATATATGCCCGGTTCTTTCATGTGGTCTGACGATAGTAAAGAGTCATTTAAGAGAGAGCTATTATCCATTGACTCTCAGAGATTATTAACAGAACTGATGGTCGAATTAGACACTGAGAAGGAGGTCGACATTAATTTAGTTACTTCAAAATTTTCGAACATTGTTTTAGATGCAGCAACATTGTCGGTTAGGTTTAAACTATCAAAGCCTAAAAAGAAAAAGAAGAAAAAACAAGCTTGGTTTGATGATAATTGTTTTTTTTCTTCGCAGAGAATTAAGAAAGTTGGGCAGAAGGATCCACAATACCCCAGACAACCACAATTTAAAGCAAAATTTTTTCGCATTAAGAAAGAGGTATAATAAACTAATCAAAGTAAAAAAGAAGAATTTTATTGATAGCTTAATGAATCAACTGTCAGATATGAATGAAAATGATTCCAGAGCCTTTTGGAAAACACTTGATAAAGTTAAAAACCTTGAATTTAAAGAAAATAACCCCATTAACATACAGGACTGGCAGACATATTTCAAGACCTTGTTAAATTACAACGAAAATGATCTAAAACCCCCCACGGATCAAAGACCAGAACATAATACTTGTGAACCTCAATATGAGGATGTTGAATTGAATAAACCTTTTTCGTGCAAAGAAATAAAAAATGCACTAAAGTCTCTGAGGAATTCTAAAGCTGCTGGAATAGATTTGATCTTGAATGAATTTTTAAAGTATGGTAAAGATATCCTTATTTTACCACTAGTCAAGCTATTCAATAAAATCCTAAACTCAGGAAAATTTCCAACTGTTTGGAATATATCATTTTTATCTGTTATACATAAAGGAGGGTCAGTGTATGATTGTGAGAATTATAGAGGAATAAGTGTATGTAGCTGCTTAGGTAAACTTTTTACAAAGCTCATACAAAAAAGAGTCTCAAACTTTTTGAGCGTGAATGAAATTTTAGAAGATAATCAAGCAGGCTTCAGAACAAACTATAGAACAACAGACCAAATATTTATAGTAAAAACTTTAATAAATAGATATCTTCATAAGTTGAAGAAACCTATGTATGCATGCTTTGTCGACTTCTCAAAAGCATTTGATTCGGTGTGGAGAGAAGGCCTATTTCTGAAGCTTGATAACCTGGGCATGAGCGGTAAAATATTAAACATTATCAAGCATATGTATTCGACTACCACATTTTGTATTCGCAAAGATAATTACATATCACAACCAATTGATAATAACAAAGGGGTAAAACAGGGTGATAGTTTGAGTCCTACACTTTTTAACATTTACATAAACGATTTAGGATCCTATGTAAGCAATCAATCTAAAAACGACCCAGTCTTCCTAGGTGATGTACCTTTAAATCATCTCCTCTTTGCTGATGATCTACTCCTGTTGTCTGAAACAAGCACAGGTTTACAAAATTGTTTAACTAAATTAGAACAGTACTGTAATAAATGGAGATTAGATGTCAACTTAAAAAAGACAAAGATTGTTATATTTAATAAAGTCAAGCATAATTATGAAAATTACCACTTTACATACAAGAATAATAGGGTTGAGGTAACCGATTCATACAAGTATCTGGGCATAACATTTTTCTATAATGGTAATTTGAAACATGCTGCAGAAGATCTATATAATAAAGCCATGAAGGCCATGTTTTCGTTGAAGAAAAAACTTACAAACTTTTCCCAGTTTCCTACCAAGCTAAGTTCAAAACTATTTGATTCTCTGATTAGACCTATTCTCACTTATGGAAGCGAGGTATGGGTTATGGACTATACAATTAATTTAGATAATGTTGACCTCCTTCCACCTGAAAAACTGCAACATAAATTTTGTAAGTCTGTTCTTGGAATACGTCGGAATTCCTCGAATCTCGCAAGTCGTCTAGAGATGGGTCGTTCCCCAATTACGTTGTTTATTATTAAACTTATGCTTAAATACTTCGAAAGATTAAGAACTTTACCCAACGACAGGCTTTTGTCAAAGGCATTTCAAACTGATAAAACCCTACATCTGAATGGAAGCAAGTCATGGTACTCTTGCTTGGATAAAACTTTGAAATCGACAGGCATTAAATTTGATCTAATGTCCGTAGACTGT
Organism: Fragum sueziense; assembly: GCA_963680895.1. Classification (NCBI taxonomy): domain Eukaryota; kingdom Metazoa; phylum Mollusca; class Bivalvia; order Cardiida; family Cardiidae; genus Fragum; species Fragum sueziense. Next base: position 19,679,372 of record OY804610.1, read on the forward strand.
AAAACAATAAATGAAAAGTTGAATGAATACTACTTTAAACAAACTGAATGTAAACTGGAAATATTAAAATCTAAAGATGATAGTAAGCTGAAATTATTCTCCTCTATTTTGTATTTTGATGGTAATTTGCCAAATTATTTGAATTTAAATCTAAAACAGAAATATAACTCTATAATAACTAAATTTAGATTGAGTGCTCACGACTTAAATATAGAAAGAGGCAGATATACAAGACCTAAAACTCCACGTGATGAAAGGACATGTAAATTTTGCAATGAAGTAGAGAATGAATCTCACTTTATACTGTTCTGCTCAAAATATGATAGAATAAGGGATGATTTGTTACAAGAGTTTGGCATTGATAAAACAAATATTTGCAAAGAGAAAGAAATAGACTTGCTCAAACTTATACTAAACCCTGAAAATAGGAATCAAGCAACTAAATTATGTACATACCTATTACAAGCATTAGAAATTAGAGATACATAATACATTGTAGTTATGCTATTTAGAACTGTTTAGAAATTGTGCATACAATGTTGGTAGCCTTGTATTTTCCTATCTACCAATGTGTCTTTATACTCTTGATCAGGAGATTATTCTGTGTGTGTATAATCATGTACATTGTAATGTTTGTAGTAAGAATGTTTATACCTAAATTATTGCTTTATTTGTGACATATTGTGCAATGTATGATATCACTGTTTAATGCAGTATTTTCATTAAAAGAATTGAATTGAATTGAATATAGCCCACCTAAATCTGACCCAAAATATGACTTGTGTAGGAACCTTTTATTAATGCCCCACTTTTATGTTTGATATGTTATTTAGGGTATAAGCAATCAGCCTGGGATGGATGCATCATTTTGAAAGGCCTTTTTAGGTCATAACGAGGTCAAATGTCATAATGAGGTCAAAGGTCAAATGAGTGCAATTACAGGTTTATGCCTTTTACAAAGCTACTTTTATTGCATTTCGAATATAATGTTTAATCTCAAACTACTTCTTATTGTATTATAAATATCTGAGTTTGAAATAATGCTGATTTGGACTATTTTCTTTACTTTTCTGGTCGTTGTGTTAACAATAAACACAAATGTTTGCCTGTTTTAGTGCATTTTTGTAATACGGTATTTTCAAAATGTATAGAAAAGCCATTAAACCGCTCAAAATGATGTTTTACGTTGAACCAACTAATCAAAATTACTAGCAAATATAAAATGCAGATTTAGCACATCACATATAATTTAGTACTCGTATAGTTCCGTAAGAAACATAAACATTTGTTCTACTTTATTTGTATACAACGAGTAGCTTGTAGTTCATAGTACTTGCGAAAAAATTTAGACATCGCCAAAGCATGGATGTATAAAACGATTTAGCAGCAATTTTGTGTTCTTTGTTTGTACTATAAATATATCGAAACATAATCTGATGTGACATTCAATTCATGAAATGTCACACTATATTATGTTTTGCGACGATTACATTAGGCAGCAGAACATGTGTCTTTGTGTGTCTAAGACCTTAAACCGTGATAAAGTCTGGACAAATTAGACGTTTAGATTTTCCATTTCCTAACATATCTAGTTCAATGTCATTACAACTTATATTTACAGTTCAAGCATAAAACGGTCGTAAAAACCTGCAACTGATACAAATATATGTCTATTGGCTTAACTAGATTGGTATTTAATCCATTTGCAAATAAGATATGATTTTGACATGGCTGGTAAAATGATCTTAGTAATCATGGAAAAAAAGAAAAGAAAAAAATGCTAATGTCAGCATTTCCCTTTTTTTGCCTAGTATTTTCTCTACTACATGTATATTGTACACAAATCCTATCTTTGTTAATACTAATTGTGTCGTCTGTATCAGATTTCAAATTGGCTCCTTTCAATTTCTCCGTTTGGCAAAGGATTAAACCATAATTATCATCATGGTCAATGTCCTGTGCAATGACTTTTAACCCAGCGGGATTGGTACATTATGGTATTATTATGTTCACGGTCTTGAAATCCCCCGGCAGCTATCAAAGTAGAGCCTTTTCCCTAGAGACTTATGAGCCTGTGACCATAAATGATGACGCACGTTGCTATGTGCCTCTCTAGGATTATCAGAGGCATTTCAACGTTCAGATCTTCTGTCAAAACATTCAGTATTTGAGAGATTTAGCAGTGCTGCGCATTCTTCCAGTAAAATCCACCAATGATCCATCATGTTTCAGAACGCTGACTATCTGTACGCCTCATCCAGAGTTTGAAGTTGGAACATAAGCTAAAGCTCAATATGTTGTTGGTGTACATTTACCAAATGTGTACCAAAGTAAAGCCTAGACATCTATCCCCAAGTTAAGTTATGAAAATAAGCGCAATTGCATATATTAAGACAAGAGTAGATGTTATTTTCTATCAGTACTATGGGAACAATCTATAAAGGCTTCCACAGACAGGGAAACAACGACCTATAGGCTAGGCTATTGATGGTCCTGGTGTCCCACTAACCTAATCCAGGGATCAGCTCATGGTCCTAGATGAGAACAATGAAATTTTATCGAGATTTGCATGTTTGCATGACTCTAATTTTGTAGCTTCTGGTGGATTTCAGGACCCTGAAAATGCAATGCTAACAATTTTGACGCAAAAGACTTGTGTGTTGACTATGAGGAGGCAGACACCCGTATCATACATGCGAAGAATGCAATCAATTCAAGGAATGGTAGGATTTTATGATAAAGACACTGATGTACATTTGCTCCTTAAATACCATGTTGGTTCACTGGATGTTGAAATATGGATGGTGTCCGGAACATCTTTACAAGACAAGGAATTAATTCCCTGTACACAGTTTTGCTAGGAAACTAGGAACTGATGTCATCCACAATCTGCTTGAGTTCCATTCGCTGACAGGTTGTAATACAACATCGTCTTTGAGAGAATAAGAAGTCCTGCTGTAAAATGTATGTTGAAGTTAGAAGCTGAAGGCCGTGATGGGAATCCTGAGAATAAAGAACAGTATCTTTATATACTTTATGTTATTGTCAGCAGGCAGGTATCGACTCTTTATATGAAAGCCAAAAAAGTATTTAAACTACTACCTTGGACGACAGATGCTTTGCAACTACACATAGCGAGATGTAAAGAACAGGCAATGATTTGGATATCAGCAGATAACCCAACACTTAATTCAGATGATTCTGACAGGTGTGGAGACTGGAAAGACAATAGCGAAGGTTTGAAGCCTGTATGGACGAGATTGGCAACTGTCCCCTCCACTTGTACACAGTTTAAAACAAAGTACAGCTCATCAATCTCGTTGCAAATGCTACCGTTCAGGACAAGCTTGCATGTTTAAATGTGCTTGTCAAACAATAGACTATGTCAATCCCTTTGGATTAAAGGTCATTGTACAGGACATTGAGCAAGGCGATATGGTTTAATCCTTTGCCAAATGGAGGAATTGAAAGGTGGGCCAATTTGAAAGCTGCTAAAGAAGACACATTTGGTATTACCAAAGATAGGATTCGTGTACAATATACATGTAATAGAGAAAATATTGCGGCAAAACAAGAAAATGGTGACATCAGTATTTTCCTCTTTTGTTTCGATGATTTGTAATTCATTTTACCAGCGATATTAAAACCATGTATTGTTTGCGGATGGGTAAAATACCATTCCAGTTAAAGCGCCATTAATATTCCCAGGCCTAAATCCCTAATGATCCACAGAAGTTGTCTTGTGATATGGGGTTTTATATCGGTCCTAATCTAAGCCATTACAGGTCAGACAAAGTTGAAATGTTGCACAAAGAAAGATTATAAGCCATATTTTAATAACATACAGTTATTGCTTACAGAAAATTAACCCCAAAATAAGTGAGTAGGCCTATGTATATTTACGTCAATAGATATGTAGTTGCATCAGTAGTAGGTTCTAACAACAATTTACGCTTGAACTGTAAATATTAGTTGCTATGACATTGAACTAGATCTGTTCGGAAAAGGAAAATCTAAACGTTTAATTTGTGCAGATTTTATCACGGTTTAAGATCTTAGGCACACAAAGACACATGTTCTGCTGTCTTATATAATCGTCGCAAAACATAAACGTGTGTGAAATTTCATGAATTGAATGTCACACCAGACTATATGATTTGATATATTTATAGTACAAACGAAGAACACAGGATTTTTGCTAAATCGTTTTGTACATCCGCGTTTTGGCGATGTCTTAATTTTTTCGCGAGTACTCTGAATTACAAGTTACTCGTTGTATACAAATAAAGTAGAACAAATGTACATGTTTCTTACGACAATATACAAGTACCAAATTATATGTGATGTGCTAAATCTGCATTTTATATTTGCTTATAATTCTGATTAATTGTTTTAACATAAAACATCATTTTGAGCGGTTCAATGGCTTTTTCTATACATTTCGAAAATATAGTTTTACAAACATTGCACTAAAACAGAGTTAATTTTGTGTTTATTATTAACACAAACACCACAAAAAGTGAAGAAATTAGTCCAAATCAGCATTATTTCAAACCCAGACATTTATAATACAGTTAGAGGGAGTTTGAGCTTAACCATTATATTCGAAATGCAATAAAAGTAGCTTTGTAAAAGGCATAAACCTGAAATTGCACTCATTTGACCTTTGACCTCATTATGACATTTGACCTCGTTATGACCTAAAAAGGCCTTTCAAAATGATGCATCCATCCTAGGTTCATTGCTATTACCCTAAATAACATATCAAACATAAAAATGGGGCATTAATAAAAGGTTCCTACACAAGTCATATTTTGGTCAGATTTAGGTGGACTATATTCATTAATTAGAAAATTAATTAAAAATTATGCATATGAAATTTAGCTTATTTTCATACCGCAACTTGAAAATAAATGTCTAGGCTTTATTTTGGTACCAAATTTGTGGATGTACAGCACCAACTAAGCGAGTTATAGCTCATGTTCTTACTATATTCTAAAAAAATGACCCAAAAAATCATCAAAATTTCTAATTAAGTCTTCAAAATCATGCATATGCAAATCAGCTGATTTGCATATCTATACTGCAAAATAAAGATAGGTGTATCAGCTTCATTTTGATACCAATATTGTTAGTCTACACCCATAACTGAGTGAGATATAGCTGATTTTCTTGCTATACCATTGATTTTTGCACCTAGTTGACCTTTGACCTCATGGTGACCTTAAAATGACCTCTATAGGGTGACATCCCCCCTGGTGATCTTCCATACATATCAAAGTTTCATTTGGGCATGGATGTCGAGCATTAACAAAAAGTTCCTACAAAAGTGTTTTCTAGGGCCTTTTTTCTATAATTTAGGTAGACTATAGGGCCTAACAATATAGAAAAACGAACCCCATTTAGAAAATCCATATGCTCGACCCCTTTCTTATCCTAGAAATGCTGGATCTGCATAGGCCCATTTTCATTTGAAAGTAGAATGGCATGCGTGGTCGAATGACATTCAGATTACGGTCACCACAATGTACACGGCGAGAAATCATGTGACATAACAAGTTCAGAAAATCGTCAATTAACAAGTGATCATTTTTTTTGACTGCTCTGAATTCAAATATGTTGCAGATGAATATATTTTAAAATTGTTTGGTCTTAAGGCTATTGGGGTAGAATACATTGCGGGAATTTCCCACACGGTTTTCCTAGGACTTTATCTTTTAGGGAGTCAATGTGTGGTGTGGATATCATAGAATTCTAAGAACGGAACATACGATGTCTTTTGGTAAGTAAGAATGTCTTCTTACTTAGATTGGAAAAATGTGGGAAACTCATTCTACATTGATTTTTTACCGGGTATTAGATTTATCGATTTATTTACCAGTGACGGATCCAGAGGGGGATCGGGTGGTTCAAACGAACCCCACTCTTTAGCCAGATTATTTCATTTTCATTCAGAAATTCAATCAAAATTGTGTATTACTAGGAAAAGGATCTGTTGAGCCAGACTCGGCCATGACGAGGGCAAAAATAACCAACAAGGCAACTTTCATGAACACGCTGTTTTAATTTTGGGTAAAGAACAACTAGAGTGATTTCCCTTTATTTTTGTAGACTGGCACGCCTCTAAAATCAAAGATAGACTGGCTAGCATAAACAAAGCGAAGATTAACCCTCAACACCCCCACTTAATCTTTGCTTTGCTAAGTCTAAAGTAATGCAACATTTATGTCTAAATCGTATTGAACAAATACAAACATGTGCATATATCAGAAATGACTAGATTAACTTTAAAGTATTTAAAGAGCAAATTAATATTATAAACACATTGTCATTGTGTATGTATCAGATTATCATGTAGGAATTAATTTCCAAAGATAAAATCCCTATATTTTCCAAGCTGAAATTTTGTAGAAGGCTTTGTGAAAACATCAGCAACCATATCGCTTGTCGGACAGTATTTTAAGTCTATGTACCCTCTGCTGAGCACTTCTCGGATGAAGTGGTATCGAATGTCAATATGTTTTGATCTTTGACGACCAACAGGGTTGCATGACAATGCAATGGTTCCCTGATTATCCTCAAAAATCAAAACTGGTTCATTCTCTATAATACCACTGCTTTCAAACCATTGTTTTAAGTACAATCCTTCTTGCACAGCTGCAGCAAGAGCTACATACTCAGCCTCACAGGATGAGAGAGCCACAGATGGCTGTTTCCTGCATTTCCATGAAATCAATGGACCAGTCTTTGTCAAACTAAAACAATAACCACTAGTACTACGTCTATCATCTATAGATGATGCCCAATCTGCATCACTATATCCTATTAATGACATTCCATCCGTGCATTTTCTGTAACACAGTTCATAGTCAAGGGTACCCTTTATATACCGCAACACATGTTTTATAGCTACCCAATGAGATTGTAGAGGTTTTGACAGATATTGTGACAACCTAGTGATTATCCAGCAAATGTCTGGTCTTGTGCAAGTCATTGCATAGATCAAACTACCTACAGCTTCTCTGTATTTTCTAGGGTCAACTGGCTCTGAATCCAAAGAGTCAATTTTGGGTTCAGATGGAGTTGCCCTTGGTTTGCAATCCATCATCTCAAACTTATCGAGTAATTTCAGAAGATATCTACTTTGGTTCATTTTAACAAAACCATTTTCCTGTTTAAAATCAATACCTAAAAAGTAAGACAATCTTCCCAAATCTTTCATCTTGAACTTATCCTTCAGCATTTGTTTGGTTTCACTCAAAATAAATGAGCTACTAGCAGCTATGATCAGGTCATCTACCCATACAACTATTATCACAATACCCTGATCAGTATGTTTGATATACACACAATGGTCTGCTGGATTTTGTACAAATTTGTTTGCTTGCAAGTAGCTGTGCAATAGATTATTCCAATTTCTACCAGACTGTTTCAGACCATAGAGAGATTTATTCAGTCTGTATACTAGCTTACCATCTTTATCAGGTAATTCAAAGCCTTCAGCTTGTTCCATATAAATCTCACAGTCAATTGGTGCATTTAGATACGCAGTCCGAACATCCATTTGGTGCAAAATTAAGTCATATTGCGCAGCTATTTGCATTAAACTACGAATTGAAGTAATATTAGCAGTAGGTGCAAACGTTTCAGTATAATCTATACCTTCAACTTGACTATACCCCTTTGCAACATATCTAGCTTTATGCGATTTTGAACCATCTGCACTTTCCTTGATCGTGAACACCCAGCGACCCCCCACTGCTTTTCTATCATCTGGCAAGACTGTCAGAGTAAACGTTTCGTTTTCTCTTAACGAATCCATTTCCTCTGACATAGCCTTTTTCCAATTCTCAGAATCAGCCGAACTCATTGCTTCTTGATAAGATTGAGGAAATGATGCCACTCTGCAACAAAAATCAATATTTGACATACACTGATCTTTGTCTAGATCGGTTACATAATCTTCAAGATATTTTGGGGGTCTCCTTTCACGATCAGGGTAAGCAGAGGTTCGAGTCCGAGGTAAATCTTGTGCTTGCGTCAGATTAGATACCTTTTCCTTGGGATCATTGTGTTCCACAATTAAATTGTCTGCTCCAGGACCCTCTGCATCAGGTTTCTCTTTCGAGAGCCCGATGTGTGGCTCTGGATCAGACACAGGATTCACGGATGCATCAGCATCATCATCATCAAGATTTTCGTTTGAAAAACTCAGAAATTTTACAACCCTGTGTTTCATTACTTTGCCTGTATCAGGATGATATATCAGATAGGCAGGACTTTTACCATCATATCCTACAAAAATGCCCTTAATGCTTCTTACATCAAACTTTTTCTTATCTTGAGTGGAATAAACATAGCATTCAGAACCAAACACCCTCATGTTTGACAGGTTGGGTTTCTTGCCCGTCAAAGCATTGAAAGGTGTCTGTTTCAGACTCTTGTTGTAACATATGTTTCGGATATACGTAGCACACATAATTGCATAGGGCCACAATTCTCTCTTTAACCCAGACTGTATCAATAAACATCTACCCATCTCAAATAGTGTTCTCCAGTGTCGCTCAGCCGTCCCATTTTGATGTGGAGAATAAGGCGCAGAGGTTTCATGCCTTATATGGTTATTTCTGAGCAAGCTTTGGAAAGCACTGCAGGTAAATTCTGACCCATTATCTGACCTAAGACATTTCACGTCACCATATGGTGCGGAATCTGCTAGAAATTTCTCTGTTGCTCGAAGAGTATCAGTTTTACTCTTCAAGAAATAGACAAAACTAGCACCTGAATAATCATCTGTGAATGCTATGGCATATCTAAATCCTTCACTGGAAATTGGGTCAATGGGTCCAGCAAGATCTGTATGGACAAGTTGTAAAGGGACAGTTGAGCGATCACGAGGATTTCTGTTCCTGCCATTTGCCATTTTTCCCTGTAAACAAATATTACAATCTATATTATTCTTATTTCTAATTTTCATTCCCTCTACAACACTCTCTAATTTGGCAACATCATCAAAATTACAATGGCCTAGTATTTCATGCCATTCGTGTATGTCTCTTGTGTAGTTAAGACAGTCGGACTCATCAAAGGTTTTCAGAAAGTATAATCGACCGCGTTTGTCGATTTCAAATTTTGTGTCATTGTCATAAGTAAGCTCTGCAGACCTGGGTTGAAAGTTCACTTGTGCCCCATTTTCAGTGGCTGCTTGTACCGAGAAGATATCTTGGGGATACGATGGGACAAACAAGGCATTTTTCAGTGTAACGTCCACTAGTCGACCCTTCTTGTCGTTCAAGGTGATTCGGGCGTCCCCACGACTTAACGCGACATTATTTGATCGCGTTCCATCCGCAAGCTCCATATAGTGTTTATTTGTATCGAATGAGTCATCGAAACGAATGAACTTGTTTTTATCTGTGATAATATGGGCTGTCGCTCCACAGTCTACCAGAATAGTGTTATTTTGACATATTTCCCTTTTCCCAGTTGCGATCTTAAAGGAAAAGGAATGTTCTTCATCTGTTACAGTACATGTATCAGCAGTAGTGTTACATTTGTCGCGTAGTTTTCTACACGAGATATCGTTGTGTGTCGATGACTGGCAATGACTACACCACTTTCTCCGATTTTCCTGACAGTCACGAACATAATGATTTCCCCCACAATTGTAGCATTTCAGATCTTTTGGTGGTCCCTTGGCCTGAGATGAACGATTTCTGGATGGGTTGTTCTCCCGAAGGCGCATGACAGAGTCATCATTATGAATGTTTCTGGCCCTCTCCCTTTCTTCAAAGCTGCGAAGAGCAGCCTTAAATTCACTGAAAGTTTGTGTTTCATGGCTCTGTGTCACCACAACTACAAACGATTTAAATGAATCGGGAAGACCCTTCAAGACCATGGCGATTAAAAGACTGTCTGTTATTGTTTCCCCGCAATTTCTCAATGACGCAGCGGCAGTCTCAGCCCGTATTACATATTCGGTGACAGTTTCAGTGTTTGCCTTTATAAGGGAGGTAAGTTCTGTGTAAAGGCTTATTATTCGAGGCTTACCAGCCCCCACGTAATGCTGACGTAGGATACTCAGCGCCTTTCGTCCATCGTCGGCAGCGTCCCGCATTATGAATGTCAGTCGTTTCACTATTGAGACGTTTCCTACTTGAGACGTTTCACTATTGGGACGTTTCACTATGAGACGTTTCACTACTATTTATATTTTGTTGAGACGTTTCACTACCGATTTTTTATAGGGGATATTTAAAGTCATTTCCAGGTTATTTTTTATGTTTTAGTGTATAAAAAGATAATATTAATAATATTAATTGATTATATGATGTATTTTTTTTTTTCATTTTGCAAATAATATTTTATTATTTTAACCTTTACCAAATGGAAGAAAATTGCGTCAAAGCTACAATACTTATTTTCAGTTTGTGATATTTCACGTTGATGTAAATGTCATTTATAATGGAGTTTTTTTTATTTTTTATATTATTTTTTATTTTTGTATTCCAGGTACAAATTTCCTTTTAAATACACTTAATTTTTTTAAGTTTAACCCTTTCCAAAAAGGCGAGATTCTGGGGTTGCTGTACTTTGAAAGCTGTGGCAGAAGACGGAGTTAACATTATTTAGAACTTCAAGAATGTGTAGTGCATATAATGGCACATAAAGTATTAATGCAAAAGAAGTAAATGCCGATTATCATAATGTCCTTCTTTTGCATCAATGTTTTGGGCCTTGTTTGCAGAATGATTGCCGAGTTATATTGTCAGAGGGAATGTGTTTGTGAATCATATTTCTGTTTTCTATGGTTTGATGTGGAAACATGATAGAAACATGGTGAAAAAGTTGCTCTTTTATAGTACTTTTTCTCATTTTTACATCAAGTTTTCACTTAGGTAAAAGGTAATTAGCGATTTATAATTCAGCATCTGGGTTGGTCTACTATGGTAAGGCCGTGGACTAATATTGATTCTTTCCGATTTTCATGTCAATATCACAAAAAGCTGCAAAAAAAACTTTGACGGAAAAGGAAAATCTGATAATAATAATTTCCTTTTACCCCAATGTTTTTAAATACGGTACTCAAGACATTTAATAGCATTTTTTAATTCGGCTACTCGGAATCAATACTATGAAATAATTACACAAGTTTTTATTGATTTATTCATTCCTTTAATCTTTCAACAAAAATGGCAAACATTAGAACACAGCTACAATTGCCAATTATTCATTATTTGATATTCTTATGAAAAGTTAATGTTTACACCAATGCCATTTAACTCTTCCTCCAATTAGTCTTGTTTTTTACATCCCTAGATCTATTAGAGCATTTAGCTTAAATTGCTTATATCTAGCTATACGTTAAAAAGAAGTAAATACCGATAACCAGAATTCTCTTCTCTTGTCTTAACATTTATACCCCGTGATTTTGTTAAATAGTCAGAAATCAGACAATACCAATTACCACTGTTTTGATGTTCTTAAGCGGTCAGAGAAACATTGAGAAAAAAGAAGAGAATACCGATAATCAGAATTCTCTTCATTTGTCTTAATATTTATACCCTGTGCTTTAATTAAATAGTCAGAAATCAGACAATACCAAATATCACTGTTTTGATGTTCTTAAGCGGTCAGAGAAAAATTGAGAAAAAAGAAGAGAATACCGATAATCAGAATTCTCTTCATTTGTCTTAATATTTATACCCTGTGCTTTTATTAAATAGTCAGAAATCAGACAATACCAAATATCACTGTTTTGATGTTCTTAAGCGGTCAGAGAAACATTTAGAAAAAAGAAGAGAATACCGATAACCAGAATTCTCTTCTCTTGTCTTAATATTTATACCCTATGCTCTGTCTTTTAATGTTTTCTACAGATGTGTAACCATGGTGTCTGACTCTAATTGTCCCACAGGGCCTGTATTCTTTTCTCAACACCTTTCACGGCTGGTCGAATGCGGCGAGTCACCAAACCATCCCTAAGGTGACGCAGTTCGTAACTGATGTTTTCGGCTTCGTTTCTGAGTACAGGAACCAGTCGATAGAATGTCAGAGGTTGATAGCCAGCTGCTCTGTTCAGTCTATGATGCCAGCCTGAAAAAGTTATATATTGGATGATAATCCCTACAAAGAACAGTTTAAGAAAATATTGGGACAAAGGGAGACAGTGCATGTAAACGGCATTTTCTTCTTTCCTTCATTTTTTTAAAAAAAAATTATGTACCTTTTGTTTTCCTTCAATACTTTAAACGTACACCCCGATATTTTACAACATCCATCACTCGTGTGCCAATTTTTGATTAAATAAGAAACAAAATGATGAAAATGTAGACAGGTGATTATGGGTTCGATTGTCAGTATAAGAGGCTGTTCTTGGATTCTTCATTTGTCTACACATTCGGTGCGAGTACTAGTGTCGTCTGAAGAAGAAGAGATGGATTAATGAAATTGTTTAAACTTACCCTCAACATCATTGTTTGTTCTAACTGTAAGGTTGAACACAGACCATGACTCTACATCAAAAATGGGATGATTTAACCACTGGTTCTCTATGTAGTTGACCAAATCTCGTAGTGGCTGTGAGTTGGCTCTAGCAGCTATCTGGACGAAGGATGGTTCAATGTGGTTCGCCGGTAGAAATGGTAGACCCATGATGAGACGCAAGTACTGGTAAACGCTGGCACGCTGAGTGTAAGCTGGTTTCAGGCCAAGGTCTTGTATTTTCCGCCAAACTGCCTGTACAAAGTGGAACACGCACCCCTGGATGGACACGCCTGGGAAAACCTCCCTGACTGCCAACCACGCCGCTGAAAGAACGAAATACATGATAAGAGTCACCGCTTATCAGCACAGTTTATGATATCTACAGAAAACAAGATGCCTAATGCCCCCAAAATCGTCTATGTTAAATGTTCGCACAGACAAATGTTTATGCATGAATTATTGATGATTAAAACAATTGTTCAGCAGTATCAGTAGAAATTATATGATAGCAGCATGGGTCTTCATGAGACTGTGCATATACACTTACTGATCAGCACCTATTTAAGTTTTGTTTACACAACATCGAACAATAGGAAAATAATGAATGTATATCTAACCTTGTTCAAAGTCCATGACGACGCTCTCAACAGCAACCTGGGGAAGCGCATCTCTCAAACTGGATAGAACCTTCACGTAATCCTCTCGGCGGCGTCGTGACATGAGGATGAAAGCTAGTGGTAACTGCTTCTCTATGTCGCCTGTATTTACGAAACCGTGAACGGATGCCAGCTGACCACTCTCGAATGGTTTTCCAACAACCTTAAACGTCCCGTCCATGAACCAGCGCTTTGTCTTCCCTAGGATTTCTAGCTGTTCAGGAGTAGCGAATAGAAGGTGGCGCGAAGTCCCATTGGTGATGTCGGCGACAAGGAAGTCATCGGATCGTAGGAACTCTTTGTCGACGACGAATGAGAGGTCTGATGGTTCTGCTGGTCGGAGCTTCGATCTGTAACGGTTGGCTGCTCGAGCCAGGTTGGCTACTGATGGGACGTTTGGTTTCTTGGCATCTATTGTCGCCTGTCTGACTTTCTGGCCGATGGCTCTGGCACTCATGAATGGATTGTCGCGGGATTTCTGTTTTGTCTCTACTTGGGCTGACACTCTCTCCATCAGGGACACGTCTGGAGCATGTTCGTGTGGTTTCATACGCTGGAAGTGTTCACCCGTCTGTACAACTGACACGTAGCATCTGACTTTGGTGGACCTACTGGAACAAATCCAGGATACGGTGTTTGTACGGGGGTTACGCTTCTTCATACTGTATCTGTAGCCGTCTGTTGACACCAACAGTGGTTTTCCCTTCTTGCTCCCCTCCGGAAAGACGGTGTATGTAACAGGAGTCTGAGTGTTGGTTTCTACTATGGAAGTTGACAGCTCTTCTGCGGGTAGTGGCGTTTCTGTAACTTCTTCTTGAGCGTTGATCGAGACGTCTGCTATGTGGAATGGTTGGATCAGGTCACCATTTACTGAGACGTTGTGGTGTGGTGGCTGCTCACTAGTGTCCATCCTGTGGGTAGTTTCTAATGTCGATACGTCGGAAAAGAAGGATGTCTGAATATGGAACGATACACCGTGATCGTTAGTCTCTTGGTCATTCGGTTCTTCGTCAATAGGCTCATGGTCATCTTGGACAATTAGATGGTCCGTCTCTGGTCTGTATAAACACCGTTGACACTTGAACGGGATGTCCAGGTTGTTCTTCACTGCTTCCCGGTAACGTTGTAATGTTACACCTGCGAAAATTAATTAAGTGTGTCTTACTATTGGAAATTGAGTGGTGCATTTTATTTATTTCTGATTGATTTTGGATTCTTTTTTCTTTACATTTGTGTTTGTTATTTATCTTCAAAAATTGGGGCTAACGGAGAAAATATGGAAATCCGGTATTTTCTACTTTTGCACCAATATTTGATTTTGTCTTTTGTTAAATATTTCCGTAACAAGACCTTGATTTGAAGTCCCTGTTAAAGTGACACATCATATTTATTTCATTTTTTACAAGTATGTCTTGATGCAAAGACTGTTTATTCTAATACGTATAAATGCTATCAGTGTTTTTATGTTGTTATTTATATGCGAAAAATACGCGTTTAAAGTGACATTTCAAAATTATTTGTACATGCTTTTTACTTTTACTTTCTTTTACGAGAATTACATATTTCTGTGCTAAATTTAAACAGATTGTTGTGGACAACAGTTCGTATTTATGTAGAATTTGTCATTTCTGGCTCAACTTTCGCATATTTTTCGCTTATAAATAACAACTTCAAAAAACTGATAGCATTTCTACGCATTAGAATAACCAATCTTTGCAGCAAGACATACTTTAAAAAATGAAATTGGAATGTTATGTCCCTTTAAGGTTGATACAGAAAGGACAAATTCTATATCAATCTGAACACAACAATTTGTTTAATTTTAGCACAAAGAATATATATTTCTCGTAAACGGTTCAATATTTTGACTTGAAATTTTCAGAATTTTCATAAGAAAAGATGCTCTTTCAGATACAATAAAAGTAAAATTCAGGTAAAAATCATTGTGAAATGTCAATTTAATAATTTGTAAGATGCTTTTTCGAACATTGAGACTAAATAAAAAATGCCTATCATTGTTTGCTTTTTCTTCATATTTATCTTTATTCACATATCGTCGGTGTAAATGCAAAACCTCGTATGTTGATCGTTGCTATTTTCAAAGTACAAACTTGTGTGCCCAGTTACAAACAATTCTTGCAATTTTTGAGATATTTTACTGATCAGTATTGATGGCAAATCATTTGTGAACAGTATGTCCAAATTTCAAGTAAAACATTTCAGTTTCGGAATAGTTATTACACTTTTTCCCCTCGCCTTTGAAATTTTCCGAAAACGAGATACGAGGTTTTGCATCTACAACGACGATATTATTCACGTAATAAATGTTAGCATTCAATTTTCAACTATCTTGTTTTATTGTTAACCCTGTCTGAATATTGCCAATGATAAATCGGCTTGGCCAAGATATTTCAAATCTGCACGCCTGAAATTTCAAATAGGCTATCTCAAATATTGTCGGTATTAATGCACAATCTTGTTTTTGGAAGTTTTTAAAGTTGAAGGAAAATGCGTAGGCCTAATAACTTGTCTGAAACTGAAAGGTTTTAGATCTAGTTGAAATTTGGATATGTTTTTCACCGTTTTTCACATTTAACGTTACTATTCTTTACTACATACAAGATAGTGGCTTTGGAAAACATTGTGGAAAATAACGAAATAGCTTGTCACAAGCAATTTCTTCATTTTCTACAATGTTTTCTAACTAAAAATTGAAAGGATTTCGCTAACGTAAAATTGAAGGGGTCAGTGCAACAAGGTGTTAAGTCCACTTTTGATAAAAAGAGAGATAACCCTTTTAAGATTTAAAAAATACCATTTCCCACTAGATTACCTCCCCTACAAAAAGCAATTTCTCGTTTAAGTAGGTCAAAACAGACTTTAAAAAATAACACAAGGGAGCTAACTCCACAGTTGGATTTAGCACCTTTGTTGCATTAACATTTATGCATGTGTGTCAAGGATGAAGATTGAAAGGCGGAAAAATTTGAAAAGTTTAGGTGAGTAAATATTTGTTTTTCAATTTAATCTTGTTATTTTATACAAGGGAATGGAATTTGGCCACATAAAAGTTAAGGCATAGTGAACAATAATGTTGCTAAATGTGAGAAATATGCATCAAAGGGTTGAAAGTTCCGATGGAGTTAGACCTTTTGTTGCACAAGTATAGCCAAAGGCAAAAGCATGATTTTCACTAAGACAGAGATCTCAGAAATTGGTCATAGCCATAATAAGTTTCATTTTTACAGTTTATTTTGTTTTCAAAGGTTGTCTATCTTTCTTCAAGTCAATGGAATTCTTAGAATTTAAAATAATGATAGATCTAGATCTACTAAATATTCTGAGACTTTTACAATGAAGGCTTTTTGTAGCTTGAGTTATTTCTATTAAGAATATTTTATTGCTATATGTTTGTGTTGTTTGATTCCATCATCCTCTTCAGGCTCCGTTGGTAACATTTTTAGAGCTAAAACATATTGTTATACGATAGAAATAGTTTGATGGGAAAATGCTAGTTATTGGCTTAGAACTATATTATCCAAAGGTTAAAAATCAATTAAACCAGAGATTGTTGGGGAAAGGCTCCTTTTGCTTCAATGTATTCTCAAGCTATTTCTTTGCGTGGGAAAGAGTTGAATCCAGACTTTGTCAAAATCCTTTTTGACATCAGACACTTATTATTGACTTTAACCAATAGGCAGGGTGAGCATTTGGTGGCTTAGATTGGACGAAGCATTTGAGCAGATCTTAAAGTAGTTAGGAACACAGAGTAAGACTACATAGCTTGTGGCACCAGATTGTAATATAACTACTATTTTATGAAAAAATAAAGATTATTTAAAAATAAATATGGAGGCAAAAGAAGAAAATGCTAATAAACATCATTTCCACTTTTTGATTCAATATTTTCTCACAAGTCTTTTCTTCGTTGATATCCATTTTGTTGTCCGCAGTATTCAAGTGTTGGAGTGACCTGGATTTATTGTGTTCGGGAAAGGGTTAAACGCTTTTGATTTCATTGATGTTGTCTATTTTAAAACCTTTTCCTAATCAAGACCTGCTTTTAATGCCCTAAAATGCTTTGGAAAAGGGAAATATTGAAACAAAAGAAGAAAATGCTGACCAGCATTTTCTCCATTTGTCTCCATATTTTCTTTGCTTTATTTTTCGTTTCTATATTGTTCACCCATAAATGCTTTATCAAAGTCCATTTAGTTGTCTGCAGCACCTTGTGAGTTTGAATAATCTGTTTCAGAAACGGTTCATAGAGTAGACCCCATCAAAGAAACCAGGTAGATGTTAATATCAAATAATCATGCTCCAGATGACTTCCTTTTGTCTACTTTAGTATTATCAACCCATTTACTTGCCAAAAGTGTGGTTACTATAAGGATCGCCTACATAATAAAGTATATTTGATGACTATCTGATGTTCAGATTAAGTTTCCACTTAAAAACGACACAAAGGTGCTAACTCCATATGGAGTTAGCCCCTTGTTGCATAAACAAAATTGTGAAAAACAGCATTTTCCTCAATTATTCTCATATTTTGCATGGAAAAGAATCATCACCAGCTGATTTTTTGTCTTTTAATGGCCATGTAAGATTGTACATCAAAAGTTATTTAAAAACATTACTTAAATAGAAAATCACTAAAAGTGCGTTTTTCTCAAAAGTATGAAAAGTGGACTTAACACCTTGTTGCACTGACCCCTTCAATTGTTGTCCACATCGACCATATGAATAAAGGCTCATGTAAACCCGTCATGAAATACGGACTAGATAATAAACTAGATCTATTAACCCTTTCCCAAACAAAAATTGGACACTTCCTTATAAAAAGCGGCTGGAGACGTCAAAATGGTTGTCCATTGGGAGGATTTGTGTAAAACATAGCACAGAAAATATTGAGACAAAAGGAGAAATTGCTGATTATCAGCAATTTCTTCTTTTGTCTCAATTTTTCCCAAGCCTTTTCTTTTGGGGACGTCAAAACCATGTCTTGTTTGGGAAAGGGTTAAATCTAAAATCTTGGTCATGTAACCCTTTGGGTAAGAAAGGGTGAAGGGTTAATTAGCTATTTTTAAAGCAATTCACACTTATTGTCGCTCTCTTAAGGCAAGGCACACTTACAACAGAAGTAAATAACACCTTTGCAAATCACTTAATGAACCCTTAGCACAGAAAAATATTGAGACAAAATGAGAAAAAGCTTGTGATCAGTATTATGTTACACAATCCCGACATTTTCCAAAGCTTGATAAATATTGACAAATTTTGAGATGCTCCAAAAATGATAGGCATTATAATAGATTCACTGTTAAACGAGAATAATTTCAGTTATTTTGATAAAGCAGTTCAACTGAAATTATTCTCGTTTAATAGTGAATCGATTATATACGATTTATCTCTTACGAAACAGAGGACAATATCTAAGTGCTGTGCTGTGATTTGTATGTGTATATCATCGCGTCAGAATTTGTTTTCTTTTAGAGTTGGTATCATAAATATTACCTCCCTTTGCTAATTGTTAGGAAATAAATATCGACGTATGTAAGGACAAGAGCAAAAAAATCAAATATGCATTCTGGTACTCTTTTTTAATTATATTATTCTAAACCCTTATCCTAAATATCTTGAATTGATGTAACCGTGAATTTTATGCAAAATTTAAATTTAGATTGTTATTAAAACACATTACAATTCAATTTGGGTATTATGACTGATTGCATATCACTTCTATGTAAACCAATGCAAGATGGCATTGTGTCCCCTAAGCAATAAACGTTTAGGGAGTCACTGTCAGGCTTATTCCTGTTACAGACGATAAGAACAACTTCACCCTTTTCTAAACAAGAACTGGTACTGACGTCTTAAATAGAAACTGCTTGGGAACACATTGAGACAAAAGAAGATACTGCCGATGACACTTTCAAGTCAACGAAACTAGATTTGTTTTGTCTACTAAGGTAGAAAACATTGTGGGAAATGAATGAATTGCTTGTCACAAGCAATTTCTTCATTATCCACAATTTTTTCAAAAGCCATTATCTTTAGGGGAGTCAAAAATAGTCATAGTGTGGTATTGGGTTAATAAAGGCAATGTAATCCCAATCATTCAAGGATGCTATTAACGACAATCTTTTTTTGGATATAAATTGGATATAAATCATTGTGGGTAATAAAAAAATGCCTGTCACAAACTATTTTTTAATTTTCCACAATGTTTCTCAAATCCAATATCTTATGGGAAGTCAAAATGAGTTACTGTGTGGTAATGGATTAAATCGTGTTTAAACATTTCCCAAAAAAATAATAATAATAATAATAGGGTCAACCATTTTGAAAGCTGCTGCAGACGACACAACTTTTATTGATAAAGATACGATTGAAGTACAAAATAGTATAGAAAATATTGAGACAAAAGGAGAAACTGTTGGTTATCAGCAGTTTCTTCTTTAGTATCATTTTTTCCCAAGCCTTTATTATTAGGGAGTCAAAACCAGGTCTTGTTTGGGAAAGGGTTAATGTAGCACGTGACTTGTAAATATAGAGAGGAATGGAGCGGAGAATCATTATATATATATTTTTTTGAATTACCACCAAGATTTCCCTTTCCCAAACAAAATAACTTAAGTGTGTCCCAAAATTAAAGCTGCTTAAGAATTAAAAAATTGGTGTTGCTAAAGAAAGGTATTGTGTATAAAATAGCTATGAAAATATTTAGGCAAAAGGAGAAAGTGCTGATTATCGTCATTTTCTACTTTTGCCTCAATGTTTTCCCAAGTAGGTCTAATTTCTATTAGGGACGTCAGAACTAGGTCTTGTTTGGGAAAGCGTTAGATCAAGCAATTTCAACATTTTCCACAATGCTTTCCCAAAACATTTTCCCTTATATATGTGCTATATGATTATGTAACCCTTACACAAACAAGACCTGTTTTGAGGAGGTTTTGCATTTATACCGACAATTTCTACAAAAGGGTCTCATTACCAAACATTGACACAGGATCTTGCAAATGAAAAATGAAAGTGGACGTATTTTTTATTATATATTTTTGTGTATTTTGGGGTAGAAAACAATGTGGGAAAGTAGATATTGCTAGTCACAAGCAATTTCTTTATTTTCCACGATGTTTCCCAAATGCATTATCATGAGGGGAGTCAGTGTGTGGTAATGGATAAATAGAATGAAAAAATGCCTACCTGTACCACATTTCCGATGGGTCCATTCCTCACATTCATCACACAGAATCCCCTGCTGCCTAGGGCGAACAGGATCTGAACAAACTACACAAATATCCGACATAGTATTCAATTTAACACAGAGAGTCTAATAACTTATTAAGCAATATGGCATGAAAGAACAGAATCCTTAAAGACATGCACTTTTATAGGCAAATTAACATGACTCAATAATGTGGTTTGTCACAGTCAGAGAGAAAGACCAATTAATTAAGTTGTTTATTTCAGGTGATTGGGAACATCAAAGGATCAGAATAATCATTATTTGTTTATTTAATTGGAGGTGTTATTCAATTATTAAATACCATATTTCGTAATTGTTAAGTCAAACTTAAGTGTGTTTTCAAATATAGGCAACAACAGTTTGGTCATTGTTAATAAACTTAATTGGGTTTAATTGGTTTATATATATTCCTTTTGTGCAAAATTTATGTACAAAATCATTTTCTAATATGTAAAATACAAAATGTATATAAAAAAATAAGAGGAAACGAAAAATAACAATGAAAAACATACATAGGAAATAAATGAAATTGTTGAGACGTTTCACTACCAAAAAGTAGTGAAACGTCCCATAGTGAAACGTCCCATAGTGAAACGTCTCAATAGTGAAACGACCGACACCCCCGCATTATTAGGGAGAGGCTTTTATCGTCAAGGCATTGGATTAGCTCTGCATAAGCCTCTTCATTTTTCTCATCGTCGATTTCATCAGATTCGCCCGCCATTAGCATGAACCAAACAAAGGGAAGTAACTCTGACGTCACAGAAAAATGTTGACAAAAAATGGTCCTGAATTATTTCTCTTTGCAAGGGTGTAAATTACGCTCGAAAGCGTCTTTCTGATTGGTTTCTGGAGGGAAATGTCATCCAATAATGAAAGCTGATACATTTAACTACCAGAACATAAATTCCCGGGCTAAATTCGCGAACTTTTTATTTCCGTAATCGAAATCGGAAATTTTCACTTGAAGAAAAAAATCTTTTTGAAGACGTGTTCCGGCCAAATACAAAGGTTTTAGTATAGAACAATCATTTATCTTGATGCTTATATGAAAAATAATACCGATTAATCGCGTAAACCATGCAATAATGGGTAAAAACTTTTGCAGCCCCTCGAATTTCCGGAAATTCCCGAAGATTTACGGAAAATTCCGACCACTTTTTGATGCACTTTCGGTTTCATATTTTGTACTTTTAATGTCCCTGTGCGTTGCAAATACATATATTCGCTCTGGAAAATGTATAAAATGTATAAGAAGCATGTTTTCGTCATACAATCTTATCCCTTTTTCATGAATTTGACCAAATGGCAGCACCCATCAAAATTTACGTTTGACCTACTTTCGTTTTCATAGTTTGTTTTTGTAATGTCTTTGTTCATCACATTTGCATATATTTTGGCTGGAAAAAGCATTAAAACATGTTTTCACCATAAATAATTTCTGTTTATTCGTCCTGAAGATTGTTGTGTTGGATATTTAGCTTAAAATGATTAATGCAAACTCAAAATTGAATTTTAGTAATCCCCTCTTTTTTCACAATGTTTTCTTGTTGTCCTGATGGGGAATTTGATGAGAAAAAGACTGTTCTTTCAACTTCTTAGTTGTAGGTACATTGCTAATTGTTCTTTTTGACTTCTTTTGTGTGTATTCCTGTTTTCAATTAAAAAAAATGGAACAAAGAGCTAAGATAACAAACATTTGATGTGGTTTATTGTATTAATATTTGTGTACACAACAACAAAGAAATAAATTATATTTTGATTTTTATGATACTAGATGCCCGCGAGGGCGTATGACAGTATGACGAGATAGATAAATTCCTGTGCCCCTTAAATGATGTCTCGGATCTTTCTCTGAATCTGATGTGGAAATGTGAACACCTCCATCTGACAGATGACCTATTGTTGTAATTTGTTGATTGCTAGAAGAAGAATAAGGCCAAATCAAATGGCTGACACATTGACATTCAACACTAAACAAGCTAGATACCCAGATTTTCACTAATTGGTAAGGTTTTACTACATTCCTTCCATTATGTCCATATCTTTACTTATAACAACCCTTTCCCAAACATGACCTGATATTGATGTCCCCTATACAAATGATTTAAGAAACATTGAGGCAAAAGATGAAAATACTGAATTTAAGCATTTTCTTCTCTGTCACAACATTTCCTTTCAGTTTGCTGAATAATATTTGTAGACAAATCCAATCGTTGTCAACATTCATTGTGTTGTCTGGCAATGTCTGCACTAGCTTTCAAATAGCACCACCTTTAAATTTTGTTGTTTGGAAAGGGTTAAATCATTGAAATAAATTAGCTCCCTGTCTGCAAGCCTTATATGCTTTAGTTTATATTTCTACATCTTAAGTTTTCTTTTAAAGAAGACCTGGTTTTAACATAATAGAAAAATTCCCAAGTCTTTGCTGTAGTCAATTTTGCCTTCTGCAACTCCATTCAATTTCAAGCATTCTAAAATTGGGTACATTACATATTTAACACTTTCCCAAACAGCAATAATTTAGATCAGTTAAAGGTACTGCAGATAACAGAATGTGTATAATCAGAAACAAAATTTCTTTAATTTACTGTTACATAAAATGTTGAGAGGAGGGGAGCAAATGTTGGTTGTCTTTCAAGTTTTAGAAGCGGGCCATCCTGAAAAATCATCATATGGGAAAGGGTTAAACCTCTCCCAATCTCCAGAGAAGACTTTGGAAAGCATTGAAAGAAAAGAAATAGATGCTGATGACCAGCATTTTCTTGTTTCTTTTCCTTAAATCTTACTAGACTTTATTTTTGTAACACCTGTTTTGTCATCTGGGACTCTATTGAATTTTGACCACTATCCTAAACTTTTGTTGTTTGGGTAAGGGTCTATATTATGTTTTGAGCTTAATATTTCATTTTCTGTTTATTGCAGGGCTTGTAGATCAGTCCAAAAGATAAACAGCCATCAGAGCAGATGGATGAGCCTGAAGAGAAAGAGACAGAAACAGCATTAGAAACATGATGATATGATTTGTACTGAAATCGTTCAAGTTTAGGTTATACATGTCAACTGTGAAAATTAAAAATAAATATTTTTTTAGTCAATTTTCAGTTTACTTTGTTATTTTGGTAAGCAGACAGAATAGATATTCCAAATAAATCTAAATGTTTATCCCTGGTGTGCAGATTTGGCATATTATATGGGATATTTTCATGGTTCCAATTATTGGTCAGGAAAATAAAAGCCGTAAATCAAGATACCCCTAACCAGGAATCTTAAAAAATTCACCAAAAATTGAATATTTGATGAATTTCTCTGAAATTTGCTGCATTTGTTTTCTTAAACATTATACAATTAGCATACAAAAAATTGGAAATATTCTATAACATTTGAAAAATCATTGGTTCATGCTACCGCCATAATCGTCCCCTTCAGCTTTCGAAGTTTCATGAAGCCGAGAAATTTAACTTCCCACTGCTCATAGTGCCTTTCATCCCCGTCGAAAAGGAGTCTCGAATAGCGCCCCTGAACTGTGCTGGGCCCATAACCTGTTGAGCCAGACTCGGCCATGACGAGGGCAAAAATAACCAACAAGGCAACTTTCATGAACACGCTGTTTTAATTTTGGGTAAAGAACAACTAGAGTGATTTCCCTTTATTTTTGTAGACTGGCACGCCTCTAAAATCAAAGATAGACTGGCTAGCATAAACAAAGCGAAGATTAACCCTCAACAGGATCCCCCCTATTTGTATTCTACCCATCCCCCCCCACAGAAATCCCGGATCCTACGCTGTTAACCCATACTTTTAAGTAAGCAATTGTTTTGGCATTTTGAATTCAGAAATTACTTTCTATCTACGATAAAAAAAATCATCAACAAAATCAACCGATTAATCAGACAAACATTTTCCCTTTTTCAACAATTTCAGTTTGTAAAGGGATATAACTCTTACAGCAATTTTAGGTTTCAAACCACAAGTTACCTCCCGTCTAAGCATTATCCCAATATCGATTTTCATCGGCTGTTTTCGCGTCAGGTCAAAACCCATTCTCATTGGCTGAAAATCGATAGATTCACTTTCGTGTGTTTCCGCTGTTCATCACGGAATTTACCGAGCTGTCATATTAATGCTGCGGAGCCTGCGCACTAAAATTATGTTAATAACACGAAGTAATGGCGACGGTTGAAAGATGTATTGGAATTTGCCATTCAACAGTTGTGTAGTGATAATTTAGCCAGAAATATGTAGTTCATTTCAATCTTTTACAACCCTTCAGCGGTAAGAACTTGTTGATTGAACATTCCAATCGTTTTGTAACAGTGAATTAGGCGTTAATTAGTCAGTAATTGATTCATCATTTAGGCCCAGGACTTTCCCTGACACCTACATTTTACACATGATGGTTGGTTTATTTAGACCTTTCTTTTCCCAGGCAACATATGGTTTTGACGTCCCTAATAGAAAGGGCTTGGGAAAACATTGATACAAATGGAGAAACTACTGATAACCAGCAGTTTCTCCTTTTGTCTCAATATTTTCTGTGCTATATTTTACATAAATCCTATCTTTAATAAGATCCATTTTGTCATTTGAGGCAGTTTTTGAAGTGGATCACTCTAAAATATTGTCTTTTGGGAAACTGTAATTCACTTATTTGATTCATCATTCAGCCTAAGTAAGGACTAGGTAGCGATATCAACGGAAAATTAATTTTGTAAAATCAATCAGATTATCTGGTTTGGTTGCTATCTTCGAGGTGTACGAAGACCTTTTCAGTTCATTTCATCGAAATTTATTGAAAAATAACGAAGTTATTGAAGTTTAAAGTTTGCAGATTACCTCCCCTATTCTGTCACTTGATTTCATGTTTCAAGTTAAAGTACACAAATGCGCTAATAGATACTCAAATGCGCTCATATCCACAATAAAGCAGGCTATTAGAACTCCTAATTCCACTTGTCAAAACACAGTGGAACTTAAAAATGAACAGTACCTTCAACATTTTGTCATGAAATTGAACAAGGGTGGTCGCCTCCCTTGATTCCATCCATTTTTATCGCTAGACTAGGACTTTCTCTGGCACCAACATTACATGGTTGGTTCTTTCTAGGAGTTTGTATTGTCTTGAAACTCCTTGGTTCTTTTAAACCCTTTCCTAAACGGCAAGGGTTTTATTAAAATAACCTTGATACCTTGATCTTTGGGCTATAAATTTGGTAATCTGAGTCTTCTCTGATGTAAATACGCTCTTTGATATTTTGATTTTTCGCTATTTACATCAGAGAGCGTTGCTCTTTGAAAACAGCGGAAAGTTCGGTAACGTTACAAGTAGTGAAGCTTTGTTTTTTTGTATCATATCGAATCACTCGGTAAAACACTGTAGGGTATAGATCAATAAATCATTTTTTGTCATACCTGACCAAAAATTTCATTTCAAATCGGCCTACTGGAAGAGTATAACCTTTGGTTTTGAATGGAAGGTCAAGGTAAACAAAGGCTGCTCAGGTGAGGGTTGTTGCAAAACATTGCCTATAAACCTTTTAGAAATACTTTTTGGTCCTAAATTTTTCAACATGTATGACAACAAATGGTTCATTGATCGATATCATCAGGGGTTTTAATGATAGCGTTTAAGATCGGACGGTAAACGATGCGCAACAATTTGTTGAGAACTTCTTGATTTTTTCAAAGAGCAACGCTCTCTGATGTAAATAGCGAAAAATCAAAATATCAAAGAGCGTATTTACATCAGAGAAGACTCGGATTATAAATTTGGATGTTAATCCAAAATGGCCCCTTTAATCTTCTTTAGTCTCTGTAAATGTACTTTATGGTTGCGCTAACATGACGGCTTAAATTCATGGGTGAAAGTTTTCAGGCATATGCATGAAGTTCAGGTTTTTGAGTATTCCAAAATGCCCCATTTTCTCGATTTTTACTATATAAATACAGACTTTTCCAGGTTTTCAGGTTTTTGAAAATTTTGTACTTTCACCCATGTAAATTTATTTACATTCCAATCTTCAGAGTTTAGCCGCGACTTTTAACATGTTCACTGATGTCGATGAAACACTTTCTTTGGATAGGTTATTCCATAAGTCTATTGATCTTTGTGTAAACGTTTTGAGACGTTGATTGGTACCGCATTTTGACTTAATGAATTTGAGATGATGTCCACGTAGATCAGATGAGGCTAATGTAAATAACTTGTCGCACCTTTCCCGTCTATATTCTAGGGTTGGAATACCTAACTGATGTACAGGGTTCAACATTAACTTTTTTGGCTACAAGACCGCCGGGCTTGCTGCTGCCAGATGCTATGAGCCCGGACCAGATTTGCGCTAGCCCTGACCAAAAGTTTCCATTTTGGGAGAAATGGTGGTGAAACAATATGTCGACTGTATTGCAATATTTTACCTTTCTATAGCGATAGGTCGATAGAACTTTTAAAAGTCGGTAAATATCACGATAGTTATTTCGACTATCGGTTGTTTACGAAAGTTTCCTTCAAAACGAAAGTAGAACAACAGTCCAGTAAACGCTTGATTCTCTGTAAACATGCACTTTAAAAAACGTTTCAAAGATCACGAGTAAATTACATAAATTTGCCCTAGAGGGATACTGTAAATGAAGTTAATTGATCAATTACTCGGGCAGTAATTTTCCAATCTGACAGGTGCTTGGGAAGAGTCTATTTTGAAATGAGTCAAATCGGGTTAGAAAAATTATCAATGAAGGCATTTTGCACACAGGAATAGATATAAAACGATTATGTTTTTGTAGGAAATTGGTTTTAACTTTCAGAAAATAACTGAATTTGAAGCTTATTCGATCGTTTTCAGCACGATCGTAAGTTTCGGAATTTTCTTCTCTGATTAATTTGCCCGATCACCTACTCAAGACGTCAGGTGATAATAAGGTCCGCCCATTTATGCAAATTTCACATGATCTCTTCTTTACCCATGTGCATCGTTAGCGGATATTGCAAAAAAGTAAATAAAGCAGAAAGGAAAAAGTTAAAAAATCTCAAATGGATGTACCCTCCGTTTCAATTACGCTGAAAGTGAATTTTAGATCTGAAGTAAGGACGACCAGTCGGGCTAGCATCTTGCGGGTCTTACTAGCCCGGACGAAGCAACAGGCAGTGAATGTCTGTCGGACGTGCCTTAGTGTTGAACCCTGATGTAGTCTTTCTTCATATGATAAGTGTTTAAGCTCAGGTACAAGACGTGTAGCTCAACGCTGAACATCTCCTAACCTTTTTATGTCTTTCTTCACAATGAGAATAGCTTTAATTTCAATCAAAGGTCCACTAAGGACAAACAATCAAAGAGGACAATCCCCATACAATTATGATTATGTGTGATTATAGAGAAAGGTTTAAGAGTGATCCAATTCAAATGCAGCTGCAGACAACAAAATGGGTATTCTCCAAATTTTATAGAATTTGTATTATAGAAAATATTGAGGCAAATGGAGAAAATGCTGATTGATTATTGATAGTTAAGCATTTTCTTCTTTCTCTTCTATGTTTTCTCAAACCTTTTCTAAAGTTTGTGATGTCAAATCCAGGTCTGTTTTTAAGAAAATATGTCACTGTGCAGGGTTCAACATTAACTTTTTTGGCTACAAGACCGCCGGGCTTGCTGCTGCCAGATGCTATGAGCCCGGACCAGATGTGCGCTAGCCCTGACCAAAAGTTTCCATTTCGGGAGAAATGGTGGTGAAACGATATGTCGACTGTATTGCGATATTTTACCTTACTATAGCGATAGGTCGATAGAACTTTTAAAAGTCGGGAAATATCACGATAGTTCTTTTCGACTATCGGTTGTTTACGAAAGTTTCCGTCAAAACGAAAGTAGAACAACAGTCCAGTAAACGCTTGATTCTCTGTAAACATGCACTTTAAAAAACGTTTCAAAGATCATGAGTAAATTATATAAATTTGCCCTAGAGGGCTACTCTAAATGAAGTTAATTGATCAATTACTAGGGCAGTAGTTTTCCAATCTGACAGGTGCTTGGGAAGAGTCTATTTTGAAATGAGTCAAATCGGGTTAGAAAAATTATCAATGAAGGCATTTTGCACACAGGAATAAATCTAAAACGATTCTGTTTTTGTAGGAAATTGGTTTAACTTTCAGAAAATAACTGAATTTGAAGCATATTCGATTGTTTTCAGCACAATCGTAAGTTTCGGAATTTTCTTCTCTGATTAATTTGCTCGATCACCTACTCAAGATGTCAGGTGATAATAAGGTCCGCCCATTTATGCAAATTTATCATGATCTCATCTTTACCCATACACATCGTTAGCGGATATTGCAAAAAAGTAAACAAACCAGAAAGGAAACCTCTAAATAAGCGAAAAAAGTCAAGTTAAAAAATGTCAAATGAATGTATCCTCCGTTTCAATTACAGTGACAGTGAATTTTAGATTTGAAGTAAGGACGACCAGTCGGGCTAGCATCTTGCGGGTCTTACTAGCCCGGACGAAGCAACAGGCAGTGAATGTCTGTCGGACGTGCCTTAGTGTTGAACCCTGCTGTGTAATTGGTAATAAATTTTCAATCTGATATCTATTTTCAGGCAGGTAAGCAGGCAGACATCATGTGACGTGATCATGTGATTGTACTGCGGCTGTCACGGCCACGATGAGCACGGATATGAATCACAATGAGGAGCAAACACAAAACATTGTTAACAGCACAGATCCTGATCAGACTGCTGAACAAGCTGATCTGAAAACATTCTAGTGTCAAATAGGCTACCTGATAATGTTATGGGCCTTTGTTTAAGATCTCTGCTAATCATTATATTCCATTTACAGATGACAAAATTTTACACTGGTCTGAACTTAAAGGTGTTGCAGACGACAATTCCAAAAGCATGAAATTAAATCTTTTCTGGTCTTTTTAGGTGGAAAAAAATTGTGGAAAATGAAGAAATTGCTTGTCACAACCAATTTCTTCATTTTCCACAATTTTTTCCAAAGCCTATGTTGATTTGGGCTTCAAAATATGTCACTGTGTAATTGGTAATAAATTTTCAATCTGATGTCTATTTTCAGGCAGGTTCGCAGGCAGACATCATGTGACGTGATCATGTGATTGTACCGCGACTGTCGCGCCACGATGAGCACGGATATGAATCACAATGAGGAGCAAACACGAAACATTGTTAACAACACAGATCCTGATCAGGCTGCTTCACTAGCTGGTCTGGAAACATTTTAGTGTCAAATTATATATATACGATATGGGCCCTTCTTCCTGTTCTTCGTTAATTATTATCCCATGTAAGGAACGAATATAATTTTGTTTTTTTCATGCAGGTATGAAAAAAAAAATCACACTGTATTAATCTGCGATGTTAAGAGCTCAGATCCTGATCAGACTGCTACACAAGCTGATCTGGAAGTATTCAAGTGTCAAATAGGCTAACATATGATATGGGCCCTTGTTTCAGATCTCTCTTAATCATTATATTCCATTACCAGATGACAAAATTTTACACTTGTCTGAATTCAATGGTGTTGCAGACGACAATTCCAAAAGTGTGAAATTAAATGTTTTCAGGTCTTTTTAGGTGGAAAAAAATTGTGGAAAATGATGAAATTGCTTGTTGCAAGCAATTTCTTCATTTTCCACAATTTTTTCCAAAGCCATTATCATTTAGGGCGTCAAAAAGTGTCACAGTGATAATAAGATTTATAATTGACATCTATTTTCAGGCAGGTTCGCAGGCAGACATCATGTGACGTGATCATGTGATCGTACTGCGACTGTCGCGCCACGATGAGCACAGATATGAATCACAATGAGGAGCAAACACAAAACATTGTTAACAAAGCCAACTTGGTGAGTAAACAAAAAAAACCACCAATAATTCAAAATAGAGAACGATTTTATCCAGCTAACCCATTACCAAACAACAAAATTTTAGCTTAGTCCAAACTCATAGGTGTTGCAGACAACAATTTCCATTGAACAAAATTTAACAATTTTTGGTCTTTCTTGGTAGAAAACATTGTGGGAAATGAAGAAATTGCTTGTCACAAGCAGTTTCTTCATTTTCCACAATGTTTTACAAAGCCTTTATTTTGTGGGGTGTCCAAAAGAGTCAATGTGTGGAAAAGGGTTAATGGTGACATAATTTCTGTCAAAAAAACAGTATTTCTGTAGGTGGTGTTAGGAAATATCGCAACTTAACTATAGCTATATAGTTACTAAATATTTTAACAATGCCGACGGTTTATCAAAATATAGCAGTAAACTGAGTCTGTTTATTATAGCGCAAAATTCATTGCCATAATGCAAAATATTGTAACTATGGCTTAATTCAAGCTGTAGTTACGAGATTTTACAACAACACTGACGTCACGGTTTATCACAATGGAAAAGCTAGCCTATTTTTAGCACAAAATTCATTGCCATTTACTCTTTCCATAACCCTTTCCCAAAGAACCAAGTATTAAACCAGTCCAGTGAAAAAAGTTAAGAGTTGCAGGCAACAAAATAAATGATACCTGACAGAGAAATAGATTTTAGAATTGGGGTAAAAGATTTTCAAAATGCAATGTTTCAGTAAATAATCCAAAACCCTTTGTTGTGGGTACTCATAGGAATCATCTCATTGAGATTAGTACCCACAACATAGGGTTTTGATTTGAAATAAGAAAGTTAGTATGCCTTTACCCCCAGGCCTCTTCTCTGTAGCTCTGATATCAAAAGTAGAAATTGTTTATGTCATAGCACAGAAATCATTGAGGAAAAAGGAGAAAAAAGCGGAATACCTATGTTTTATGTCTCCCAAGC
Organism: Fragum sueziense; assembly: GCA_963680895.1. NCBI lineage: Eukaryota > Metazoa > Mollusca > Bivalvia > Cardiida > Cardiidae > Fragum > Fragum sueziense. Next base: position 19,710,579 of record OY804610.1, read on the forward strand.
TATTAGTGCAAGGGCTGTTAAAATACGGGCCCTGTTTTACGAACAAACATACAGTTATTTTTTGCGTAATTACCCAATCTGATTTCTCATGCAATCAAATATGTCTTTGAACAAAAACATGGCTGCAAGATCGTTAGTAAATTTGGACCCTGTTCTTGTTTGGGAAAGGGTTAATGACAATAATTAAGATGATTCCTATTTGAAAGCTCAGTGTAGGGCGACAAAACATCTGTCGATAAAGATATGATTTGTGTTTACATATTACAGCAAAGAAAATAATGAGGCAAAAGGAGAAAAAGATCTTTATCAGTTTTATCTTCTTTTATGTCAATGTTTTACCAAATCATTTCTACAAGTGAGATAAAAAACGTGAGCAATCTGCGTCTTAAATTTAGGCCTAGCAAAAAACTTCTTTAGTGGACACAAACAGAATTGACATTATAGCAAAGAAATGACCAGACAATTTTTCGTTACGACCATTCTGCGTGTTTCACAATGCCATGATGCCTCTGACAACATGTGTCCTTATAAATCATGCATCTTCAGAGATTTGTACAAAATGTATAGGGACAGTGCCCTATTGCAGTGATTAGGCCAGGCCGCGCCATTGCGGGATTGACGCAGCATTTTCTCATATGGCGCATCCACATCTGCAGTAATGGGTCATTTTGGCGCATCGAAATTTGAGAAAAGATCGACTTGTTTAACCATATAATGGATGAACTGTCAATCTTCTTTATTTACATTTGTGATTTTCCAAACGCTTGCTATAAAAACCAAAAGTGTTCCGGCGATTTTAGACTGGAAAAGATTTTTTCAGTAGACTGGTTATATCGATTTTTATTATCAGACGCTTTATGTTTTACACAAATATCTTTATGAAAGCGCACAGACAATTTTCTACCTCGATCTTAGAAATATGTAATCATGACGTCGTCTGAGCAAAAATGAGAGTAAATTTTGACATTCTTTGATGGTTTAGTCAGCGAATCAGAGTTGTAAAAGAAAAAGACCGATCACCAAACAGCCTTCACTTCTACGACAGGAAAGTTAAAAAATGTTGATAACAATATAATATGCCATAGTTTTCTAGTGTTTTGCACCCGCTGTCTGTATCCAAAATTTTTTTTAATGACTTCACTCTTTTTAGCTCACCTGAGCACGAATGTGCTCATGGTGAGCTATTGTGATACCGCTGTGTCCGGCGTCCGTCGTCCGGCGTCCGTCGTCCGTCGTCCGTCGTCCGTCGTCCGTCAAACTTTGCCTTGTGTGCACTCTAGAGGCCACATTTTTTGCCCAATCAACCTGAAATTTGCTCAGAATGATTGTCTTGATGAAATCTCGGACAAGTTCGAAATTGGGTCATCTGGGGTCAAAAACTAGGTCACGGGGTCAAATCTTAGAAAAACCTTGTGTGCACTCTAGAGGCCACATTTTTTGCCCAATCAACCTGAAATTTGCTCAGAATGATTGTCTTGATAAAATCTCGGACAAGGTTGAAATTGGGTCATCTGGGGTCAAAAACTAGGTCACGGGGTCAAATCTTAGAAAAACCTTGTGTGCACTATAGAGGTCACTTTTTTTGCCCAATCAACCTGAAATTTGCTCAGAATGATTGTCTTGATAAAATCTCGGACAAGTTCGAAATTGGGTCATCTGGGGTCAAAAACTAGGTCACGGGGTCAAATCTTAGAAAAACCTTGTGTGCACTCTAGAGGCCACATTTTTTGCCCAATCAACTTAAAATTTGCTCAGAATAATTGTCTTGATAAAATCTCGGACGAGTTTGAAATTGGGTCATCTTGGGTCAAAAACTAGGTCACTGGGTCAAATCTTAGAAAAACCTTGTGTGCACTATAGAGGTCACATTTTTTGCCCAATCAACCTGAAATTTGCTCAGAATGATTGTTTTGGTGAAATCTTGTACAAGTTTGAAATTGGGTCATCTGGGGTCAAAAACTAGGTCACGGGGTTAAATCTTAGAAAAACCTTGTGTGCTCTCTAGAGGCCACATTTTTTGCCCAATCAACCTGGAAATTGATCAGAATTATTTTCTGGATACAATCTCTGACAAGTTCGAAATTGGGTCATCTGGGGTCAAAAACTAGGTCACGGGGTCAAATCTTAGAAAAACCTTGTGTGCACTCTAGAGGCCCCATCTTTTGCCCAATCAACCTGAAATTTGCTCAGAATGATTGTCTTGATGAAAGCTCGGACAAGTTTGAAATTGGGTCATCTGGGGTCAAAAACTAGGTCACGGGGTCAAATCTTAGAAAAACCTTGTGTGCACTCTAGAGGCCACATTTTTTGCCCAATCAACCTGAAAATTGCTCAGAATAATTGACTTGATAAAATCTCGCACAAGTTTGATATAGGGTCATCTGGGGTCTAAAACTAGGTCACAGGGTCAAATCTTAGAAAAACCTTGTGTGCACTCTAGAGGCCACATTTTTTGCCCAATCAACCTGAAAATTGCTCAGAATGATTGGCTTGATAAAATCTCGGACAAGTTTGAAATTGGGTCACCTGGGGTCAAAAACTAGGTCACGGGGTCAAATCTTAGAAAAACCTTGTGTGCACTCTAGAGGCCACATTTTTTGCCCAATCAACTTAAAATTTGCTCAGAATAATTGTCTTGATAAAATCTCGGACAAGTTTGAAATTGGGTTATCTTGGGTCAAAAACTAGGTCACTGGGTCAAATCTTAGAAAAACCTTGTGTGCACTATAGAGGTCACATTTTTTGCCCAATCAACCTGAAATTTGCTCAGAATGATTGTTTTGGTGAAATCTTGTACAAGTTTGAAATTGGGTCATCTGGGGTCAAAAACTAGGTCACGGGGTTAAATCTTAGAAAAACCTTGTGTGCTCTCTAGAGGCCACATTTTTTGCCCAATCAACCTGAAAATTGATCAGAATTATTTTCTGGATACAATCTCTGACAAGTTCGAAATTGGGTCATCTGGGGTCAAAAACTAGGTCACGGGGTCAAATCTTAGAAAAACCTTGTGTGCACTCTAGAGGCCCCATCTTTTGCCCAATCAACCTGAAATTTGCTCAGAATGATTGTCTTGATGAAAGCTCGGACAAGTTTGAAATTGGGTCATCTGGGGTCAAAAACTAGGTCACGGGGTCAAATCTTAGAAAAACCTTGTGTGCACTCTAGAGGCCACATTTTTTGCCCAATCAACCTGAAAATTGCTCAGAATAATTGACTTGATAAAATCTCGCACAAGTTTGATATAGGGTCATCTGGGGTCTAAAACTAGGTCACAGGGTCAAATCTTAGAAAAACCTTGTGTGCACTCTAGAGGCCACATTTTTTGCCCAATCAACCTGAAAATTGCTCAGAATGATTGGCTTGATAAAATCTCGCACAATTTTGAAATTGGGTCATACGGGGTCAAAAACTAGGTCATGGGGTCAAATCTTAGAAAAACCTTGTGTGCACTCTAGAGGCCACATTTGTTGCCCAATCAACCTGAAAATTGATCAGAATGATTGTCTTGGTGAAATCTCGGACAAGTTTGAAATTGGGTCATCTGGAGTCAAAAACTAGGTCACGGGGTCAAATCTTAGAAAAACCTTGTGTGCACTCTAGAGACCACATTTTTTACCCAATCACCCTGAAAATTGATCAGAATGATTGTCTTGATCAATTTTCAGACAAGATTGAAATTGGGTCATCTGGGGGTCATAAACTAGGTCATGAGGTAAAATATTTGTAAAACCTTGTGTGCACTCTAGAGGCCACATTTTTTGCCCAATCAACCTGAAAATTGATCAGAATGATTGTCTTGATCAATTCTAGGTCACGAGGTCAAATCTTAGATAAACCTTGTGTGCACCCTAGAGGTCACATTCTTTGTCCAATCAACCTGAAAATTGGTTTACAAAAAAAAGTTATTATATCAGGTGAGCGCTTCAGGGCCAATGGCCCTCTTGTTATGGACAATTTTCTGGCTTGTACAATCCCACGGCGCATATGAAACACATACATTTCATGATAAAGCAGTGATATGAATCATTGGGTTATGGAAATTTATTTGAATCTATGGTGTTTTTGAACTTTACCGATCATAAAATAGTGATTTTTTCATTGGCCCCACTTCAACAGAAACTGACCCCTACTTTTGGTTGGTAATGGGCCAAATTGACCCATCAAATCTGAATCCTGGCATAAACACTGCTATTGTTTGCCAAAGTAAGGAAATAAATCCATCCACATTTACTTATGGAACCTGGACAATAAAAATGAGCCCTGTTCTGGATGTTCAGTTTCAACTGTGACTCTGCCACTGTTGACACAGCTGTGGAAGATACCATAATTATTCTAATAAACGCACATCCCCCAAATCTCAGCGGAAAATCTGCATATTTCAAGGACAATTTAAGTGGGAAAGGGTGACTCTAATAAACGCCCGTCTCCGGATTCCTGATTAACATCATGTAAGTCATAAACAAAGATTACTTCCAAAAGTAATGAAAGAGAGGATTTCCTGTCCCTCAATCTGTTTGCAATGAAAGAATTTCATCCAAAAATCGTATTTTACTGTCTTTGTAACAAAACTTAGTTAAACTTTTACTTGATTAACTTTGAGTCCGTGAATATACATTTTGATTCGCATGTTTTGACTAACAAAATTACAATTCCTCTAATAAACGCCCACCCCTAACTTTTCTATCAAGCACTTTTCTAATAAACGCCCGGGTATTTATTAGAATAATTATGGTAATATACTGTTTCACTATGCTTGTCGCTGAGCAAGGATAGCTCAGTCAGTAACATGGTAGTCCACCAAGCAGGGATTACGAGTTTGAACCCCAGCTCGGCCAATATCCTTTTTGACTCTTGACAAAAGTATTTGTCACTCACCAATTGATGTAGACCTATGTGACATCTATGTGAGAGAGCTGCTGGAAGCTTGCAGTGAATTGTGCGGTAGTAATGTCGAAAGAAATGCTAGGAATCCATGGTTAGGTACTCCAGCCAATGTAACATGACCATAGCAGTTGAAAGAGGCGTTAAACTTCACACAATCAATCTGTCTGTCTGTCCATCTGTCTGTCTGTAGCCTTGTTCTTTTCCATGCTCTTATTCAGGATCTGTTCATATGTATGATTGTAGAACTTTATAAAATTGCTGCCCTTGACCCAAGCAGGTGCCCTATTGTTTTAGGTTCACATAGTTAAAAGTTCAAGGTTGCAAGTCATTAAGTTATAACACCCTGAATGAGATTTGTAGGATGTTGGAATGTTTGTGCGACTTCATAAACATTCGTAATATATCCAATCTTTATGGCCATAGTACTTTATGACAGAAAAATTGTTCAAAACAAAAGCAACTCCATTAACCCTTTCCCAAACAAGACCGGGTTTTGACGTCCCAATATAAAATGTTTGCGAAAACATTGAGGCAAAAGAAGAAACTGCTGATAACCAGCAGTTTCTCCTTTTGTCTCAATATTTTCCTTGCTATATTACACATAAATTTCATCTTCCACAGCATTTGTTTCGTTGTCTGCAGCAACTATTAAATTAGACCACCCTAAAATTTTCTAATTTGGGATAGGGTTAAAACTGTGGAGGACTTGCTCACACAAGAAATTGCTAACTGCTTCGGGTGAATAATAATAATAATTGATATATGCAAATAAAACATTATGCATTACAAAAAAGCATGAAATCTGACAAGCTGCTCTGGGGCTTTTATGCGCTGCTCCACAAAGCTCTTGTTGTAAATATGCCATGTTGCAATAGCTCAGGCTGTAAAGTAGACTGGTACCCATTCATGTAAATAACTGAATCTACGACTGGGAACAGCTACTGCATTCTGTCCTATGATAAGTCAATAGATACGACCAATGAAACGCTCCGAGGAATTCAACCAATCAGAGCTCATGTTCTAAAAGTGTAAACAATACGTTTTGGCGCGCTTTTTCTAAGGGACGCTACTCTTAGTCACTTATAGGTGCCCGTTTACAGAGTTGCTTCCCCTGTCCAGGCCGTCTCAGTGACCGTGAGATTAGCTTTAACCGTACCTAAATCCCTAAATCCGTAGTAGATTTCAGGTACAGGAACCAGACTAGCTGTAAAGTTGGAGATGGTAAAAATTTGGACTGGTCCATGCTGAAAACTGCTGCAGATGACAAAATCCATGCTGATAAAGATATGATTGTGTACAATACAGAATAGAAAATATTGCGGAGGTTAAAGGAGAATGCTTGTTTATCCATATTGTTTTCCTAAACTTTTTCTACATGACATCAAAAGCAGTTCTTGTTTGTGAGACAGTTAAAAGAAATGCATATCAAAGATTTTAGATGATCTTATAAGGGAATGGGGAACAATTTTATCTAGTTAACCGTGACGTAATTTTGAATAAACAAAAGTATTTTGTAGGGATTGTTTTAAAATCTGGTAACTATGGCTTGAATCAAGTTGTAGTTACGAAATTTTAGAACAACACAGACGGTTTATCAATACATAAGAGTGAACCAAGTATATTTTTAGCACGAAATTCCTTGCCATTAATTGGCTTCCTGTTGAGCCTAATGCAATAGACCAAAATTGCTAGCAAATGAGGAGGCAGTGTAATGTTATTGTGAGGGCTTTAAAATTTTGTTATCTTTATGCAATAAAGTTCTGGAAAATATTGGAGAAAATGTCCCATGAATTGTTTAGGACGAAATTCTCATTTTGCATGTCTTGTAGGCAACATCCTTGAATTTGGAACGGCGGAAAGTTATGCTGTTTGGGAAAGGGTAAAACAGATCTTACAATATGTTATTGATCATCTTGATTTGATTTGATTTGATTAGCTCCACTGGCCGTCAGGCCAGCGGGATATTGTCATGGCAGTGTCCGTCGTACGTGCGTCCGTCCGTCCGTGCGTGCGTCCGTCCGTAAACTTTTTCTTTAAAAATCTTCTTCTCAGAAACTACTCGATGGATTTCAATCAAACTTCACAGGAATGACCCTTGGGTGACCCTCTCTCAGATTCCTTCAAAACATTTTGATTGAATCAGATTAACCTGAGTTATCTGCCCTTGAATGTCAAAAATAGCTGGTTTTGACTTTAGTTTTCTTCTAAAATCTACAAATATTGACAAATCAAGACAAAACTTTGACAGAATGATGCTGACTATAAGATCTTGCCTTGGTAGAATTTTCAGCTTGATCTGAATTTTACATCATGAGTTATGTGCCCTTGAAATTGACAAATTTGCCATTTTCGGCTCTATTTTGACTTGGTTTTCAATATAGCAACTACAAATATTGACAAATCAAGACAAAACTTTGACAGAATGATGCTGACTATAAGATCTTGCCTTGGTATAATTTTCAGCTTGATCAGAATTTTAAATCATGAGATATGTGCCCTTGAAATGGACAAAATTGCCATTTTCGGCTCTATTTTGACTTTGTTTTCACTCTAGCAACTACAAATATTGACAGATCAATACAAAACTTGGACGGAATGTCAGTGACTATAAGATCATGTCTTGGTATGAATTTCAGCTTGATCTGAATTTTACAGATCATGAGTTATGTGTCCTTGAAATTGACAAATTGCCATTTTCAGCTCTATTTTGACTTGGTTTTCACTCTAGCAACTACAAATATTTATTAACCAAGACAAAACTTGTACAGAATGTTGGTGACCATAAGATTTTGCCTTGGTATAATTTTCAGCTTAATCTGAATATCATATCATGAGTTAAATGCCCTTGAAATTTACAAAATTGCCATTTTAGGCTCTATTTTGACTTTAGCAACTACAAATATTGACAAATCAAGATAAAACTAGGACAGAAGGATGGTGATTACAAGATCTTGCCTTGGTATAATTTTCAGCTTGATCTCAATTTTACATCATGAGTTATGTGCCCTTGAAATTGACAAAATTGCCATTTTCGGCTTTATTTTCACTTTTACAACCATTAGTATTAACTAATCAATACAGAACTTTCACAGAATCTTACTGACTATGGTATTATGATCTCACTTGCTTGTAATTTTCAGCTTGGTCGTGCATTTGCTTGTTTGCGCAGCCTGAACATTTGAAATTGCATTCAACAAGACAAACAGTCAGGCCTGTGGAGCGCTTCCAGACCGCCAGGGCTGTCTAGTTGGGGTTTTACGCTGTTTTCAACTTTTATGGTCATATCACGTGGCTGGAGCACCTAACCGTGGGTTCCTGGTATTTCTCGCACCAGTACAACCACAATATCCAAGCCTAGCCTCCAGCTGCTCTCTCACATAGGTGATTCACACCCATTGGTGAGAGACAAATGACTTATGTCAAATGTCAGAATGGATACTGGCCGCGCTGGGGTTTGAACTCGAGACCCCTGTATTGATAGACTCTGACGTAACCGACTGAGCTATCCGGGCTCGGCTGTTATTGATCTTGAATGGTAGGTAGAAAAAAGTCTGCAATGCTAAATATAGCAAGCATTGGTCTTTCCTCGTATTGACCAGACAGCAGAGACAGACACAGTTTGCGAAGGCCTAGATAAAAGAAAGCGATGCAAATTGAAAACTCATTAGAATTGTCGCATCAATGAGTTGCCACAACAAAGGGTTTGGATTGGAAACAATAGAATCAGAATGTCATAACTTGATCCTCTGAATGGGAATGAATTTTGTTCTGAAAATAGACTTAGTTTACCGTTATGTTTTGATAAACTGTCGGTGTTGTTACAAAATCTGGTAATCAAGCCGTAGTTACAAGATTTTATAGCAATACCCACCAAATACTATTTGTTTGTCCGAAATTTCGTCACTGTTACTTTCACTGGAGAAAATTGTTCCCTATTAGAGCTCTACTTTGGTTTGTATACATACTGGAAAAATCAACAGCCTTAAAAGTAAGCTTGAAGCTCAGATCTTGGGCTATATTGCATATAAGTTATATTATTCATTCAATATATTTTAGATGCTTTTCATGACATTTTATTTAAATATCAAAATAATAAAAGATTGAAATGTTTATTTAATAATGTTGGTTTAGAACTACTCATAAATATAGCAAGAATGGTACTCTCCATTGCCGAGCTCTATTGATTAAACCATCAAATATGACTTCTGCAGTTTTCGGTACGCCAACAGCCTATTTTGTCGTCATAATCTAATTATAGCACACCATTTGAATTATCAAATCAAAATCATTCAGTTTTATCTTGCATGATCAATGTATACGTCGCTTCTATTTTTGGCTGAAGCCGGTAACATTTGAATTATCGAATCAAAATCATCCAGTTTGATCTGGTTTGATTACGTATACATTACATCGCTTCTATTTTTGGCTGAAGCCGGTAATTTGAAGCATCAGCCAATGAAAATTTGTATCAGCTTTTTGAATTGTTTTGTTGTGTATCGCCAACGATTGGATACTGAAATCCTGCCAAGGACCCGAGATTAGACGTGAAATGACCCCGCGAGAACAGAGCTCATTCTATCGAAATGGAATGTAGAGATAATGTGCTCTGTTCATAAGAGAGTACAAGAATGGATGCTAAGAGTCTATACCCTGTGAGCATGCCTTCTATGTAGGCCTATTGTATTCATACAGCAAAAATCAATATCCTACTGTAAGCTTAGAGCTCAGAATAACAGGCAAATATTCCCACAATAATCCATTACCATACAGTAACTCCTTTTGACTCCTCATAAGATAATGGCTTTGAAAAGCATTGTGGAAAATGAAGAAATTGCTTGTGACAAGCAATTTCTTCATTTTCCACAATGTTTTCTACCCTAAAAGACCAAAAAATGTACAATTTCATTCAATCGAAACAGTCGTCTGCAACATTTTTGAATTTGGACCACCCTAAATTTTTGTCGTTTGGTAATGGGTTAATGCATATCAAACTTATTCATACAGAAATGTTTGAATGCTCTTTACCCTTCCACGACTACATAATTTCAGACGGGTCCTTATTGACTGAATCTGATTTTGCAGAGGCTAGTTGACAAAAATGCAGTGCAAGACAGAATTTATATATGGTTTATTATAAGGTATTTTTTAAGAGATTGCTCATTGCATTTCCTCGCTTTCTTTCAAGTTCTGGAATGGGAAAGTATTCTAATTAAAGTGACATTTCAGAATTGTTTGTCATAAATTTTACTTTTATTTTCATCTGAAAGAGCATATTTCCTTATGAAAATTCTGAAAATTTCAAGCCAAACTATTGCGCCGTTTACGAGAAATTTATATTTTTGTGTTAAAATTGAACAAATTGTTGTGGACAGCAGTTCGGATTTTAATCATTTATATGCAATTTATTGATTATGTCTCAACTTTAAATGCGTGTTTCTCGCTTATTGGCAACAACTTAAAAAAACTAATAGTATTTATACTCATTAGAATAACCAATCGTGGCATCAAGACATACTTTAAAAAATTGAAATTGGAATGAAATGCCCCTTTAATATAGTAAGATTTCCCAATTAGTATAAACCCCCCCCCCCCAAAAAAAAAAAAAAAAAACTAAAAAACAAACAAAAGCAGGCAAACAAAATGAACAAAAAAATGGAGCAACAACATTTTTAACTCCACTGTCCGTCAGGCCAGCAGGCTATTGTCATGGTGTTGTGTCTGTCGTGCGTGTGTCAGTGCTTCCGTCCGTCCGTGCGTCCGTAAACTTTTTCTTTAAAAATCTTCTCCTCAAAAACTACTAGATGGATTTCAGCTCCACTGGCCGTCAGGCCAGCGGGATATTGTCATGGCAGTGTCCGTCGTACGTGCGTCCGTCCGTCCGTGCGTGCGTCCGTCCGTAAACTTTTTCTTTAAAAATCTTCTTCTCAGAAACTACTCGATGGATTTCAATCAAACTTCACAGGAATGACCCTTGGGTGACCCTCTCTCAGATTCCTTCAAAACATTTTGATTGAATCAGATTAACCTGAGTTATCTGCCCTTGATTGTCAAAAACGGCCGTTTTGACTTTGTTTTCACTCTAGCAACTACAAATATTTACCAATCAAGACAAAACTTTGACAGAATGATGGTGACTATAAGATCTTGCTTTGGTATAATTTTCAGCTTGATCTGAATTTTCATCATGAGTTATGTGCCCTTGAAATTGACAAAATTGCCATTTTTGGCTTTATTTTGACTTTGTTTTCACTGTAGCAACTAGAAATATCAATCAAACAGGACAAAACTTTGACAGAATAATGATGACTATATGATCTTGCTTTGGTATAATTTTCAGCCTGATCTGAATTTTACATCATGAGTTATGTGCCCTTGAAATTGACAAAATTGCCATTTTCGGCTTTATTTTGACTTTGTGTTCACTCTAGTGTGTTCACTCTAGTAGTTACAAATATTAACCAATCAAGACAAAACTGGGACAGAATGATGATGACTTTAAGATCTTGCCTGGATGTAATTTTCAGCTTGATCTGAATATTACGTCATGAGTTATGTCCCCTGAAATTGACAAAATTGTCATTGTCCGTCTTATTTTGACTTTGTTTTCACTCTAGCAACTACAAATATAGGCCAATCAAGACAAAACTAGAATAGAATGTTGGTGACCATAAGATCTTGCCTTGGTATAATTTTCAGCTTGATCTGCTTTTACGTCATGAGTTACGTGCCCTTGAAATTGACAAAATTGCCATTTTAGGCTTTATCTTCACTCTTACAACCACAAGGATGAACCAATCAATACAGAACTTTAGCAGAATCTTACTGACATTTAGATCTTACATGCTTGTAAATTTCAGCATGATCTGAATGTCAAATCCAGAGTTATGTGCTCTTGAGTTTACAAAATAGCTCTTTTCCACTTTGTTTTCACCCTCTTTACATCCACAAATAATGATCAATCAGGTCAAAGCTTTAATAAAATGTTGGTAAAGTTAAAATCTTGCTTGAGTGTGATCCTTAGCTTGATAGAAATATAACATTATGGGCTCTTGAATTTGACAAAATTGCCAACAACAAAAAAAAGACCATGTGAAATCATTGATATAAAAGTAGTCATGGATTTGCTTGTTTGCGCAGCCTGAAGTTTTGAAATTGCTTTCAAGAAAACAAACCATTCAGGCCTGTGGAGCGCGTCCAGACCGCCAAGGCTGTCTGGATAACTTTCCAATTTTCAATTCAAATTAAATTGAATTTCCAATTTGAATAATGCATAAGAATAAAAAAAGTTGTTATTAAAACTTAGATTTTGTTTACAGTAAATATCTACAGGAAACAGATGATTTTCATCAGTCTTCTCCCATTTCGATGTTTCTGAGAACAAATATGTGCACATCTTGGTTTGTGTCAATACCAAGTCCGAAATGGTGCGGAGGTGGTGCAATGGTAGCGCTGGACTTGAAACACGGGAGTCGCTGGTTCGATCCCCCGCCTCTCCAGTCTTTCCCCGGCCTCTCCTTTCTTTCGGATGGGACTTTAAACCGGGGTCCCATCTCAATATGACCTCAGCTGTTGAGTGGGACGTAAAACTCCATTCAAACCAAAACCAAAATGGTGTTGTTTAACCCTTTCCCAAATGGCAAAATTTTAGGGTGATCCACTTCAAAAACTGCCACAAATGACAAAATGGGTGTTATTAAAGATAGGATTTGTGTAATATATGGAGCAGAAAATATTGAGACAAAAGGAGAAACTGCTGGTTATCAGCAGTTTCTTCTTTTGTTTCAATGTTTTCCCAAACCCTTTTCTATTAGGGACGTCAAAACCAGGTCTTATTTGGGAAAGGGTTAAGGAAAGGAATACTGTACATCCGGGAGCCTGAATGAATGGAAGTTTGGAAATCAATAGTTTTGTCTGGCACTGTTGTTTATTTAATAATCATAAGCCTTTCCAACTTGACAAAGCAATAGACTGCTCCAAACTCAAGTTAGTTGCAGATCTATGATTTAACAAATTGTTGCTGAAAATGGGGAAAAATGATTAAAACCTTTATAAATCTTTTTTTCCTATATCTCTTCAATCTGGACTAGCAATACTTGAACAAAAAAACCAAAAAAAAAAAAAAAAAAAAAAAAAAAACACATGATACAATTAAAAGCAAAATTTAATTTAATGTTCAAGAGCAAAAAGCACTGAGAGAATTGGGAGAAAATCTGATCATCAAAATTTTCTTCTACTCCCACAATTTTTCTGTAGCTTAAATGGTGTCAAGAAAAGGGTTAATTTGTTTTATGGTGAATATTAGTCTAATGATAATATGAAAGGCAAATACCACAAAATGTCAGCCGGCATCCTGCAAAATGTCAAATTTATCGAATACAGATAACGCCTGCATAAACACAGTCTATATTTGGAAGTTATTGTAGCCGCGCATTCACATTTATGCTATTGAATAAGAATGGGGAAAATTGATTTCATCTGAGAAAATCCATTCATATTCCAAAATGTTAGTCATTATCAATCAAATCCTATGTTGTGGGTATTCATTTGAATCGTCTCGTTGAGACGATTCAAATGAATACCCACAACATAGACTTTGGAGTTGAAATAAAAGATTTAACAGCAATTCCCGCCTTTTATCAGTAGCTCTAAAGCAAGCTTGCTTTTATTGATTTTCATATATTGAAGAGTTTCCAAAATATTGTGTGGAGACTGGACCACAATATTTTTCCTCAAATTCTGAAATTCTTGGAATGATGTGAAAATTTTAGTGCCAGTCTGTCTGGCCGAGATCTGTGTAAAGAAAATTATAGTTTTTGTGTTGAATGGAAAATTGTGTAAATAGATTTTCTTCCTGGAATTGGGAAAAATCGGCTGAAACTTGGAAAATTTATTTATGGTGAATCGTGGGATGGTGCCTTATTGATCTTTTCTTGCGGTTTTGTAAAAAGATCTAATATGGATCAATTTTATCAAGTATACCGTGACATAATTTCAGACGAACAAAAACAGCTGGTCGATGTAATTCTGAAACTTTGCGCTGGTGCCTTATTAATATTTTCTTAACCCTTTCCCAAACAACAAAATTATAGGGAGGTCCAATTCAAAAGCTGCTGCAGACGACAAAATAGATGTTGATCAATATTGGAAATGTGTGTGATATAGCCAAGAAAATATTGAGGCAAAAGGAGAAACTGCTGGTTATCAGCAGTTTCTTTTGCCTCAATGTTTTCACAAGCCTATTCTATTAGGGACGTCAAAACCAGGTCATGTTTGGGAAAGGGTCAATATTTTCTTTGGCGTTTTGTAAATAATTGTGCTGTGTTGTGGGTATATATAGTGAACATGATTATTACTAAGATCAATAGTTGTATCATTATTACAGACTGAGAATTTGACCAGTAGTCTCTGTCTGAAGCCGGAGGCGAGAAACGTCTGATTCAATGACACAAGATGATTAAACATCCTTTCAGACAAAATTGTCTCCCACCAATGGTTTGATCATTGTTAAAGGGACATTTCATTCCAATTTTAATTTTTTAAAGTATGTCTTGATGCCAAGATTGGTTATTCTAATGAGTATAAATACTATTAGTTTTTTGAAGTTGTTGCCAATAAGCGAGAAACACGCATTTAAAGTTGAGGCATAATCGATAAATTGCATATAAATCCGAACTGTTGTCCACAACAATTTGTTCAATTTTAACACAAAAATATAAATTTCTCGTAAACGGCGCAATATTTTGGCTTGAAATTTTCAGAATTTTCATAAGGAAATATGCTCTTTCAGATAAAAATAAAAGTAAAATTTATGACAAAAAATTCTGAAATGTCACTTTAGCCGATGTGGGTCAGAGATCAGCAGGATGCTCGATAAGGATTTTGTACTACTGGTATGAGAAATAACAAGAAACAATGGTTAGGTGCTCCAGCCACCATATGATTATAGCAGTAGAAAAAGGCGTTAAACCCTAATCAATTAATCAATCTTCAAAACTATTAACCGATGTTGGTCGGCAACTGGAGGCTCAGTTAGGATGTTGTCATAGTACTGGTACGAGAAATGACAAGAGTCCATGGTTAGGTGCTCAGGCCACCACAATATGGTCATAGCAGTTGAAAGAGGCGTTAGGCCCCAATCAATTAATCCATTACTGTACACTGACACCTTTTGACTCCCTCACAAGAAAAGGTTTTCGAAAACATTGTTGAAAATGAAGAAATTGCTTGTGAGAAGCAATTTCTTCATTTACAACAATGTTTTCTAACCCAAAGTGGAGAGATTTTAAAATTTCATCAACTTGACATTGTCGTCTGCAACACTTTTCAAATTGGAACTGTCCAAGATTTTGCCGTCTGGTAATGGGTTAATCAATCTTCAAAACTATTAATACTGTAAACCAGGAAATTATTTCGCGCTTTTTAAGTTAGCGTCTTTCGCGGGTGGGTGTGATCCGCGAACTTAAAAGCCGCGAAAAGGCTGCTTTCAATAAAAACACGAACTTTAATCGCTTTGACAGTTTTTGTTTCGGGAAAGCCTATGGGGAGATATTTTATTTACATTCGACATATTTGTTACTATGTAAACCAGGGAAATAGCTTTTTCATAACAGGATGTAAGTGAAAATTTTTCTTTATTTCAGACTACTTTCGTTTTTATCAAAAAATTCATAGATATTGAGACATATTGAAAAAAACACGACATTGTAAGATAAACCAACTTATTCAACTAGATATACCTGCCTGAAATTGAGATAAAGGGATCATTTGGCATTCGAATGCCGAGTATGATAGCAAACGTCGATTTACGTTTAAAACCTCGTAACTGTAGTTTGAAAATAGCCACAGCTACGAGGTTTGAATCGTCCTACGATGATATTGAATGAAACTTTCATTATCGCTTCTAGGCGTTATAGGTAAATAGGTGTGAATTATATGCATTGTGTTAGAAACTGTAATCCAGTATACTATAAAGTGTGAAATGAAACAATGCGTTGATTGAACATTACTTCGACAAACTGTTAATGGCGACTAAAATATCGTAAAAACAGTCATGATTCAATATGTAATTATCCGATTCTCCGATTTCCCATATTATTCAACATATCAAATTTTCAATTCCCCCATAGCGTGTTTTGTTTCACGCGATTCGCGGACAGCATTGATCCGCGAACTTAAAACGCCGCGAACAAGGCCGAGTGCATGAAAACGCGAACATTTCTTGACGCGAACTTATCCTGGTTTACAGTAATGTTCCAAAAAAAGTAAAAACTGGTTGAGCAGTCATGGGTTGTTGTAACACTCTTGTCTTGTTATCTCAGTAGCTATAGAAACAACAAAAAAGTAGTCTGATCTAACCAAAAATTCTGTGATGATAGTTGTATCCTTGCCAAGAAATGAGCAAAGAATTCACTAAAAATTCTTTGTTGGTAACATAAAAATACTGTTACTGAGAAATTACAGTGAGTTAGTATAAATGTACCAGAGAAGAGTGCTGATATCTTTGTGTTGCCAAGTGGTTTAAAATCTAACATGTTCTCAAACATGGATGACTTTTGACGCTCCTAAGTGTTTAAAGTTTGGAAAATATTGAAGAAAAGGAAGAAAATACTGATAACCAGCATTTTCTCCCGTTTCACTAATATTTTCCACACCATCAGATAGAATTTTCACTCTGACAGTCTGATTATTTTTTATCACCTTTGAATTAGGAGCAGTCTTAGTTTTGTCATGTGGGCAAAGACTAAACTGGACTGATTTTTGAGAGTCATTGCTTATTTTGAAACAAATTTTCAAAAAAAGGGAATGTCAAATATATTGAAGTATAATTATTCCATCTAGCATGAAGCAGTAAATCAGCATTATACCTTTTGCCTGGATGATTTTCATGTCTTTCACAATAAGAGATAAACATTAAAGGAAAAGACTCTATGTGGAAATGGGTTAATAACCACTTCACAGAGATAAAAGAATCTGGAATTTTGATGTTGGATTATTCTTGAGTGTTCTTAAAATACTTTGATGTAACTATGTCAGTTGAGAAACTGAAAAAAATACATTCATATAGCCTATACATAGTTTGAAATGTCTTATATGGGAAAAGAGATATATATTAGTTGACTTAGAAATGTTGCGTAATTGTGGTTTATTGGAAGTGGTGGGGATTATGTGACACAATAACTGCAGAAAATCTTCAATCGAACATGATCAATTTTTAGCTCCACTGGCCTTTCAGGCCAGCGAGCTATTGTCATGGCGCTGTGTCCGTCGTGCGTGCGTGCGTGCGTGCGTGCGTGCGTGCGTCCGGTCGTCAACTTTTTTCTTTAAAAATCTTCTTCTCAGAAAGTACTGGATGGATTTCAACCAAACTTCACAGGAATGATCCTAAGGTGACCCTCTTTCAGATTCCTTCAATTGATTTTGATTGAACCAGAAAGTTTGGAGTTATCTGCCCTTGCATGTCAAAAATGACATTTTCACCCTAACAACTTTGACTATTGACAAATGATGACAAAACTTGTGCAGAATGTTGGTGACTGTTAGATCTTGATAGTGTGTATATTTCAGCTTGATCCTAATTTTGCTTCCTGAGTTATGTGCTCATTTATATGGATAATGATATGAAGCTAATGCTAAAAAATGAGTAAAGTGTGAAATGGGTGAAAAGGTTAAAGGTTAGTGAGGGTCACTCTTGGTTAGTGAGGCCGGGTCACTAGTTAGTGGTGTATTTGGAAGGGAGAGTGTCTCTAAAGGTTGTTGGTCACAGTGCAGGCAATATTTGTTTGAAGATATTTGTGTCAATATTAAGCAAATGTGATATAAGTTGAAATAGCTATAGATGAAATAAAAAACACACATGGGACATGAACACATCTTTGTGAAAAGTGTTTGATTGTTCATTGAAAGATTTTATGGATGATTAAGCTGTGTTGTTGTAAGTTGATAGATTCTATACTTTTCTTCTTTGCATGCACAGTGTGGTTTCTTCACAGACATACTATTAACTCTTTCCCAAAGACCTAGTTTTGATGCCCCCTTTAGAAAACACTTTGATAAATTTGAGTCAAAAGAAGAAATTGCTGATAATCAGCATTTTCTCCCTTTTAATCAATGTTTTCTCATCTACATTGTACAATTTACTTGACCCTTTCCCAAACAGAGAAATTTTATGATGGGTCAGTTTGAAAGCTGTTGCTAAAGACAAAAGGTATGTTGCTAAAAAATGAATTGTGTACAAAATAGCTAAAAAAAAAAAATGAGGCAAAAAGAAAAAGTGCTGATTATCAGCACTTTCTCCTTTTACCTTAATGTTTTCCAAAACCTAATCTTTTAAGAACGTCAAAGACAGGTCTTGTTTTGGAAAGGGTTAAGCCACACAATTTTTTTAAGGTGGTACACAATAAGAAAGCTGCTGCACTTGTTGATACAGATAAAACTTATGTATCAAAAAGCACAGAAATTTTTTAAGCAAAAAAAGATATTCGAGAGCGTAGTGCAAAACTATTGTAACTACATTTTCTAAAATTTTATAGGAGAGGGAAAAAACAAAAAACTTTCTCAACAATTTTCTAAATGGCAAAAAATTAGATTCAAAACGCTGCTCCTGAAGACAAATTGAATTTGAAGACTGGATTTGTTTACGATATCATCAAGAAAATATTGAGGTCAAAGGACAAACTGCTGATCATCAGCATTTTCTCCTGTTGTCTCAATGTTCTTTTAAGCCTACTCTATCAGGAACATCAAAAGCAGGTCTTGTTTGGGAAAGGGTTAAAGTAAGGGAACTTAACCCATTACTTCACAGCACTAGTTAGCCCTTTCCCAAACAAGACCTTTTTGACTCCTAACAAGATAAAGATCTTTGGAAAACATCATGGAAATTGAAGAAATTGCTTGTGACAAGCGATTTCTTCATTTCCCATGATGTTTTCTACCCAAAAAGTTGTGAAATTTTTATATCTAATTACATTGAAATTGTCGTCTGCAACTTCTTTCAAGTTGGACAAGCCTTTTTTTGTTGCGTAATGGGTAAAGTTAAAGAGATTAAATACTCTTTGAATTTTGAATGTCTTTTTAATTATACAGATTCAAATCCCAATATTAGAACGCATGATGTATTCCTCCCTAAAGATTCAGAAAATACAAAATTTTAAATTTCTGAAAAATGTGTAGGTACAATAGTTTTGCGCTGATTCCTCTAAATACTGGTTATCAGCATTTTTTTTGTCTCAATGTTTTAGGGACATCAAAAGCTGGCCTTGTTTGGGAAAGAGCTTTATTGTTCAAAATTATAAAGTAAAACTGTTATCAGTAACAAAAAGCTCAATATATATCGAAATTGGTAAGTTGCATGAAAAATAATAAATAGATCAGCCTCAAAATTATAGATTCAATTAAGTTGGAGCTGTTAACAAAATGACTGATGTCAAAATAACAGATTCTGAGTGTAATTATGTTGAAAGTATTAAGTGGAAAGGAGAATTTGCTTAACTTTTTCTTCTTTTCTTTCAATGTTTTCATAAAGTGTTTCAATGTTGACGTCAAAACCATTTCAAAAATTTATTTAATTTATTTGATTCATCTATAATGGTCTTCATCTTGTTTGGAATTGGATTTAAGACACACATGAAGTGTAAAAAAGAACTGAACTGATTAAAGGGTTATAGTTGTAAATTCCCTCTACTGGGAATCACACCAAATACCAGCAATTGGGGGGGGGGAAATCTTACATAATGTTATATAATACAACTACTGCCATCTTCTGCAGGTGTCAGCTTTGGCCTTTAGTTTTGACCAGTGTAATTTTCATGGCCTTCAGAAGAAACATGTTATTCTTTATAACCCTTCCCCAAGCAGGACCTTATAGAAAAGGATTGGGAAGTAAGGCTAAATGCTTTGGAAAACATTGTAGAAAATGAAGAAATTGCATTGAATTAAAGCAATTTCTTCACCAACCACAATGTTTTCTAACTCCAAATTCAAGGATTGTCAAAATTGTCATCTGCATCATTTTTAGCTCTACTGGCCTTTTAGGCCAGCGGGCTATTGTCATGGTGGTGTGTCCGTCGTGCGTGCGTGCGTGTGTCCGTCCGTCCATAAACTTTTTCTTTAAAAATCTTCTTCTCGAAAACTACTGGATGGATTTCAACCAAACTTCACAGGAATGGTCCTTGGGTGACCCTCTCTCAGATTCCTTCAACGAAAATGGATTGAATCAGAATAACCCGAGTTATCTGCCCTTGAATGTCAAAAATAGCAGGTTTTGACTTTAGTTTCTTCTAAAATCTACAAATATTGAACAATCAAGACAAAACCTTGACAGAGTAATGCTGACTACAAGATCTTGCCTTGGTAAAATTTTCAGCTTGATCTGAATTTTACATCATGAGTTATGTGCCTTTGAAATTGACAGAATTGCAATTTTCGGCTGTTTATTTTACTTTGTTTTCACTCTAGCAACTACAAATATTGACTAAACAAGACAAAACTTTGACAGAATGATGCTGACTATTAGATCTTGCCTTGGTAAAACTTTCAGCTTGATCTTAAATTTATAGCATGAGTTATGTGCCCTTGAAATTGCCAAAAATTGCCATTTTCTGCTCTTTTTTGCTGGTTTTGACTTTATTTTTACTCTAAAATTTACAAATAATGACCAATCAAGACAAAACATGGACAGAATATATATAAGCATTATATGATGCCTGTGTGTAATTTTCAGCTGGATCGAAATCTTAAATCATGAGTTATGTGCCCTTGAATTAGACAAAATTGCCATTTTCGACTTTGTTTTCACTCTAACAACCACAAATGTTAACCAATCAAGATGATACTTGGAAAGAATCTTGTTGACAACAAGATCTTGCTTATGTGTAATTTTCAACATGATCACACTGTTACAATATGAGTAATGTGCCCTTGAAATTGACAAAATTTCAGTTTTCGACACTTTTTCCACTCTTGAAGCCACAAATATTGACTAATATAGACAAAATTTGAACAGAATGATAGTGACCATAAGATCTTGCATGTGTTTAATTTTCGATTTGATTTTAAATATACAGACTGAATTATGTGTCCTTGATTTGAAAAATTAGTTTTCAATTTTATTATCACTCTATTACATCCCTAAAATATTAGTCAATCATTTACTTTCTTTTTGCATTGACCACATGATTGCTGCTTTTGACTTTGTTTTTGCTGTACGAACCACAAGTATTCAAAAATCTAGTCAAAACTTGGATTTAATATTAAAAGAAATTCAGGCCTGTGGAGCGACTCAAGACCTTCAGGTCTTTCTAGTACATGATAGTTATATAAACTTTAACAAAAATTAATTTATACCCCCGCAAACGAGGTTTGGAGGGGGTATACTGGAATCAACCTGTCGGTCCAGTGGTTGGATGGTTGGTTGGATGGTTGGAAGGTTGGATGGTTGGATGGTTATTTGGATGGTTGGTCTGTCTCCAAAACTTTGTCCGGACAACTCCTACACTTGTTGACCGATTTTGTTCATACTTGGCACAAGTGTTCATTGTGACCTGTAGATGTGCAAGACACAAATTTCACGGAAATCGGACCAATACTTTTTTAGTTACGGCCCCTGATTTGACCCAAAAATGCTTGTCCGGCCAACTCCTCCTACAGTTATTGTCCGATTTGCTTCATACTTGGCACAGGTGTGCATTAGGACCTGTAGATGTGCAAGACGCAAATTTCACGAAAATCAGACCAATAATTTTTGAGTTATGGCCCCTGATTTGACCAAAAAATGCTTTTCCTGATAACTCCTCCTACACTTGTGGACCGATTTAGTTCATACTTGGCACGAGTGTTCATTGTGACCTGTAGATGTGCAAGACGCAAATTTCACGGAAATCGGACCGATACTTTTTAAGTTATGGCCCCTGATTTGACCCAAAAATGCTTGTCCGGCCAACTCCTCCTACAGTTACTGTCCGATTTGCTTCATACTTGGTACAGGTGTGCATTAGGACCTGTAGATGTGCAAGTCGCAAATTTCATGAAAATCGGACTGATAATTTCTGAGTTATGGCCCCTGATTTGACCAAAAAATGCTTGTCTGGATAACTCCTACACTTGTGGACCGATTTAGTTCATACTTGGCACAAGTGTTCATTGTAACCTGTAGATGTGCAAGACACAAATTTCATAGAAATCAGACCGATACTTTATGAGTTATGGCCCCTGATTTGACCCAAAAATGCTTGTCCGGCCAACTCCTCCTACAGTTACTATCCAATTTGCTTCATACTTGGCACATGTCTGCATAAGGACCTGTAGATGTGCAAGACACACATTTCTTGAAAATCTGACCTTTACTTTTTCAGTTATGGCCCTTGATTTTACCAAAAAATGCTCGTCCGGACAAGTCCTCCTTTAGTTACTATCTGATTTGCTTCATACTTGGCACAGGTGTGCATTAACTTCTGTACATGTGCAAGATGCACATTTCACGAAAATCAGACCGACACTTTCTGAGTTATGGCCTCTGATTTGACAAAAATGCTTGTCCGGACAATTCCTCCTACAGTTAATGAACAATTTGCTTCATATTTGGCACAGGTATGCATTAGGACCTGTATATAGGCAAGATGCAAAATTTATGAAAATCAGACCGATACTTTCTGAGTTATGGCCCCTGATTGGACCAAATTTCAATAAAATCGGATTGACAATTTCTGAGTATGGCTCCTAAATCAACAAAAACACTTGTCTGAACAAAGGTGGTGGCAGGGGTATTTTTATCACCTTCAGTGATAGATTTCTAGTTTATTAAACAAGAAAAAGGCAAGTTATAGAAAAGAAGAATATTTAATGAATCAATTTGTTTTTTGACAGCACAGTGGTGTCATGTGATATGAAAAAAATGTCAGTTGAAAAAAAAAGAGTATCAAGAATTTGGTTTAAAATTGGAGATTAGATTTTGCTCATAATTTAAATTTGGCATTCTTTCATTTGGTGTTGATGAAATTATGATTTTCTTGGGAAATTATTTAGTGATATTTTGTTGGAATTTTGAGAAACTTTTTCCCTAAATCTTTATGATTTGTAAAAAGTTGTTTGTGATTATTTTGTACAGATTAGATCCCTCTGTGGATAAAGCTTATCCCATTATCACATAATAGAGCATTTTGACGCCCCACAAGATAAAGTCTTTTGAAAATGTTATGGAAAATGAAGGAATGGCTTGTAACTAATTTTCAACAATGTTTTCTATCCAAAGAGAACAAAAAAATGTTAAGTTTAGTTCGCCTGAAACTGTTGTCTGTAACATCTTTGATTTTGGATGAATCGAAATCCTTGCTATTTGGTAATGGGCTAATGAAAAAAAACAACGTTTGTTTGATTGAGACATTTGTTGCAGGATCTAAGTTCGCAGGACATTAACTATGATTGAGAAGAAATATTGGTGTTTTGTTGAAAATGAAGCCTTTTGGGAAAGCAAACAGTTGTTTATGTGGAGTTTATGATAGATAAAAGTGTAACTTCCAAATATAAACACTGATTTTATAACATGACATCAATGCTGTGATATTTCATTAAAGGGAGATAATTGATTGATAGACATCATATATACTTTCATGAATCAAGAAAAACAATTTAGCTTTCTTGGAGTGTGCCTTTTCTAGGCAGTGAAAACTTAGTTAATTGTCAATATTGTACATATTGATGATAACCAGACATGTTGAATTGACAAAGAGGATATTATTAGTTTATTGAGATATTCTTTTAAAGGGAAGTAATTAATTAGATGATAGAAGATGTGGCTATACTACTGTTATATATCGCGTCAACATTTCTGGAGCTTCTGATAGCTATATTTAGAGTCCTGTATCTCATTCTGCTGGAGATGAGAGAAATCCCTGGTGAAACAGTAAGTGAAATATAGATCTATATAATTATTAAAGGGAAGTAATTCATTAGATAATAAAGGATACGGCTGTATCATTACTGAAAGCTATATTCAGAGTCCTGTATCTCATTTATGCTGAACAACTTCCTTGATATTTGATAGTAATGAATCCAGAATTTTTGCACATTATACCCCCCAAAATGATAAGGCAAAAGGAGAAAATGCTGATTATCAGCATGTTGATCTTTTGTGCCTCAATATTTTCCCAAGCCAATTCTTTGAGGGATGTCAAAATCAGGTCTTGTTTGGGATATAATAAGGTCAAATTTAAGCAGTAAAAGACAACAAAATTATTTTGGAAATTGTAAAAGCACATTTTGTTCTGGGAGAGCTGGTTCCTAAATTCTGATATAATCAAAGCTATAAATCCTGCAAATAAAATGGGGCTGGGAAACAGTAATCTAAAATTACAGCCTAGTTTCCTATTACAGTAAATTGGTTGGCAGTTTTCTATTGATTGGATGGCTGGGATTTTGGCTTCCAATATTGTATGGGACCCATCTATCCTTTCACAAACCAACTTTGGTATTAACCCATAACCCATTACAACACAGTGACTCTTTTTGACTCCCTACAAGACAATGGCATTGGAAAACATTGTGGAAAATGAAGAAATTGCTTGTGACAAGCAATTTCTTCTTTTCCCACAATGTTTTCTTACACAACAACCAAATATGTAAGATTTTATTCACATTAAATTGTCGTCTGCAACATCTTTGAATTTGGACAAATCTAAAATTTTGTCGTTTGGTAATGGGTTAAAATTCCTGATGAATTAATCTTTCGGTTACAGTGAGAGAATAGGTGAATAAAAAGATTTGGAAATTTGCCTTAAGTGATATTTTTCAACAGCTCAAAATCTTGTGGATTTCTATTGATTGCTTGGCTGGGATTTTGGCATCCAATATTGTATGGGACGCATCTATCCTTTTACTAACATGCCTTTATTTTGTCCTTAGTTCATTATCAACTATTCTCAAGGCCCCTGTCATAGTGCAATTGGTAAAACATCAGACTCTCTTCAGGGCTTTTCTTCCAGAAATTGGGAAGGGGCCTTGGTCAGTCATTTTGGGAAATTTTAGCGTGTTTTTTGTCAAATTGGGAAAAAGAAGACACAGGAGAATAAATATTCAAATGAAAATAAATTTTCTTAAACAACACTTTATAACCAGAATTACTTAATTATAGAACACACACTGCTTCTTTGTGATTAAGAATTGCGAGTAGGTAATTGATCATTATTCATTTTCAAGTTTTGAGAATTTTATTTTTGAAAATTGGGAAATTCTTACTTTGAAATTGGGAAAAAAGGAGCCATTTTCTAATTGGGAAGCCACCGAATTTCGGCCTCTATTATAGAAGGAAGAAAAGCCCTGACTCTTCCATGAATAAGGTCCCATGTCGATCCCTGGCTGTGGCAAACATCCTTTCTAAATTCTTGCTGTTTGGGAAAGGCTTAAACAGCAAAAATTTATTGTGCTTGGATTCAAAAGACCACATAATGAATGTTAATAAAGATAGAATTTTTGTACAGCATAGCTTAGAGAGTATTGAGGCAAAAGGAGAAAATGCTGATCATCAGCATTTTCTACTTTTGTCTCAATATTTTTCCAAGTCAAATCTGATTTGATTGTCAAACCAGATCTTGTTTGGGGAATGGTTAAGGAAAGATAAATGTGGCCAATACAATACTGGCTGCCCTACTCAGTCTGGCAGTCCATAAAAATGTACCAATTACTTATTAGTTCGCATTTCAATCAGCACTTTTCTATAGGAAAAGTGCTAATCATCAATTATTCAGAATAAGCTTAGATGTAGAACACGTTGTTTACATGCATACTGTATTCTTCTAATAAGAGCAAAAGGTCTTTGTGTATTTCTTTTAGAGGTAGAGCGTCGGCTTCAAGACCAAGAACATAACGTCGGTCACATTCGAAAAAGTCGTAACTACAGCTTATATAAGCTTTAGTTACGGCATTTTCGAATGTTGCTGACGATAAGAACAAATATCATGACAATTATGTTAGCCTTATCAGACTGATTGTATAATAGAACACATTAGTATCAATTATGATGCTCTGTGTGTTACCCAGAACATGTTCAAGAATTAGTGATATCCATGATAATGCTTTGAACGATGACAAGTCTTTAATATTTTGGTCTTGTACACAAATTAAAAGGGCCCTCTTACAAGATATTAATTATCTGTTTTGAAAGGGTTTCAAGGAAGGAGTTCCTGTTTGGTGAAATACAGTAACCACTTTGTAAGACTTGACTAATTGTATAATGGAACACATCATTATTAATTATGATGCCCTGTGTGTAACCTGGATCTTGTTCAAGAAATACAGATATTTATGTAGAAAATTCCTTTGATGTATAAAGGAAGCCTGTACTTTTCAAGTTTTGAAAAATATTAAACCTTTCCCAAGCGACAAAATTTAGACTGCTTCAATTTAATTTGAAAGCTGCTGCACACGATAAAATGGACATTAATGAAATTAGACATTGTGCAAATTATGGCACAGAAAATTTTGAAACAGGAATAGAAAATGATGGTTATCAATATTTTCTTTCTTTGCCTCAATGTTTTCCAAAACCTTTTCTACACTACTCAAAACTTATAAGTACTCCGACTATATTATAGAGCATATTTCCGGACTGGCATAACATAACTTAACCAAATTTGAAACATCTTCGCTTTAACCATATGACCACCATATATTGAATTTTCATCAACTTCACGACAAGATGAAATGAACAAGAAGTATCTATCGGAGACCACCGTTGGTAGCAAAAATCACAAAGTCAATAACTTGTGTGTTCCTTGTTCGCTCAAACAATAGCATGACATCAGGAACGCATAGACACTTTGTAATTCCCGACAGATGCTGTAGAGATATCATTTTTAATATTTTAGAAGTCGATGTAAGGTTCTCTACGCTTGCTACGCATGTGGCAGATCATCACCATACTGGACAGTAAATCGTTAATCTGTAAAACACTTTTTCACAATCAGCAAATTTAATACACCCTTGCCAACTGAACATTAACATGTTAATTGTGAGGTCATGGTTTTTGCGTCTTGTACATAGACATGATGAATTGAGCCATTATCGGATAGTTCGGACACTGAATGGTCTCCCTTGAAGGCATAATGTATCCCTTTCTGTGACAGCCACTGAACGCTCCAGTTCACGTAGACGAGACAGAACAATGTTTTGGTCCTAATTCCGGCTTGATTTCCTATCACGTAGTTGTCTTGATAGGTTGGCAGCACTTCCGGTTTGTCTATACTCGTCCACAAGTTGGTTGATAGCATTTGCATGTACATTTATGAAACGGGTTGCATTTCTTTTGAAAAATGGTACGAATGTAACAAGAATGTTGATGTTTGACGGTAATGAACGATATTTTGTATTACATTTGTATAGAACGACTGGCAATATGGGTATCAGAATATTACCTACGCTTGAATCGCACCACCTTGTAAAACACCAATTTTTATGGGTTGTTGTTGTGGAGATTTCCAACGCATTTTATGTTTTTATGCTTGGCACGTTGACCCATAAAGGAATAAATTGTAAATTAAGTACGAGGGATTCGTGTATGAAACGCGGGAGGAGTATTTCAATTTTCTATAGTTGACCGGAAGTTATCATTTTGCACAATATTTTTGCAAAATGAAAATGATATCGGTCAAGTTATTAAGTTAGGGAATAATAGAAAATATCGACTTTTGATATTCCTTTACCGGAGAACATTTTGCGCATAATAGAAAACGGAGTACTTATAAGTTTGGTTAAGTATATTACTTAAATAGGGACTTCAAAACCCAGTCTTGTTTTGGAAAGAGTCAATTATACAGCCATAATGATTATGATTACTCTGTATTTCATGGAGCTTGTTCAAGAAATAGGAATATTTATATGGAGGAATTGTAATAAGTGTATCTTTCAGTGTTTCATTTTGAAATCTGAAGTAGTGAGTCCATGGGACTCACATATTTTGAAACAATGAGTCCCAGCCCAAGGACAGTGAGTCCCAACTTTATTTAACAAAAGTCGCAGGGAATGAAGCGAAAGGCAAAGGACGTTGGTAGTAAGGGGATAAGTCATACCCAACCCTAAGTTTGGGGAAAATAGTATAATGCTATCAAAAGGGGGAATATTTAAAATATTCAAAGTTATTGCATACCCCTTCCTGAACTTGAAAGTTGTTATAATAGAAGTGGTAAGTTTAACTTGGTAAGTTTTGACATTTGGGTTTACATATTAAATTTTCATATTGTGAAAATTAACAATGTTGAGATCCACCGTATAGGTTTTAGTTTACACAGTGAGTAGGAGACAATAATTAGCTTTAATATCACATATAAATTGTAAAAAAAAGTGTAACTGACTCGGACAATCAGTATGTTCCTGGCAATCAAGGGATCCTTGTTGCCAACAGACAATTTCTAGCCATGATATAGATCGCTAGGACGCAGCAGAGGAAATCCAGTCGGCAACATTTTTTTCATAGTCATCAACTCTAACTTCGCTTTTGGTCATCAATTTATTTTGTAGAAATTAATCAAATTTGATATTGAGTATCGCTCGCTGATTTTACTAGCTCGCAAGTCGGAGAGTGAAGTCGATCTACTTTCGTTTTGGAAAAAATCGCGGTGGAGATTCAATTTCATCGGTAGTCACGGTCATCTCAGTTAACAGCCCAACTAAAAACAAATTAGTTTCTTTCACAACATCATTAGCATCCGATTGTTTCAATTTTCTGATAAAGTTTCGATAGATATTCGACCTGCGTCTCAAAAACTTACACAGTGGAAAAATACCGCTGGTACAATGAAGGAATATCGCCGAGTAATCCAATTAACGGTTTCCGGTCGCGGAGAACAAAGGAATCTGTTAGTGAGAGATGAAAACCTCGTATCTAACGGTTAATTAGCCTGCAGTTACGAGTTATTGAACCCCCATCAACAAATTGCATTCGCGATTTCTCGGAATTTTCTGGCGGGGCCACGATAACAACCGGGTCTAGAATTCTATTTTTAGTGCATGGAATTTCCCTGAGCACTACGAACTTTGCATTTTTTTCTAGTCAGGTTCTTTGTTTTAAACAACTTTGATCTGAAAAACCTGTGCGTCCCAAGGATGCACATATTTGAAATTCATGCGTCTTTCCAGAAAACTGTGCATCTTTGACGCAGGACGCACATCAAAATGAATCCCTGTCTTTCAGCACATATTGGAAAAGATACGGTAATCATTATGTTTAATTAAGCAGCATTATAGATTATGGTTGTGTTCTGTATTTCATGGAACTTGTTCAAGAAATAGGAATATTATATTATGGAGGTAATCAGTGTATCTTTCAGCACATATTGGAAGAGATATGGTAATCATTATGTTTAATTAAGCAGCATTATAGATTATGGTTGTGTTCTGTATTTCATGGAACTTGTTCAAGAAATAGGAATAATTATACAGAGGTAATCAGTGTATCTTTCAGCTCATATTGGAAGAGATACGGTAATCGTTATGTTTAATTAGACATCATTATACATTATGGTAGTTCTGTATTACATGGAACTTGTTCAAGAAATATGGATATTTACGTAGAGAAATTATACATTTGTAATCAGTATATCTTTCAGCACATATTGGGAGAGATATGGTAACCATTATGTTTAATTAGACATCATTATACATTATGGTAGTTCTCTGTATTACATGGAACTTGTTCAAGAAATAGGAATATATTTAGAGAGGAATTATAATATTCAGTTTACTTTCAGGTAAGTTTACAGTTCATGTAACACCTTGTCACTTTTCTTCAAAAACCTTATGTGATAGAGAAGTAGAGCCTAGGCCTTGTGATAGAATGTTAACCCTTTCCTAAACAAGACCTGGTTTTGATGTCCTTGAATAGGCTTGGGCAAACATTGAGGCAAAAGAGGAAAATGCTGATAATCAGCATTTCGTCGGTGTAAATGCAAAACCTCGTATGTCGATTGGTGCAATTTTAAAAGTACAAACTTGTGTGCCATGTGTAGATGCTTATCGCAGGTTTTGAGATATTTTGACTGATCAGTATTATTGACACATTATTTGAGAACAATATGTCCAAATTTAAAGTAAGACATTTCAGTTTGGGAAAAGTTACTACACTTTTTTCCCTCCCCTTTAAAATTTTCCAAAACCGAGATACAAGCTTTTGCATTTACAACGACGATTTTCTCCTTTTGCCTCAATATTTTCTGTGTCATATTGTACTCAAATCACACCTTTATAAGCATTTATTTGGTCATCTTCAACAGATTTTGAATGGGAACACCCTAAATTTTGTCGTTTGGGAAAGGGTTAAATTTTCTGAGTTTGATCCATGATAGCATAGATTCCCTTA